>JARHVA010002690.1:1460000-1897500 GCA_037957365.1 Torreya grandis
ATAAACTGTAGAGTAAATATAAAAATATCTCTTCCACTCCTAAATTTTTATAAAAAATAGATCTGAACAAGAGATCTACTAGAAGTGCTAGTAGTTTTGGCAAGTTCCAAGGGTAGAATAAGAATTTTAAGGCCCAAAGCTTGCCTAAATCTAGGTCAAATAATAGAAATCAGACCCAAAGCAAATAATGTGTGCTATCAATAGGGGCTAATTTTATTCCTATTGGCCCTATTAGGACTATCCAATACAAGGAATGTGGTGATAACCACTACTGGTAGGACTATCCCAAGATGAAACTACGGCAATCAACCAAACATAGGGTCTATGTAGCATTAGATAATTAGAATGTTTATTTTTAGGCAACTCTGATTGAAACCAAAGTTATATTTTCTAGTCATGATATTTCTATTTTAATTAATTCTGGTGCTACAAATAGTTTTATTTTAACATATGTAGTAAACAAGTGTAGATTAAAACCTGTTAGAGTTAGAAAAAAATGGGAGGTCAAGTTCAATATTGGCAAAAGGGCATTGATATATAAGTGTTTAGAATAAGATGAGTTGGACTTAGGTGTCTTTAATACTAAATTAAACTTATTTAAAGTTTTTTTGGGATCTTATGATTTAATCCATGGAATGGATTGGTTACAACCTCACTAAACAATGCTCAATTTCTTTGGCAAAAGAGTTAAATGCAAAGATGATTTTAATAATTTCATGGTAGTGTAAGGCATTCAAAATTAATTTTATCCTTACAGTTGAAAAAGGTAGAGTGTAAAGGATACAAACTGTATATAGTCCAAATGCATAAATCATCTAAAAAGGAGGAAGATGCTTTCTAAAAATTTCATCTTTTGAATGAATTTAAAGATGTGTTTCCTAAAAAATACTTGGACTTCCACCCAAAATGGAGTTTAATTTTTTAATCAATATCATGACAAGGGTTACACCTACCTCTAAGGCTCTCTATATAATGAATAGGATTGATCTACAGGAACTAAAATTTTAGCTACAAAATCTTTTTGAAAATGGAAGTATAAGGCCAAGAGTATCTCTTTTGGGTGCTCTAGTTGTCTTCATGAAGAATAAAGACAAAACTTAAACTTCCTCACCCATTCTCTTTTCCTTTATTTTCCATCAATGTATGAATTGATTAATGAATATTAATAAGATAGAACTATTTATATTATTTAGATTGTGTGAAATATAACAATAAACATATATATGAACTATAAAATGTATAAATAAATTTGGCACTTATACTTACTACTTATGGAAATTATTAAGGGATATAAGATACTTATAATTTGACTAAGCTATGTAGGTTTGAGATTGAATTCAAGTGGCATGAAATTCAAGTATGAGTCTCTCATATCAAGATCTGGAGTTTTAAGCATGCCTAGATAATAATCTCAGCCTCTGATTGATACCATCGAATACTAATAATTGAACATAACTATTTTAAATGTGTTATTTTTTCTTATTCATTATAGTAGAAGACATTTCACTTGATTCTCTTCCATTATATAGATATGATCTCTATGTCTAATTGTATGTGTAATATCCATAAATTTGTATCCTTATTTGAAACCTTAGGTCCCCTTTTGACACTAAGTTTTGACCTAAAAAAGGAGAAATAAAGTGGGTTGAATTGACCCCAACCACTACCCATTTAATGGTTTATCATTGCCTAAACATCTAATACTCTAAAGAGGGAATTTAAACTACACATATTCTCCTCATTAGGTGTATTTGTGCAATAGTTCTTGTTCAATGTATGAAATATGTGATTTAGCTTTCGACACCTCAAAAATGACAAATTTGTATTAGATTTGAAGTTATTCAATCTTGGGTAAGACCTTATCCTTGTTATTGAATATTAAATTGGATACAATAAGGTATTCTATTTGAATGTGCAAAATTTTATAGGTATTTACTTAATGATCACTAGATATGGAAATAAGGTTAGACATATTATCTATTTATATGGGAGTCTCTATGTAATTTCTCATGCCACTGACATGTGATATGTATGGGTGGAGCCATAGGAATGATTTAAATTTTAAATGTGATTGTTTATAAGCATGGGATGAAAATATCAAAATTTTGGTATTGTTTGAGTCTAATGATTATAACTAAGAGATGGGAATATTAATCTAATGATATGAAGATGTCTTAGTATGATAATTAACTAGTTTGTCATAGACTAGGGAATTCATGTAAGTGATTAATAGAAACTAGGGAGGGTAAAACCTATGGAAATCATGTTGATGCGAGTTAATGGTGAACAAGAGTTATATATGTATGCACAATTCATGTAGGATGAACATAGGTAAAAATTGATATTTCCTAATATCGAATACTAGATTTGTTTTATTAAAGAATGTATCTATATATTAATTAAATAAGATATTCATAGAGATAAATCCACTTCAACACAATTCTTTAAAATAAGTGTGAAAAATACCACATATTCATTCCATACATATACATGTCTCAAAAGTAACAAAATAAATATGTATTGAAGATATGAATATCATTATTTAAAAATAAGAGTAAGTTTAATATATACCTACCAAAATTAAAAGATAAAACCTATTCTAGTGACTCTTTGAAAGAATAATTAAGTTATAAATAAAATTATTTAAGATAACCACTAACCCTAATAAATTGACATTACACTTATGTTGTTATATATATTTAACCATAAATTTAGATAAGGGGATATCTAGGGTTAAGTGGATTAGATTAGCTTTTACACAAGGATGGTAAACTAACTTAATAAGCAGGCCAACTGATACAAAACTCAGATAAACCATATTCTTAATTTATACAACTTAGATTGATAAAAATAATAAAGGAAATATATTGATAGATAGTGTAAATAATTGAAAATAAATGATACTTAGCTAGTTTACTATGTGCATGTAGATCTAATATAGAACATGTTGGAATTATACTCAAAAGTGATTTTGGAATAGTCATCAAATTTTAGGAATATTATTTTTGTGGCCTCAAACACTTATTTTGGATATAGACATTTATGTAAATGTAGGTATATAATCCTAATGTAGGTATCCTATATAGAAAATTAACTAGATTTAGATGTGACCACTTAGAGCCTTCTATGTTTTTTGTTACCTTTCTTTTGATATCTTTAGATTGCATGCATAGGTTATCTCTCTTTCTCAAATGATCAAACCCTAGATCTTCACCTATGGAGTGACTTTGAGAAAAATGGGTTAGTGGGATCATAGTGTTAAGCTTACGTAAGAAACCCTATATCAATGGGTGTTTTATACATATCTAATAATTCTAACAAGGCCTCAAAATTATGTATTTATCCCTTACATGTTATCTTGTGTGTGCACAAAGATGTAATGTGTGACAAGTAAATACATGTATTGACCTAGATTTTAACTTGGAAAATGTGGTTCATGGGTTGATCCTTCAATGATTCAGACCTTTATAAGTAATTATCCTGTGACTGATATATAAATAAATAGGGATGAATAGGGAAGCTTTTCTCACTTGAATGCTTGATTGAGTGCCTCTTGGTATATGGCCTTGTGAGTTGTATGTGATTTACAAGTGATAGCTATGTGAGTAATCAATGAGGGTTGATATTGTTTATATATACCAATAAATTTTATAAATATATCTCATTAAATAACTTAGGATAACCTTTATGATACATTTATGTTTCAAATTTGGATGACTTTTGGGCATTGGACACTTTGTAGGAAAAGTTGACACTTGCTTAGACACATGTGTCTGTCTAGGATGTAGGTGTCCAAGGAGCTAAAAAATAAGCACAAGTTCAAGATTAGAAGTGAAGGATAATAATTAGGTTTATATGTTTTTGTATAATATAGAAGACCTGGTCATCATAATACTAATATTTTAACTAAGATATTAGTAGTTAGGCACAAAGATATAGTGAACACAAACCTTTAGGCAATAGGAATGTCTAGAATTAAAATGTATATCCATGATAGGTATTTTTCAAGTGTACAAGATTGAGGTGATATATAAATTATATTTTAGTATCTACATTCCCCCTTTAATCTAATAATTGAATTTCTAGTTTAAATGAAATAAATACATACATGGGTGTGTATAACACACCTTGTCTTTACATGGGCCCAACTTGAGTGCTTTTTAATGATTGACCTGTAACCAAAAACATGTTATAGTATATAATAAATGTATGAAATAATTTTAAATACTTGAAATTAAGAATAACAAGGTTAAGAGTACATGCGTATTGATGCAATCATCTTGCCTTTTAGTCATTTGATTTAAAAATATGCCTCATAATGAAACATTGAATCTGATATTAGGATAATTTTGAACCTAAAAGTGAATATATATATATATATATATATATATAGAGAGAGAGAGAGAGAGAGAGAGAGAATTATTGGAGGACACATTACCGAAACCTTAGTATAAAGGTGAGTTACAACACAGCCATTGATCCTTTTCCATCTCAATCGTGTAACCCAAATATGTACATAATATAGTGAGTGTGAGTGATTTAATAAACTCACATTATATATCTATTGAGAGTAGATGATTTAATTAAATTTAACTTATAATTCTAGTAAAGTTAGATAATTTAATTAGATCTAACTTATAAGTTTGGTAAGATTGAGTGATTTAATCAACTTAACCTTCTGAAGATGAACCAATTATTACATTACATTTGCTTGAAAATAGTCCATAAAAGTTCATTTTGGGTATAATAACATTCCATAATAGTATTTTAAATTTACAAAAATGATTTGATTTTTAAATTTTATGTGCCCTTTGCATGGCATATGTACCTCATATATGTCTAAAGATGAAATTTGGGAATAATAATAATACCAATGTATATAATGCTACCATAAATGTGTATCTGAAACATATAAGTATGAAATATGGTGAATTCAAAATCAATGAAACTATGGAGTAAAATTTTCTATAACATGACCCCACTGACTCTAGGAAATTAGAGAAGTGATGTAAATTTGGAGAACATGCTTCCATAACATGCCCCCACTATAATCTAGATATATTGAATATTGAATAAGTGTGGAGGTCATGCCTTTTTGACATGCCCCCACTAAAATACAAAACTTTGAAAATGTGGAAATCATGCCTCTACGACATGCCTACATTGATATTACCACCTTTTGAGGTGAGGGGAAGTATAATCTGGTAGTTACCTAACCTCAAAAGGATAAGATAACTATATAACTTGTGAATGGATCTTGTAGCATATAGGAGTAACATGTCTATGTAGATATAACATTGAAGAACACAATATTTGATCATATCAAGTAATAAGATGCATGATAAAAATAATGGAAATGTCTAGAAAACAACAATATAAGATCAATAAGCAATCAAGCACACACAAGAACACTCAAAATAAAAGTAAGAGGGCATGGTCTAAGGATACCTCATATAACAAGCATGTTTAAATTCCACAAAATCTAAGGGACATGACTTATTAAAATTTCCACAAAACAAGAATGACATATTGAAATGTCTATAAAACAAATAATGATATACTTGAATTTCCAAATAGGCAAGCATGGCATGGGGGCCATAATCAATGGAGCATATTCAAATTCTCAAACAGGCCATACATTCTAATAAAATATCAAAGAAAGAACACACACAAGGAAGTGCATAAATTAAAGCATGGAATATAGGTAACCAACATGAACATAGCATACTATTTTATAAATATATGTGTTTGCAAACAATTTTAATTATATAGAAGATCAAGTATAATATCAAAGGTACAAACATGGATATAGGCATGTGTAAGTATATAATCTCAAAAATCATTATGGAATGTAATCAAATAATAATATAACATGGGTGTGTCATGATAAAATAAGTGTATGCCCCCAACATACTTAAAATGTGAGTGGAGGGAAGGCCCAACATTTTTATGTTCATATATCATGTATCTAGGTATGCATGTATCACACTCAAATGAAGCGTGAAACATATATGTATAGAGGAAAATAACGATATAGTAAGTGCATGAAATTCATGGATAATTTCATGGACATATTACCATAATTTATATGATTTATATCATAACACATACATGTAATACCTATCACACATATGCTTTATGTATATTATGCATAACATGTCTGCATTATGTGTACTGTACGCATTGTATATAATATGTATTATGTATACTACACATAATGCATATGTGTTATGCATGTTGACAAAATTTTAATTTTAGTCAAATTGGTTCAACCCCTACATATTAAAACTTTTCACAAGTTCCCATATGTCTAATAGGGTCTCATGTGTGTCTAAATATCTCACCTATCCTTACTCTAGCCTTGGTCTAAGCCTATCTTCCTTGTATTTGTCTAGTCAACCAAATTCAACACTAGTAAATCATGGTAAAAGGATAAAATTACTTTATAAATGTTCCAATATGGTCATTTGAGTGTTTTAAGGTTCTCCTAAGTCATAAATTTTCCCTTTGCCATGTTTCATATGCAAAAAGTGCCATTTGGTCACATTTTTGGCTCATTAAATGACTGGTACGATTTATAAAAAAGGTATGTTTGTCACTAAGAAATTTTATAACATGAAGGAGGTTATAATATGTTAGGAAGTGGTTAGATTCAATTCAATAAGTAGTTTCATGTAGAAAGAGGTAGTTTCTCCTTGAAAATAGGCCATTAATGGCACTTGTACAGACTTGTGAAGCTCACCTCTAGCTAAAAATATGGGAATGTGCCTCTTAAAATCCATAAAGTCCTTACCATGCTTGGTTTGCATAATAAAGGTCAAAAATATCAGTTTCAACTTTTGTTTCTTCCTTTTTTCCTTTGCAAGCCAAGAAAGGACAATTTGGAATGCTTGGTGCAAGCCGTATAGGTGGAGTTGTGAGGAATGTTGTTGGGGATTGAAAGGAATCTAAGTCAAGTTAATTTTCATGGATTTTTTTATTATTTTCATGTATTATCCTTTATGAATCATTGCTAAGAAGCTAGGCAACTTTTTATGCTTATTCATTCATAAGGGGTCCTTGTTTGATCTAGTTTCAAAATAATTTTCTTTGGTCTAATGGATTTGATTGTTCCATATGTTTATTAGTTCCTATACATAGGTTTTACATGGTTCTCTTGGTTTTTTAATTCTCAATAGTTCAAGAAGCCTCTTCTAGGCTTGTTTTTGGTCTTTTTTCAACTTCACTACTCTATACTCAAAAACATATACCTATAGGTGTCTTGAAGTAATTTTTACATGTTAATATGAAGGAATGAAAGGTTTTATCATATTTTTTGAGTATTTAAAATGAATTTGAAGTTTTTTTAAATCCTTACCCTTGCATATTCTTGCTCTTATGCCTCTACCTGCATACCACAGTCAAAGCAGTCACCTACAAGCCCCTGATGATGTCATGGTGACATATGTGGAGGCGAAAAGGTAATTCAATTGATCAAAATTTACAAATATAAATTTACATACGTAAGGTAGGTAGATAAGGTTCACATTCATAAAGGTTTCATATTGTTCATACTATAACTCACTATGGTGTATCAGACATCTACCTTCAGGTGCCCTGAGCAGAGGATGTAGAGGTCACATGGAGAATTTGGAACTTTTGAAGAGAATCTTCTTATTTTTACATGGTTTAATATCATGAATTTTTTTTATGATGCAATATATTGACAAGAAAAGAGGTGGAAACATGTTTGAAGGAATAAATATGAGTTTGGCTTTTTATCCCCGAAATGATGAAACGGAGGACCTATTGGTTTTGTGAGTAACATATACCACAATTTCAAGATCCCTTTGATCCTAATAATTATTTGGTTTTGTATTATATATCATGAAAAAAAATTATGCAAGTTTTTTATGGAAATATGAGTAGTGTAAGATGATGTTTAAAGGTCTCAAATATGCTCATAAACACATTGAAGTATTTCAATGATGTCTACAGGCATGAACCTAAAAGTGTCTTCTTATATAATAGGTTGAAAATGAAATATTGATAATGCATAGAGATTATTCATGATGTTTCCATTTATTTTAATCTTCCAATGAACCTCTAAGTTTCACTATTTTTACTCCCCAAGCCCATACCTTGTCCATACATAATGCCAAAAGATGCACCTACTGTAGGGGTATCAGCTAGTGAGTCAATAATTGGTGTTTTGACATTGTTTTTGAGAATTTAAGGTGAGTAAAAGGTATAAAAGTTGTTTTTTTTGACTATAAGACTTCAATGAGATTCAAAACATCATAAATAAGGTCTTTAACATAGATATCTTCACCTATAGGTAAGAGTTTAAAGACAATTGTCTCAGTCTAAAAGTGACCTAAAAAGGATGTATTTAGATACTCCTATAGCATGGGATGAAGTAGATAGGTATAAGAAAATTTGAGACAATATGGAGGTTTTATAATATTCTTAAAACATTTTTAAATCCTAACACAAATCCTAATAGTGACTTGCAACAATGTCTCAAGGAGGAAGGTCTCAACCAAGAGTGAAAGGCATATTTTGAGCCCAAATGGAGCATATAGGTGAAGCAAGATGAGATATCAATTTTAACCTTAGGGAGGTCTAAAAAATATTAAATAACGTCATAAAAAAGAAAATTTTAGTCTAAAACAACCTACAGGCAAATTCCCTAAAGTGAGAAACATGGTTTATGCTTAACACGGTCAGGCAAAACCATCATCTTGTGAATTCTAGAGCATAAAGAGTGCACCAAAGGGAATTAACATGATGGGTAAATTTTATAATGGATGTATCACCTTATAATATTTTAAGTGGAGTTTTAAACACTAGGATTAGACCTCAAATCATGCAATAGACACCTACAAGTGTGACTGTGGAAGTAAATACAGTCATAGTCAAGGATGGAAAAGTCTACCTTGGAGATTAGGAAAGTTATAGGTCCTATACTTAGAAATATGTGTTAAATTTTTTCATAAATAATCCTTGAGTGTTTTATAATCCATTAAAATATTTTTTTCTAAGGATAAAATAGGGGAAGTTCCCCCTATTTTGTCTCAAATAGGGGGCACTTTTCCCCTTACACAGACCCTGCAAACTTGGAAAAGGAGATCAAAACATGAACTAGATGGCCTAGTAACTTGTAAAAAAGGTTTGAGAATTTGAAACACATTTGAAAAAACATGGGAAACCTTGATATAGGGATTTAAACTAGACAGGGTGTTCTGGGCCACTAGGTTTTTAGGTAGACCTAGTTAGGCAAAGTGTAAGCCTAAACCCGAATGAAAAGTCATTTACATTTATAGTATTTGAAAATAGTTATAATGATTTTATTAATGTTTGAAAAGGTAAAATAGATGTGTATTGTCTATCATAGTTCAGGATAATCCATCATAAGGTCATGGGGAGCTTAAGTTGTAGTCAAGCCTAGAGAGCAAGATTAGGCCTAGTTTTCAAATGAGAAGCTTTTCAAAATTCTAGCATAAAACAAACCTTCAAACCTATTGGGACATATTATTGGAGTGTATGCAGAGGTTTCTAAGCCACTAATTTATAAATAAGTTATCCAAGAATCCATTTTTGGGCTTAAATGCACTCAGACCCTACAAAACACATGGAAGGGTCACAAATGATTAACTTGGAATGCTTGTATCTTCCATGACACTTTGCATGGAGCCTCAAGGTGTTTAGAGTTGTTAGGGAGGGTATACAGGAATCCATAAGTGGAATTGGTTTGAAAATTCAATGTGCCATCTCTATAAATAAATGTTAAGATTGGATACCTCCCTAAAGCCCTCACAAACCCTCATTAAGGACCTAATTGGGGAAAGAAGGAAATTGAAGCATATAGATGGAGATTAAAGGCTAGGTAAGTGATTTTAAGATGTAGAGGACCCTCCAAGGACATGACACATGTAATTGATTTGTACCCTACCTATACAAAATATGTACAATAGGGCTTATTTTAAAAATTTATGTGTTTTGTAGGTATAGAGATGTTTAAAAAGATATAACCACCTTTGGGAGAGAGATTAGGAATTTTTATAAGTATTAATGTTCATAGATTGAGTTATATAATCTCCCAAGTGTGCCTACCATCTTCCTCATCTCAGCTAGTCATAGTGGGCAGATAGTGAACACTTAGTGAAAAATGGTGAAACTCTAACTGGGAAGCCTTTTAAGGATTTATTCATGAACTTTATGAATTTTAAAATCTTGACATGTGTCATTCCTCCTTGTGCATGGATCAGATTGTAGAACTAGAAGGATTTTGAATGCCAAGTGTGAGAGGTGCATGAGAGGGAGTTATTTGTGACTATCATGAATGATTGCTCATGGTCAGAGGAATAGGAATGATTAGGGAATAACCCAATGAATATGAGGGATTTTTAGTAACCCCTCCCATTTATATTAATCATCAAACTTTAACCTATGCAGTGATGAGGTAGTTTTCTGAAGGCAAATCATAGAGGTAGTTTCATGTGCAAGAAAGAAACAATATATGCCACATATGGAGAAGTTAGATGACTTGGGAGACATTTTTCCATATTTTACTTATAGGACTTGTCTCATTCATGACTATATGAATATTATAACTCCTTTTTCTTTCTTGACAAGTGTCTTAGTGAATCTTGAGCTTCACCTTCTCTCTCTCCTCTCACAATTGCTATAAAATCTAGCCTTTTTGGCTGTTGTACGAATCTCTCCACTTGGGTATGGAAAATTCCAAAAAAAAATTTGCCTTTAATTAATGAATAATGATATTTTACCTCATTAAATATTCCACTAAGTTCATGTTTTTTTTGTTGGTTTTATGTAAGTGTATTTTGCTTATCTTCACATTTTACTCTTCCTAATGCCTTATGTGAATTGAAAGCTCTCTTTTACAGGTCAACAAGAAGTGTCTATTTTGGATTGTAAGTATAGTGAGTATCTCATTAATTAGTGTTTCTAGAAGACCTATTGTATAATTCCTCCTATCCTAATCTCTCTTTAAGACCCCATGCTTGAAACATTGATGTAAAAGAGGAGTGCTGAATTGGATGAAGGGTATGTGTGGGATTATTTTTAGTTTCAATTACATTGTAAGAGGTTTGAGTAGACCTTATATTTTCTATATCACATCCCCTATATTATATTTGTTTTAATTTATCATTCTCCCTTTTCACCCCCCAAAAGTTAGTAGTAGGATTGATCTATAGTGGTACATCAAGGGAACTAGCCCTAATCTAGAGATCCACTTCAAATTTGAGTCACCCATAACCCTGAGGTGGTTCCATTGCGCCAATTTAACAAGGAGATACTTTTCATCTCCTCAAGGGGTGCAATTTAAAGTGACACTAATGCATAATATACATAAATTATATGTGTTATAGTTATTACATGTACATGTTATGATATAATGTGTATGAATTATGGTAAAATGTTCATGAAATTATCCATAAATTCCATGTACTTACCATATAATTGCTTTCCTATATACACATATGTTTCATGATTCATTTGAGTGTGATACATTCATACCTATATACATGATATATGCACATAAAAATATTGGGCCTTCCCGTATAGTACACATTATGTATACTACACATAACACGTACGCATTATAACCTCTATAAAAAAATACCCAAACCAATAGCCATTATAATTATCAATTGTTTTATTATTTAATTTTAGCTTATTTTACCTATACTAAATTACCATCACCCATTTACTTGATGAATCAATAATGCTGCCATAGAGGGGAGTTAAACAAGTGAAAACCAAACCTATTAACACTAGATTTTAACTATTTTTTATTTGCATTATTTTATTATTAAAACCAATTTTTTTGAATATCTCATTCAAGTGAAAGACAATGACTTTATAACCCTATGACTAACCTTCTTAACCCTCCTAACCCTCATATCCCTCCTAAAATTCCACAAGACCTCCTAGGTAGTCAAGAGGATTTGGTTCAACAAATAGTCAAGAAAAACATAGAAATTGAATAAAAAATTAGGAAAATAAGGGATCCCACATCGACCAACATCCATTAACATATTTTTTAAATATCTTAGAGTCAGTATTAAGACAAGTTGACTTAGTAACAAGTCAAATTGATAGATGGGAATCATATAAGGATAGATGTAGGGATTACTATGCTAAAAATTTGTTAGCACATGAGGTAAAGGATAAACAAATATCAAAATACCTAATTTGTAATTTATTCATTGATGCAACAACTAATGTACCTTTTCCACTATCTAAAAAAAGGTTTCCAATCCATAAATTCCAACACAATTTGATTAGAGACAATTTTTCGGACCGATGGTGAATGGTGTTTGATTACCCACCTTGTAACAACCATAAAGTTTCATAGTGTTTTTTGAGGAAACTCTATTTTGAATTTGTCCTCAATGATATTCCAAACCATTTTGATTACTCAAAGGTTAAGGGATAATTGAAAGGCTCTATGTAGGTGTTTCTATTCAAATTTTGTTTTCAATTTTCAAGGAAGAATTAAGAAACTTAAGAAGGAATGGTCAAGGCTTGATGTGTACTTGGATAAAGTCTGCGCACCGTAATCCAGACGCTGTGAGTACTCCTCTTTGGCTATGGAGGAATGACACCTGCAAAGAAAGAATCTTGGACAAAAGAAGGCATTAAATGGACAGATGGTGGGTTGTCAAGCAAAAGCTTGATCCCAGAAGTATGAAAACTTCCTTAAGGGATATAAACCCACTAATCAACAGAAAGAAATGTCTGATAAATAGTAGAATATGAAAGACTGAAAGTGATAAAAGATGGAAATGCAAAGGAGAAACAAAGACTTACTTGAAAGAAGCTGTCAGATTGATCACAGTCACCGGTGTTGGTAAGCCTACCGGCGTCGGTTGGTCAAGGTGCCGACGTCGGTTAATATGCCGATGTCGGTTGGGGTAGTGACCAGCGTCGGTTGGGGCAATTAGCTTAGACGGGGTCTGGGCAGGTCTTTGGACAGAGTCTGGTCAAGTTTTTGGTCTGTGGACAAGGCCAAGGAAGGGTCTAGGTTTGTTAACAGTCTTGAGACAAAGTTTTGGGCTTGGTTGAATGGTCTGGGGTCTGGGTCTGAGACTCTGGTTGAATGGGCAGAGTGTATGGTCCGATAGAGGACGAAGGAAATAGGGAGGTGGATAAGTCGAGATTTAGGTCTGGCTTGGTTAACAGTCTGGTCTAGGGAGTTATTGTTTGAAAGCAAATAACTGAAAAGAGAATAAAAACACAGACAATATACTTACCTGTGCCTTGTGGAAGGTGTGCTACTGATGATTCTCGTACCTATTGTTGATGTAGCCTGTGTGGAGAAGCTATTGCTGATAGAGAACCTGAAGCTGTTGCTGCACCTGAGGAAGAGATTTCACAGATTGATAGATGGTTGAAGACTCAAAGATTCGTTAGTTGCTTCTGCAGATTAGCTGATTTCTGATTCGGAAAGAGTCTAAAAAATTGGTTAAGTATAACCGACATCGGTGATTCCGCCGGCGTCGGTCGACACTTGACCGACGTCGACAGGGTTAGAACGGGCAAAATGAGCCACCAAGCCCATTTTTCATCTGCCAAGTGCACTATCTGTTGGAGAATGTCGAGGATTGTGTTAAATACACACGAGAGTTTGTTAGGCGGTTAGAGAGAGTAGGAATTGGTCTTGGGTGAGTCATAGGATGGGAATTAGTCCAAGGCGAGGTGTCCTAGGTGAGGTGTCATGGGTGATGTGTCCAAGGAGGGGGTTAATTTAAAATAAGTTAATTATTTTAAATTAGTAATTGTTAGGAATGGGTTAGGAATGGACTAAGGGGGAAAGTGACCAAGGGTTAGACACTATTTAGGTGTCTACATTTGCCCCTTTTTGTCTTGTTGGTTGCTCTAAGTGAACTGTAAGACAAAAATAGGAGTCGGTTGCCCCAGGTATGGGATAAAGTTGATTTTGTAGACAAAAATAGGTGAGGGTTGGTTGTCCTGATTATGGATGAGGTATCCCCCCTCAAAGCAGGAGTTGAGAGAAAGCAACCTGGAATCGGGTGCTGGTTTGACAGAGAGTGGATGAAAAGGGTGAAGAGAGAGTGAGAACGCTGCAAAAGTTGTGATTGCGTGTACACGATGTCACAAGGATGGTTAGGTCAAATTGTCATAGGTCAAGGGTCAAGGAGCGCCAAAATTGAAATAATCGATCCCCAACATTTAGTCATCTGCTGATTAGGTTATTCAATCTAAGCTGAAGCTCCAATGGTCATCGTGTTCCAGGTATCCCAGGCTTAGGAAGTGCTCCTGAAAACACAAAAAAGTCACAAGTAGTGCGGATCAACTGGCTTGCGATCCTATACTTGTGAAGGTCAAGAGTGTGTGCACAATTTTGCTAACCAATTATGAGGTAGCATACATGCAAAAACAACCAAGGCAAAATTGCTTTGGAAGTAGTCACAGTTTTAGGAGATGGGCATGATCTCCAATGTCTGGTGGTCGATGGATGGATGCAAAAGTAATCTAAATATGCCCCAAGGGGCCAAAATGATATGGTCTAGAGGACTGACTAATTGTGGAGATGATTTTGGGTCATTTTGAAGAGGTTTGAAGTTTTAAGGCCATTGACGTCGGTTATATAACCGATGTCGGTGCCCAAAAGAGGTTGACGTCGACGGAAATCGACCGACGTCGGCGGCCTAGGGCACGGTTATGCCGACGTCGGCGGTCTGCCAAATCTGACAAAACTAGATTGGCAGCCCACCAAAAGTAATTTGCTATTTGTCCAAGTGAAAAAGTGAGCTCTGGAGTTTAGTGTTTGAAAGTGACGAAGAAAATGGCCGAGCTAACCCTAGAAGACCCCATGTCAACTGAGTGCTGCCTACATAGCCCCTATCGTTAGGGCCTCAGGCTGATGTAGTTCTCCCAAGAAGGGAGGAAAAAGATCAAAGTGGTTGATGATTGGTCATGATAAGGATATAGCATTTCCCATATGTCTAAGGGTACATGCTTGAAATGATAAGGAGAAATGAAGCTACAGCTTTTTTCCAAATGGTGTAAGCTGTAACATTGGTCGGGGTGTTTCATCCCTACCAACTATCCATATTCGTGATGGATGTTTGCTAAAAATGAATTGAGGTCTATTTATGTTTCAGCAAGTATTGGTTTATGCTTAACATAAATTGTGTGGTTGAAAAGAGTTGGATTGAGTCGTTTTGACAAATGATGTGGTTGAATGTGACCAAAGTGTAGGCAGAAAGTAAAAAGGCATAAGTGCCCTTTTATTGACAAGGACCAAAAAGACAACATAGACAGGGTTCATTCGAACGAAGAGCCCCATTTATGCGTTGCATCATTGACCATAGTTAAGTTAGAGCGGTAATCGAATCACTTTTGACATTAAAGTGAGCTCGAAGTCCCTTGAGTAGGTGATATGATAGGAGGAAAAGAGTAACCATTATTTAGAGTATGGATAACTTTGCCCCTTTTTATAGGAGACCCTGAGATAATTACAAGTCAAGTCCATGACCCGGGTTTTTTTTTTAGAAGAGCGGACTGATCAAGACGGGAAGTCCACATAAAGACGTCATTTGTTTGGTGGTCATTTGTGAAGCTGATCGATACGGGAAGCTTCTAAGAAAGTGTTGTTTTTAGCAAGATTTAGGCATACCCATCCTTCGAGGGAGTGGTCTATACTTTGCTTTATAAATTTTGAATAGCTGTCCTTCGAGGGAGCAGTCTATTAGTTACAGCAATGATAGTGCAGTTGCCCTTCAAGGGAGCAGTCTGCTTTTTTATTTGATTGATTTTGTGACCTTGGATATTTTGACATCTTGATTTAATTTTGACAGAAAGTTGAGTCATGGACAAGACTTATAGAAGGTCAAGGGCTCCCTTTTATTAGGACGAAGCATCCGTACATCATAAAAGGGTTGTAGAGGATTTTGTTAAGGGAAAAAAGGGTGAAATGGATTAAGGATAAAAAGGACAAGGATTGCTCAAGGGACGAGCTCAAGTTAAATGTCAAGTGGATGAGTACTCAATTAACAGTAGAATGGTCGTAGATGCAAAGCATTAAGGGGCTCGAGTTCTGGTCGGCCTTCAAGAGAAGACAGACGATAAGTCCCTGATCCATATTTATGCATTATGATATAAGGTCCGAGCCAATTAGGAGCGAATTTACCTCGTTTACTCTGTTCCATATTAGTCACATGTTGGTTCTCTTTGAGGACAAGATCTCCGATATTGAAATCTCGTTCTCTCAGAGTTTTATTATAGGCGCATTTGATGCGATTTTGATAGACATGGAGATGATTGATGGCAGCAAGATGACGTTCATCAAGTAACTCAAGTTGAGCTAATTGATCTTGACGAAAGTCATCATTAGAAATAATGTCATGGAGTGAAATGCGAAGAGACGAGATTTTTACTTCGAGAGGTAAGACAGCCTCTGATCCGTACACTAGAGAGAAAGGGGTAGCACCTGTAGAGGTTCGGATGCTAGTGCGGTAGGCCCACAAAGCGAAGGGAATATGAATGTGCCAATCCCTTCCAGTGTCGTTGACCACCTTCATGAGAATTTTAGTTGAGATTTTGTTGGAAGCCTCGGCCTGCCCATTTGCTTGTGGGTAGTAAGGTGAAGAAAAGCTGAGTTTGATGCCAAATGAGTCGCAAAGTTTTTGGACGGTCTTGTTTTTAAAGGACTTGCCATTGTCGGTGATGATTTTGTGAGGTACACCGAAACGACAGATGATGTGGGTATTGATGAAGTTGACAATCTTTTTGGCTTTTGTGGAGACAAGAGGAATAGCTTCCACCCATTTAGTGAAATACTTGGTGGCAGTGATGATGGATTGATGATGAAGAGACGAATGAGGGTTAATCTCGCCGATGAGATCTAAGCCCCATTGTGAAAAAGGCCAGAAATCCTGAGCAACTTGTAGGGCATGACTAGGGAAATGAAGCAAGTTAGCATGCTGCTGACACTTGATGCAACGCCAAACATAATCGCTACAATCTTGATGAAGAGTGGGCCAATAATAACCCAGGCAAAGGATGCGCTTGGCAACCGAGTTACCACTAAAGTGTCTGCCACAAATCCCATCATGGGCTTGTTTAACAGCATGAGAAGCTTCAATGGAGTTTAAACAGCAAAGAAGAAGGCCGTCAAAACCTATTTTATAGAGAAGGCCCCCTAGCATGGTATAGCAAGCGGTGCGCTTGATGAAAGCCTGTCGTGCATTGCTAGAGAGGTTGGGAGAAATGAGAGAATGAGCCAAGTAGTCCTCAAGTTGTTTATACCATACATCTTGTGAACTAGAGTCTATGATGTGGATGAGATTGATGTTAGTGGAAATGTATGAAGGTAATGGCACACGATGTACCATGACATAAATTCCTGATGAGGACGATGATGAAGAAGGAATATGAGAGGCGAGGGAAGCCATGGTGTCAGCAAACTTATTCGTCGATCGAGGAACAGTCTGCAATAAGTGATGGTCGAAAGATGCTAGAAGAGTGTCAACACGGTGCTTGTACCTTTGTAAAATTTCATTTTTACAAAGATATGAACCATTGATTTGATTGACGATAAGTTGTGAGTCACCAAAGATGTTGATGGACTTGATGTTTAAAGAAAGAGCAGTTTGAAGTCCCAAAATTAAGGCTTCGTATTCGGCCATATTATTGGTACATTCAAAGTCAAGTTTAAAAGACAGAGGCATGGGTTCACCTTCATGTGGAATGAGGATGACCCCCGCACCCCCACCGAGTTGATATTTAGAGCCGTTGAAGAACATAGTCATTTGGTAGAATGTGTCATCAGTCGAGAGAGTGGTGATAGATTCATCGGGAAACTTGCACTGAGAAGGTTGATTGTCAGGAAGAGGGGCATCCGCTAGTTGGTCAGCGATTGTTTGCCCTTTTATAGATTTTTGCTGGACAAATTCTAAGTCAAATTCGGCAAGAAGCATGAGCCAACGAGCCATACGCTGGTTTTGATATGGTTTGGAATGCATGTATTTGAGGGGATCAATGTGGGTGACAACAAAGGTTTTGTGATTGAGAAGATAGTGACGGAGCTTGGTAGTGGAAAATACTAATGCCAAACAGAGTTTCTCGGTATGAGTATACTGAGTTTCATAGTCGACAAGTGTTCGGCTTATGTAGTAGACTGCTTGCTCACGGTGTTGCTCATCTCGATGCGCGATCATGGCACCTAACGAATGATTGGTTGCTGAGATGTAGAGGTAGAAGGGTTGGTCGTCTTTTGGTGAAACAAGGACTGGTGGAGAGACCAAATAGCATTTAAGGGCTTCAAAAGCCTCTTAGCAATCGTTATCCCATTTAAAGGAGACATCCTTCTTGAGGAGGTGATGAAAAGGCTGGCAACGGTCAGAAAGCTACGAAATGAAGTGGCAGATGGATTGGAGCTTTCCTTGTAGGCTACGGAGTTGCTTGAGATTAGTTGGAGGTGGCATTTCGAGGATAGCATGGATTTTGGCAGGATCAATCTCGATGCCACGAAAAGAGACAATAAATCCCAGGAGCTTTCCTGAGAGGACCCCAAAGACACATTTCTTGGGGTTAAGACGAACTTGGTATTGAAGAAGGCGAGAGAAGATGATTTTGAGGATAGTCAAATGGTCGCGACGAAGCTTAGACTTGCCAAGCAGGTCATCAACATAGTCCTCCATGATTTTATGGAGGAGATCATGAAAGATGTAAGTCATGACACACTTATATGTGGCACTTACATTTTTTAGACCAAAAGGCATGACTCGATAGCAGAAAGTTCCCCATGGTGTGATGAAGGTGGTTTTGTGCTGATCTTCCAGTGCATTCAGGATTTGGTTATATCCTAAAAATCTGTCCATGAGTGATAACATCTCATGGCCAGCCGTAAGATCAACAAGTTGGTCAATGTTTGGAAGAGGAAAGTCATCTTTGGGACAAGCTAGGTTAAGGTCACGATAGTCCGTGCAGATCCGGATCCCCCCAGTCGCCTTGGTGACAAGAATGATGTTAGAGACCCACTGCGAATAATCGATGGGTTGGATGAAGGAGACTTAAAGAAGACGCTGAAGCTCTTCTTTGACAAGAAGTGCAACACGAGGATGCATTTTTCAAAGCTTCTACCTAACAGGCTTAGCCTCTGGGTTTGTGACAATGTTATGAGTGGCAATGTTAGGGTCGATGCCAGGCATGTCAGCGTAGGTCCAGGCAAAGGCTTTGCGATTGTCTGAGAGAAATGTGGTATAGTCAGCCTGCTCCTGAGTGTCTAAAGATTGACTAATCTTTAATACTTGAGGAACATCAGAAGATGAAAGGTTAAGTCAATGGTTGATTCATTTAACATAACCTGTGTTTCAGAAGGGAGGGAGCGCTGAATGAAAGAATCGTCGACACCCATATAGGTAAGAATGGCATCGTCGTCTATGCAGTGGACTGTGTTGATGGTTGCCGATTCATCGTCTATCATGCTAGGATAAATGAGAGGGAGAGATTTGGGAACCCCGTTGAGCTGATAGGTTAGAGGTTCCAAGCGGATGGTGTTTATGCAAAAAAAAAAACTAGGAGGGATGGAAACCACCGACTCTGTAGGTGAGGATGGAAGAATAGGCGAGTCTAGAAGAAATTGGTTGATGGTTGGTTCGGAGGAAAGGTTTGTGGAAGCCTCAGTGGGTTCTTGGAAACCCAGTCCATACCGTTTCTTGGCATTATCGTCATTGGGTGTTTTGATAGGCTGATGGGAGCCTTGTTCATAACGTCCAAAGCCAAAACCCTTCCATGCACACCTATAAAGGTAGGTATGTGCAAAGGTGGGGTTGCTAAGAAAGGAAAAATTGGATGTGAATATTTGAGGCGAGGATGAAGGATTTGATTCAGTAGGAGCTTGATCCAGCCCCCCATAGACGAGATTGGTTCGAAGGCTAGGAGGACCATAAGGAATGACCATTCCAATCCGACAGTCATAGTTTGGGTTTTGATGAAGCTGTCCATACTCTTGAGGAGTCTGGAACATGTCTAGAGTAAGTAGGTGATATTCCCCCAGTGAAAGTCTTTGGAAGATGTCGTCCATGGGGTCTTTGGTTGTTTGTTGAGAAGATGATGTGGTGGCAACTGCTGTTTGCGTACTAGTTGACGCTTCTGCGGGTGGAGATGATGTTTGGGTTGATGCCTTGAGCGGGATAAGAACATCGTTTGGGCTATAGGTCGTGTTACAAGTCTTAAAAGGGGATGGGTCGGTGGGAATGACATGGACCTATTTGTCATGTTCAAATTTGACACAACGGTGAAGTGTTGAAGGGACACAAGCCATAGCGCGGATCCAGGGTCACCCTAAGAGCATGTTGTATTGGAATTCTCCCTCAATGATGTAGAAGAGCTCCGAGATTGTGCATGGACCAATGCGGATATGGAGGACAACAGTGCCAATAGTGTTAGCAGTGGTGTCATTAAAGGATCTAAGGATTGCGTCAGTTTTTGATACGCAATTCTTGGGAAGGGCCAATTGATTAAAGGCGTGGGAGGAAATGATATTAATGCTAGCGCCCCCATCGATCATAACCCGTTTAATACGAGTTTGATCTACATAGGCTGTGATGAACAGGGCGGCGTCCTGATCTTCCAAGGTAGAGGTAGGAATCTCAGAATTACTAAAAGTGATAGAGGCGACGGGGGATAAAGAATGGACTAAGGCAGCAAGTGGTTGAGGGTCTTCAAGTTGGACCTCAGCTGCCTGTAGGGCTTTGATTAGAGCCTGGCAATGCTGGGGGGAGCTTTGGATAAGGTCATATAGGGTCATCTTCATAGGCATTTGGTGAAGTTGTTTTATCATAGATTCTGTGATTGCCTCTGAAGAAGTGGGTTGGGACGCACCTAAGAAATAGCAGCTTTTTCTTTCGCTTTATCCTTTTGCGACCTAGTGGTTATATGGATAGCATTGATTTCAAATATAGTAGGTGAAGAAGGGGTTATGGTTTGTTGGTGAGATGTTGATATGGTTAAAGAGGTTGGATGGGAAGGTGTCGAGGGTTGGTCAAGAGTGTCCTCAAGGAGAAGAGTGTCTTTCTCCATATAGCAGTGAACGACTGCCTTGAGGGCACAACAAGTCTTGGTATCGTGTCCTGGCATGCGATGGTATAAACAAATCTTCGTATCATCGAAGCAAGACGATTTTGACCCGAGGGGTTGGAATGGCTTGATGGAAGGAAGGGTAATGCTAGAAGTCTGCAAAAGTTGGCGTAATATTAAAGCATACGAACCTACTAAGGGGTCCGTGCTTGTTGATGCATGACGCGCTGGTGACTTCTGATTGGGGGATGTTGAAGAAGGTTTCCGTACCACCTTTTGGTTTGATGGTGCGGTGACAGGTGAAGACGGCACTTTCTTTGTGAGAGGTGCCAAATTTTTGAGAGGGGGTTGACTTGTGATTGGCAAAGGAAGTAATGGAGGTAATTTGTGTTGGTTAAGAGTCGGAGTAGAAAGCATGCCGATTAGGGTAGAAGGATGAGGACCTAAGATGGAGGGTAATGTTGATGGTGGAGGAGGGGTTCGCTTCTGTGGTCTGGCAGTCTTCTTTGACTTGGTTGGAAGACTACTTTTGGTTGCGGTTTGGTCCAAGTCCACCTTCACTTGTGGGTGAGTGAGGGTAGAGAGAGGGTGAATGCCAAGTGACTTGATTGGTTTGGATTGGGTAGATGCAGATTTAGAAGTGGGGATTTGGTCTTTGTTTGGAGTCTTGGGAAATTTTTCCTTGGGAGGATTGGCAGTATGAGACGAGAGGGCACGGGAATGTTGAAGAACTTTAAGATGTTCCCACAATCCCTGATGCTCCACTTTCCTTGAAGGGAGAATTTCTAATTTCTCCACTAGTCGGGAAAATGGTTGGGAGGATGTTAGATGAGGTTTGGATTCGTGAGAAGATGTGATAGGTGTGGCAGTAGTTTCAGACCCAAGGTGTGTGGGAGTTATAACTGGATTGTCGTTGGTTGAGGAAGATGGAGAATCAGGTTCTTCTCTTGGTGGAGAAGGAACTGGAGAGTGTGACTCCTCAAGTGGATAAAGGGTAGGGATTATGGTGCCCTCCACTTGTGGTCGAGGAGTAGGTAAGGTCAGGTCCTCCATAGGCAGAAGAAAGGAGGATGGTGAGACCGGTGGTGCTGGTAAGGTTGAGGCGTTCTCCAAGATGAGTGAGGTTGATGGAGAACTAATCGGGGAAAGAGGTTCGTCCATGCGTGATGGACTGGTAGATGGGTTAACCTCTTGAGATTGGTTGGGGATGAAGGGTGAGACCGTATTGACCGTTCAAATGTCGTGTTTGTGTGTGTTGTCAATTAAGGTCTGGACATTATTTTGGGTTGGTGGATGATTGGGGAATGGTTGTTTGAAAATATCGATGCCCTAGTTTGGAGGTGCATTGGGATTATCTAGAATGAGCTCTCCCTTTTCAAGCATGTCCTGGATTATGTTTTTGAAAGTTTTACAGTTTCTCGTGTCATGACCTTTGACACGATGGAAATTGCAGAAGTCATTTTCCCTATACCACGCAGGGATGGCACGTGAGGGATCAAATTGTGGTGGTGGTCAAATCTGGGGGAGGTTGATAATCCCCTGTTTAACAAGTTTTTCTAGTATAGACGTGTAAGATTCTCCAAGAGGAGTATATTGTCTTTGAACGTATCTCTGCTGGAATTGACGGGTGGCACTCTGAGATGTGGATGCCTCAGGTTGATTGGATGAAGAGGATTACGGTCTAACGACCACAGCGTTAGCTGAAGCTTTAGACTTAGGATTTGACGATGAAGGTTTAGAAGAAGAAGAGTCATTAGTCTTAGAGTTGGGGTTCTTGCTCTGCAACTTGACTTTATTCTCATCGATGGCACATAATTCGAGTTTACGGGCCATCGTGAAGGCTTCGTCGAAGGTACGGAAGGTCTGAACCCTTAAAGTGGAAGAAATGTGTTTGACGCAAGCTCGAGAGAATAATTCAATAAGTTCAGTTTGAGGTAAGGAAAAAGAGAGTTGATTGATGAGACCTCTCCAGCGAGCAACGAAGTTAGCTACTGATTCATCCTCGAATTGGCGGATAGTGTAAAGGTCTGTGATCGAGACCTTTTTGGTGATGTTTATGGAGAAGTGGTCAAGAAAAAGCTGGGCTAGCTGTGTAAAGGTGAAGAGGGAATGGCTGGCAATCGAGCTGTACCAGTCAAGCACAGTGCCAGAAAGGGACATAGGAAATGTGCACAAGAGCAATGCGTCGTCATGAGCAATAAGGTAACAGGCATGTCTGAATGCCCGTAAGTGTTGCTGTGGGTCTTCCTTGCTTTGAAAGTGAGAAAATTTGGGAAGCTCCCACTGGTTGGGGTATGGTCTAATTGGAACGAAAGGATGAATAGGCTCATTGCAAATTTGCTCGTATGAGAGAGCATTGTGTGAGCCGAAAATGGAAGTATCTAAGCTAGACATCTTATCCATCAGCATTTTGATGATATCTGCTGACGAATTGGTGGGTGGAGTGCCCCCTAGATTATAAGGCGCTTAGAAGATATTGGGAGGGGCGTATGACGTGGATGGTTGCATAGATGCAACATATGGATAGCTAGTTATGGGAGCAAAAGTTGGGGCCAAGGGTACTTGTGTTATGGGGTTGGTTGGCACAAGTTGGATAGGATCCGTTAAGGATGGTTGAGGAGTGGCTACGCTTGTTGACGGATAAACGGTTACTCTTGTGTTGATTGGTGCAAGAGTAGGGGGAATAGAGACTAGTATGGAAAGGTGTGGGGTTTGGTTGAGTGACTTGAGGTTGAGGGAGTACCGGAACCCCCATGGAGGTAGGTTTAGATGGAGAGGTTACATTTTGGAGGTAAGACATGGTTGGGTTATTGGTGGAGGTGTTGTCTAGTGGCTGAATTGTAGGGGCTGTTGATGTGATTCTTGTGTCAACTAAGGAAGTCGGCATCCCATAGATTGGGTTGCCTAGGGAGTCACGCGTTTGGCTATTCGCGAGATAGTGTTGTAAGGCTTTGACGTTAAGGTCCAAGAATCATGCAAAATCTTGGTCCCCTTCTGGGACGATAGGAGTTTGAGGCGGGGTTGGGCGAGTAGGAGTTCTTTTAGTCTCTGAGTTGAACTCCATTATAGGACTGGTTATAGATGGTGAAGGTGGAAGCGATTGTTGGCTAGCGTGGTCAAGAAGGGCCTTGGTTTGACTGCGAATCAATACCATTCAAGGTGAGAAAGGATCAGGTTTTAGAAAACTGTGTTCTATCAGTCTCAGAAAACCAGAATGGATGCTTAGACAGTCAAAAAGTTGGATTTTATGCTTGCTATTTTTTGAAAAAAAGAAAATAGACAGAGACCGACGTCGATATAAAAATTGATGTCGGTTAAGAAGGCTGCTGATGTCGGTCAGATGACCGATGCCGGTACAGAGAAGTTGCTGACGTCGGTTACAGGACCGATGTCGATTACTGTGTTTTCCAGAAACTCAGAAAAAAAAAGTTTTTGGAAATGGAGAAGACGTCCTTACCAGCTCAAAAAAGATAGATAAAAATAGAAAATATGATGATGACAGACAGAGCCTAGCGTTAAACCCTAAAAACAATTTTATTAAGATCGTGTGGCTTATGCCTTAATGTGATGTTTGAGGAAGTTGGCTGTAAGAAGGGTCCTAGAATAAGTAAGCTAAAGATGGTTTCAGGTATGTTAAGGCACTCAAAAATCTGTATTAGCTTCCGTACAGGCCTGGTGCTAAGGAGCAAGCTCCCCTCACTTCACGATTCCAGTGGTTAGCTGGTTTTGCTTAGCCAAAATATACTTTCACTATAGTTTAGACTCTGCCAGAGAACAGAGTTGGCTTTCCCCTTGGTGGTGAAATCCAAGTAGGATTGCCAGGTTGGGTAAGGTATCTGCTGGGTGATGAAATCCCAGTCGGGCCTTGTCTCAAGTGAGTTTTATGTTTTATTGAGTGGACGTGGTCTGGTAGTGTAACATCGAGTGATCTACGATTTATTCAATATGCATTTTACTGATTACTAAGTGTGGACTAGAAAGATGCAAGAAAGCAAGAAATGGAATGCAGTAAGTTTTAAAGTCCCAAATCGAAATATTAAATTGGAATGAAGACAAGTTGGAGAAAGGGTTGAAGAAAATGATTTTCTTACTAGTCTAGAAATGCAAGAAAAGAAAGAAAAAGTTCTTTTTATTTCCTGCTTATGATTTTTTTAGAAAAGAAGAAAGAGGTGAAGGTTAAGAAGCCTAATGCAACTAAATGAACAAAGAAGGAAGGGAACCCAAGGAAGGCCCTAAAGGGGTCCCACCGGGCGTGCCAGAATGTTTCTATTCAAATTTTGTTTTCAATTTTCAAGGAAGAATTAAGAAACTTAAGAAGGAATGGTCAAGGCTTGATGTGTACCTGGATAAAGTCTGTGCACCGTAATCCAGACGCTGTGAGTACTCCTCTTTGGCTGTGGAGGAATGACACCTGCAAAGAAAGAAGCTTGGACAAAAGAAGGCATTAAATGGACAGATGGTGGGTTGTCAAGCGAAAGCTTGATCCCAAAAGTATGAAAACTTCCTTAAGGGATATAAACCCACTAATCAACAGAAAGAAATGTCTGATAAATAGCAGAATATGAAAGACTGAAAGTGATAAAAGATGGAAATGCAAAGGAGAAACAAAGACTTACTTGAAAGAAGCTATCGGATTGATCACAGTCATCGACATCGGTAAGCCTACCGGCGTCGGTTGGTCAAGGTGCCGACGTTGATTAATATGCCGATGTCGGTTGGGGTAGTGACCAGCGTCGGTCGGGGCAATTAGCTTAGACGGGGTTTGGGCAGGTCTATGGACAGAGTCTGGTCAAGGTTTTGGTCTGTGGACAAGGCCAAGGAAGGGTCTAGGTTTGTTAACAGTCTTGAGACAAAGTTTTGGGCTTGGTTGAATGGTCTGGGGTCTGGGTTTGAGACTCTGGTTGAATGGGCAGAGTGTATGGTCCGATAGAGGACAAAGGAAACAGGGAGGTGGATAAGTCAAGATTCAGGTCTGGCTTGGTTAACAGTCTGGTCTAGGGAGATATTGTTTGAAAGCAAATAACTGAAAAGAGAATAAAAACACAGACAATATACTTACCTGTGCTTTGTGGAAGGTGTGCTACTGATGATTCCCATACCTGCTGTTGATGTAGCCTATGTGGAGAACCTGTTGCTGATAGAGAACCTGAAGCTATTGCTACACCTGAGGAAGAGATTTTGCAGATTGACGGATGGTTGAAGACTCAAGGATTCGTCAGTTGCTTTTGCAGATTAGCTGATTTCTGATTCAGAAAGAGTCTGAAAAATTGGTTAAGTATAACCGATGTCGGCGATTTCGCCGGCGTCGGCCGACACTTGACCGATGTCGGCGGGGTTAGAATGGGAAAAACGAGCCACCAAGCCCATTTTTCATCTGCCAAGTGCACTATCCGTTGGAAAATGTCGAGGATTGTGCTAAATACGCACGAGAGTTTGTTAGGCGGTTAGAGAGAGTAGGAATTGGTCTTGGGTGAGTCATAGGATGGGAATTAGTCCAAGGCGAGGTGTCCTAGGTGAGGTGTCATGGGTGATGTGTCCAAGGAGGGGGTTAATTTAAAATAAGTTAATTATTTTAAATTAGTAATTGTTAGGAATGGGTTAGGAATGGACTAAGGGGGAAAGTGACCAAGGGTTAGACACTATTTAGGTGTCTACAGTAGGATATACCAAGTGCACATCATGAACTTAATATACCTGAAAGAGTCCCTACCCAAAAGACACTCCAACCCAAGATACCCACTATAGTGAATTAGGTCATGGAGATTTACACTTTGCATGTTCTTGGTGCACTTACTGACACACTCATTTAACATATGAGTAGGATTTATGAGAATGATGTTGGAGAGTGTGTACATGGGGATACTCCACCAAGTGTGCATACCCAACCTCTCCATTGCAGATGCTATGGTGCTATATGCATTTGACCTTCATATGATGATGGTGGTGTTTTTGTGGGCCTAGATGATATAATTTTGAGTGAAGAGTTTTGAACATGTATATTTAGTGTGCACATGTTGACTATACATATACAATTATCTTAACTATTTGACATGTTAAATTTTAGTTATATTTGTATTTGAAATGTAAAAAATAATTTACATGGAAATTTAATAATATATATGCAATTTTTATGTTACAAGTGCAGATGGTACCACCATCTTCATGGTCCACTAGTGTATTTTTTGATCTTAGCCAGTTGATGGTTATATATTCACAAGAATTTTATGGGTCATCTACTACTACATCTGTTGATGTTATTATGATGATGTTTACATATACAAAGGTAATTTTCATTAATATTATACTCCATGTACTTGTATTTATTTATATAGTTATATGTTCAACTAACAATAATATGTTATTTATTAAATCAATGACCACAATGGAAACTCCTCCATATCTATGGGTTGATACAGATACATTTATTATTCTTGTAATGTCATCTACATAGGAAATCACTGAGGTACATGTTAACTTATAATTTTAAATTGTATATATATATACATTTTTAATAATTTTACCCTATACCTAGGAAAATATAACTTATATGAATGTATTATGGATGTAGGGTTATCCAATGACATCTGATAGTCTTATTCATATCCTTATTAGGGCACCTTATCATGTTTTATCCCCCTTTCACACACATATCCATGCACCTCAACTTGTCACTAACTCTGTTGAGTGTTAGATGTAGATTAAGCATGACCATGATATTACGACAAGTGCATGTTTAAATATTTTTGTATTAGTTTAAAATTAAATTATGAACTTGGTTGAATGTTTAGTATGTAAAGTTTCTAATAATAATTGTATATGAAAAAGTTAAGATACAAGAAAGAAACAAGTGTATATAGACCCAAAATCAAATCTTAGAGGAATTCAATGCATTTGACGGATCTCCATCTATGAGTAGGGCATTCTAGGGAGAGTTTTCTTTGTGGAAGGCAAAGAGAGAGAAAATATTTGATGATTAAGATGTCTTGGATGATGTACTTCTTTGTATTCCTATACATAAATGCTATCATTTTTAACATTGTATGCCTATATGACATTCATCAGACATTATATTATCTTAGATGATGTAATTTTTTTATGCTTATAAGGTAATGCATGTGTTATTGGCATTGTATGCCTATATGGTATTCACCTAACATTTTATTATATTCTAATTTTATATGACTTTATGGATTTTATGGATATGTGTGTGTGTGTGTGTGTTCACATTATATGGTGATCATCTTTATATGTACAATTTAGGTCACATTACTATTATAAAACTAAATTTTATGATTGTATGACCATATTTAGATATGATCATATTGTAAACACCTGAAAGTGACACTTGAGTACTAAGAGTGCTACTTGAGACCACCTATCCATAGATTATCCCTAGACCTATCCTCTAGCCTATTTTCATACTTATCCAGCCTTAGTGTAGGTCACATGTATCTCTAGTCATCACTAAATCAATTCCATACCCTCATACTTACATCTGTACCCTTCATGCCTAGGGTTCTACCACTTGGAAACTAGTGCCATAATAGGGACAATAGTGCCACATAACACTAGTGTCCCAATAATGTTGCGACTCCCCTTTCCCTCTTTTTTCCAAAAATGTATATATTTTTAAATCTTATACCTCCTAAGGTCATCCTAAACCTCTTTTAGCACCTGCATAACACTAGAATAATATAAATGCATGACTTCTAGCTCTCTAACCACTAGATTGAAATCATATGCATATTACATATGCAAACTTATAATAAGTTTTACAAAATTAAGGTTATCAATCCTTATTCTACCCTACTTATGCATACTAACATCTAAAACATTCCTAAGGTCAGATTACTCAGATTTATAGCCTCAAGCACATTCAAATCACTCAAGTCAACTATCATACTAACTTATCTTTCACTTGCACTAGGACTTAGGTGGGGATAAATACATTGGGATTGATCGCTCTTCAAATTATTGGTATATAGTAAATTCTCATCACAATGGGGTGTTGAGGATTTCCAATCTACTCTACTAACAAACACACTTTTCATCTTGTTTCAACTAGATGCCCTAGAAACATAGACGAGGGTTTGATCACAAAATTAGTGGAAACCTTACAGATCTAGACATAGGTGCACCCAAAAGCTTAGGATAGTCCTGCATAGAGGACACTATTGCCAAAATAGGGACACTAACACCACATGGTTTTTTTATAATTAGGGTGCTACTATCTAAGAGGGGTTTTGACACATAGATCCTATTTGTGACACCCAAACCAACCTCTGCCTCATTTTTTAGCTTCCATATCATCTATCTTATTCATTTTACAACTATGTTCTTATTTATATTATTTATTTCTATTTTTAGAAAGGTTAAATTTAATCAATTGTATAAGAAATCAATGGTTGTATTTATTGTATATTTCTACCCTAATTTACTATACTCAACTTTTTTAAAAACATAGGATTTACATACACTGAGTCCCAAAAGGTTAAAACACATCTTTAAAATTTCTTTCATGTAATTATTAAAACTATATGTGAGAAAATAGTTTAATTTTGAGATAGAGTCATATATTAGGGTGAAATGTCTGTCACGATTCAGATACACCATTTATCACTATTATAATGTCTATATTTTATCCATATTCACCCTTGAAGAGTGAAATCATTTATTACCTTCTCATGAAAAGGGGATAAATTAATCATGAAGTGATGTTTTTCTATCTCCTTCTTCATAGAGTTGTTTCCCTTCTTTTAGAGACTCTTCTTTGGCCCTTTGAAGTAGTGTAAGATTGTAATTGTCATGTCTCCTAAGGCCTTGGAATATTTTTTTGGTTATATATATTTCATTTCACTTCCTCAACTTTGTTCTCTCCCTCTCCACTGCAGCCAGTTTGGCCATTTCTTCTCTTCTCATTATATGCCAACATGAGAATGTTAAAAATGATATAACCTATTTGATGAAATGGGATTATCTAACTTATGCTTCTCAAATAGATTTGAAAGGTGCTCCATATTCACCATTGTAGATAAAAATTCCTCCTCGCCTTATCATGCAAATGGGGACAATTAAACATGAAGTGATGTTATGTTATCTCCTTCTTCATAAATTTATTGCCCTTCTTTTTGAGACTCTTCTTTGGCTCGTTAAAGTAGTGCAAGATTATAATTCTTATATCTCTTGAGGCCTTGGAATATTTTGGTGGTTATATATCTTTTGTTTGACATCCTCATTTTTTTCTATCCCTCTCCACTACACTCATCTTGGCCATTTATTCCTTTTTTGTTAGGATTGTGGAGCTAAAAGCTTCACTGATGCAGACATGGTGGAGGTTGCAGAATGAGTTGCTAAGTGTCAGAAGTGTTTGGCGTTGGTCTGGCCAACCAGCGTCGGCAGGGTAAGACAGGAAGGCAACCGACGTCGGTCATATATCGGCCGGCGTCGGCGACCCCAGGCGGACAGGGACCGACGTCGGTCGCCTGTGTAGTTCGACTGCGAGTTAATTACGGGCAGTGAACTAACGAACCAAGAGTTTGCATGATGAGCGCTAATTTTAGACTCATAGCTGCGGATCTAATTATGGTAATTAGATGTCTAATCATTGTTTGGATGAGATCTATATAATAGACTCATGGTTGTATTGGAAAAGGGTGCTAGGGAGTAAGAGAGCATAATTATAAGCTCCTTCTGTGTGTGAGGTAGAGCTATGGTGCGTTCCTCCTAGTGCCACAGTACCAGGTGTGTTGGTGCTGGATTGGAGAGCCAGCTGGGTTCTTCAAGAGTGTAGGATCTTGGTCACAGTTGCATGGCCTATATAGGAGATCTACATGGTAAGTAAGATCGTTGATCTGCAGGTGTATGTGTGTGCAAGGTCGAGGTTCACAGGTGATTAGAACCATTGCTTGATTTGCAGGTGTGCAAGGTCATACAGACAGCAACACTACAGGGAGCAGTATCAGGCAGGATCTACTTGGAGTACAGGTGTGTACTCGGATAGAGCAAGAGGAAGGCAAGGGAGTTCCTTCCATAAGTATGGTCTGTTGAATTGCAGGTTGTTGCAGATTCATGGGAGATCTACTTGAAGTACCTTGAGTACTTGTGGAGCACGTGGAGTGCTTGTGGAGTGCGTGGAGCACTTGTGGTGTGCGTGGAGCATGGGAGGTGAACACCAACTCTGTATTTGAGTTGGGTGTTGGGACCTGTGAGAGGGAGAGCTTTGGGGAGAAGAATTACTGTTCACTTGAGGTGTGGGAAACCTCTGTAAGGTGGTGGAGAAGAAGTGGCATCTTCTTTATTGTATTCTTTTCTGTATAAAGTGTTAATACAATTTGGTATTGTCTCTCATATCATGTGTTATTCTGAATTCTAGTTACTTGGTGAATCTGGTTAATTTCCGCATATTAAGTTGCTTGGTATTAGTAATCAAATTGTGTGCTTCCGGTGTACACCCCCTCCCAACAAGTGGTATCAGAGCCTTGGTTGTAGGTTCTTGAGCTTGATACCAACAGGTGGTATCTGAGCTGAGGTTGGAGGAAGCAGGTTTTGTTTTTGGTTACAGGTCACTCTCAGGGGTTTCTGATCGAGTGGGAGTAGAGCAACAGCAGATCAAAGTAAGCTAAGAATGGAGGAGTTGAAAAGCATAGATGGTCACTCACGGTTCTATGGAAAGAAAGAGCAGGTAAAAGATTATTGTTGGTTGGTAACAGATCAGCATGAAGAAACTGAAGATACAGATGTAGCAGGTGTTGTTACACAGGATGTGTTTGCAGGTTTCTTGGATAAAGTTGAATCTTGGATAAAAGATTCGGTTGCCTCTTTCCATGCAGTTCCAGGTAGAGGAGCTGGTGAGCCTTGCCAAAGGATTGGCAAAGGGGAAGTGAAGCTGAAATTGCAGGCGGCCAACACACAGGTGTTGATGAAGGTCATGCAGGTCCCAGGTTTGGAGATATGGCTAATTTCTTCAGAAAGATTGGGTGATGAGAGATGCACAAGAACTCTCACAGCGGATGCACTTGAATTAGCTGGTGGTAAGAAAATAGGTATCCTTTATCTACTTGTTTATATTACTGATTCTTCTTTTGTTGCGGAGACGTGGCTTCGTAGGCTTGGTCACATGAGCAGGAAGGAGATGCATGTTCTTAAGTGGAAGACAGATATATTTGACAAGCTTAAGAACTGGAAAGCCTTGGTGTTTATGGAGGAGATGGCGGACAGAACCCAGTGGATGTGGCTGGATACTTCTGAGCAGGGAAGTTTGGACATGTGTTTTGATTCAAAGAAGCTCACGGGTAAAAAGTCATCACTCACAGGCAAACACAGGTACCGATGTCGGTCAGGAGGAACCGGCGTCGAACAGACAGATGCCGATGTCGGTCATGTGCAGACCGAAGCCGGCGATGTCGGGCAGAGTAAGACCGACGTCGGTCAGGAGACCGACGTCGGCAGTATGTAAGACCGATGTCGGTTAGGAGAACCGACGTCGGCAGCAGGGACACCAGCGCAGGCAGGTTGGTAGTCAGGTACAGACGCATGAAACCGACGTCGGTCGGATGCAGACTGTGGGGTGACCGAGGTCGGTCACTGTAACGAATTTTGGGTGGATAGCAAGCTGTCAAGGAGTCTCAAACACCCATACGGAGGACTGAAGGCGTAAGTAGGCCCTCAAATTCATTGTTCCTCTTCTTCATACTTGTTGCTATTTGTAGAGCAGGAAGGATCCAGGAAACAGGTGTGAGCTTGGCATGGATGAGGATGTGATTCCTTGGAGGAGAACCAGACAGGTGTGTCTTAGTGGAGATGCCAGCAGGTATGAAAGCACAGAGACGAATGGATACCTTAGTAGAAGAATAGAGAGAACGGATACGTGAGACGGAAGATCAGGTATATGATCTTGTGGAGCTGCAGGACAGTGGTACCAAGTTTGACAGGTGGAGGACGGAGCATGGCTTCAGTCAGTGTCAGGTAACTACTGTGGTTTGTCTTACCAGGGGGATGATGAGTCATGACATCATTCTATTGCTGTATGTGGATGGTATGTTTTGCTATAGCAAGTGTGTACATACAGGGTTTTGCTGAGCTAAGGGTAAGATTAGTTCAGTGGCATGTCATGAGGAGTTTGGAGCAGCGGAATTCTTTGACATGGGAGGCATGGAGATCACAAGTTGATTTTGTCTCGAGTGGGAGCTGATGTGAATCAGGTGTTGGCGAGGTTCGGGATACAGAGCCGGAGCACACTAAGGGCTGGACAGGTACAGTGTCCGAAATCACATGAGGTCTGGTATAGACCTGAGTATTCCCATGCAGTGGGAGCTGTCAGAGAGTTAGGAGCCAATTCGGGGAAGTGGATTCTCAGGTTTTTTGAGAGGGACCGGTAGCAGGTGTTTCTATGCAGGGTCAGGACTTCACTACAGGTGTTGTAGGTTCAGATGTGGCAGGTTACTCGGATGACAGGTGGTACACCATGGGATGTGTGGTGGGTTGTCTTCAGGTGGGAGCTTGAAGAGGGATACAAACCAGGAAACAGATTAGACGGAGTACAGGTACAGGTATAGTGCAGCTGTTTATCTCCAAGTGGGAGATTGTTAGGATTGTGGAGCTAAAAGCTTCACTGATGCAGACATGGTGGAGGTTGCAGAATGAGTTGCTAAGTGTCAGAAGTGTTTGGCGTTGGTCTGGCCAACCGGCGTCGGCAGGGTAAGACAGGAAGGCAACCGACGTCGGTCATATATCGGCCGGCGTCGGCGACCCCAGGCGGACAGGGACCGACGTCGGTCACCTGTGTAGTTCGACTGCGAGTTAATTACGGGCAGTGAACTAACGAACCAAGAGTTTGCATGATGAGCGCTAATTTTAGACTCATAGCTGCGGATCTAATTATGGTAATTAGATGTCTAATCATTGTTTGGATGAGATCTATATAATAGACTCATGGTTGTATTGGAAAAGGGTGCTAGGGAGTAAGAGAGCATAATTATAAGCTCCTTCTATGTGTGAGGTAGAGCTATGGTGCGTTCCTCCTAGTGCCACAGTACCAGGTGTGTTGGTGCTGGATTGGAGAGCCAGCTGGGTTCTTCAAGAGTGTAGGATCTTGGTCACAGTTGCATGGCCTATATAGGAGATCTACATGGTAAGTAAGATCGTTGATCTGCAGGTGTATGTGTGTGCAAGGTCGAGGTTCACAGGTGATTAGAACCATTGCTTGATTTGCAGGTGTGCAAGGTCATACAGACAGCAACACTACAGGGAGCAGTATCAGGCAGGATCTACTTGGAGTACAGGTGTGTACTCGGATAGAGCAAGAGGAAGGCAAGGGAGTTCCTTCCATAAGTATGGTCTGTTGAATTGCAGGTTGTTGCAGATTCATGGGAGATCTAATTGAAGTACCTTGAGTACTTGTGGAGCACGTGGAGTGCTTGTGGAGTGCGTGGAGCACTTGTGGTGTGCGTGGAGCACGGGAGGTGAACACCAACTCTGTATTTGAGTTGGGTGTTGTGACCTATGAGAGGGAGAGCTTTGGGGAGAAGAATTACTATTCACTTGAGGTGTGGGAAACCTCTGTAAGGTGGTGGAGAAGAAGTGGCATCTTCTTTATTGTATTCTTTTCTGTATAAAGTGTTAATACAATTTGGTATTGTCTCTCATATCATGTGTTATTCTGAATTCTAGTTACTTGGTGAATCTGGTTAATTTCCGCATATTAAGTTGCTTGGTATTAGTAATCAAATTGTGTGCTTCCGGTGTACACCCCCTCCCAACATTTTTCATCATACATTTGTTCAACATATTTATATACACTGGTAATGCCAAAGAATCTCAATAGGATTTGTTTATAAAAGCATTTTCATAATAAAAAAAGAGCACAAAAACTTCTTATTATTATCATTTTAGGATGATAATGTTGTAAAAGAGGGTAGCCCTTCCATATGACATGCAAAATGAGTAGAGTAAACATCTTCACTTACAACTATGGAGTTATATATGCTTTTACAACTTTAATAGTTTGATATCTCCACTTTTAGTGATTTATGGCTCAAAATTGGCATTTCCAACACATCTCAGGTGGTGGATAATGTCTAAGAATAGGTTCTAATCCTCTTATCATGCCCATTAAAGAGACCCATTACCCATTCTAGCCTCAAGAATGCCCTTCCCAATACAATAAAATTACAATTTTTTTACCTAACTTCAAACATGTGTAAAAAAAAAAACCATAAGTATTTAGAATGAACCAAAATAACCCTAACATGCATGTCAAATATATCTAATTTCATATCAGTTCACATTTATGGAACCTTTGAGATGAATCCATGGCACACACTATAGTAACAGGTCTTAAAATGTAACCTTTTTGTAATGAAGAGCCAAGTTTTTGTCCTCTAATTGACATTTCCACATATGGGACCTCTAGGTGTAAGCAAATCACTTAAAATACATCTAGATAGGAAATTGGCATGTGGTATAAATACTAAGACCTCTTAATCCACTCAGATGCATGTTTTTAATTTTTTAGAAGCATAGAAATAATGACAACAAATGTTTTCATAGTTAAAGGGGTAGTTCAATATCTCCGCCTTCGATGCTTCATGGCTCAAGACTGGCACTTCTAACACATTTAGGGTGGTGGATAGTGTCCATGACTAGGTTATTTTCATCCCATCATGCTCGATTGAGAGAACCACTACCCATTCTGGCCTTAAGAATGCTCTTTCTAATACATGAAAATTATAGTTTTGGCTTAACTTCAGACGTGTGTAAAATAGAAACTATAATTCATTTGGATGAACTCAAAGAAAATTAATATGTGTTGAATCTATCTAATTTGACCCTTGAACATGTCCATGAAACCTTGGAGATGAATTGGTGGTACATGTTATAGCAATAGGTCTTTAAATGTAACTTTTTTATAGTAAAGAGACAAGTTCTTATCTTCCAACTATTTTTTTTGCCTTTGGGACCTCTAATTGCAATTTCATCACTTCTAACACAACTAGATAGAACATGTGGTCCCATGACCAACATCTCCAAATCCACCTAGATGCATGTTTTTAGTATTATTTAAGAGCATGAAAACACTGACAATAAATATTACCAAAATTGAAGGGATGGTTCTTTTTCTCCACCTCCAATGCTTCACGGATTAAAACTGACACTGCCAACATGTCCAGGGTGGAAAACAACATTTAGGAATATGTTCTTGGCCTCCCATCATGCACATTTGAGATACCCACTAACCATTCTAGCCTCAATAATGTCCTTCCCAATATAATAAAATTATGGGTTTTTAGGCTAACTTCATATGCACATAAAACATAAATCATAGGTTGTTTGAATGAACCAAAATAACCCTCATGTGTTTGTCAAATATCTCTAATTTCACCCTATATCATGTTGATGTAAAATTGGATGTGAATATGTAGCACATACTATAGTAATGGGTCCTAAAATATAACCTTTTTTATATAGTGAAGAGACAAATTCTTGTTCTCCAACTGACATTTACACCTCTTGGACCTATGGGTGCAAGTCTGTCACTTTAAACACACTGTATAGGAACATTACATGTGGTCCCATGATCATGACATATAAATCCACCTAGATATTTATTTTCACTACTATTCAGAAGCATGAAAACATGATTTATAATTGATTCCTACACTTTCCTCATACATACACCTGGCTCTAATATCTGCCTTCATCCTTATTCTAATTTTTTATTCCTTGCTTCAACATGTATTTTTGTAGCCAAATATTTCACCATAGGAGAGGGTGTTTAAGACTCTCCCATATTTTGACAACATGAGATTACCTCTAATCCTATGGGTTGCCTATATTTTAGGTAAATCTCTAGGTTAAAGGGATAGCTCCATTGATTTATCTCTTAAGCTCACACAATACACCAGACTAGTCACTTATGGGTGAAAAGGGAAGAAGGAAATATATGTAACCTATACTAATTAAGGTGATAAACCAAATATTAGTCCACAAACATAGTTTTATATGCACTAAAAATGAAGACTACCAAAACTAACCCTAACTCATTATCGTTCTAGCATAAGTATTTCTCATAAAGGAAGATTGTTATACACATCTAGAGGTGGGTGAAAAGAAGTTTTGATACTATAAAATACTATTCCCTCTCACACTTTAAGACACACTTAAAAATAAAATACACTTTATAAAACCTATTAGAAGAGATATCACTTGCACAAAACATGCAAGGGCAAAATGGAAGTAAGGATAGTATATTCATCACTTAACATCTAAGTACACTACTTGTCACACTTATGAAATATATTTTAGAGATAAAACCAACTTAAAAATATTATTTAAAGGAAAAAAAGGTGCCAAAATATTATGGCTTAGCCATACTTGGTGTGTACTATATGCAACTACAAAAATGGCTTGCATTTATAGATCATAAGAGAAGAGAGAGAAGCAGAGAAGTAAGAGGGCCACAAGACCAAGTGTTAAACTATGAAAGCTAGTTATAATTGGAGATAATGAGGTGGAAAACACATCATGAAGTGGTATTGGATATGTTTCCATTATAAATGCATCATTCTCCCTCAAATTGGCATAGAGATTCTTCATATTCTTCTTTGAAACTGCCCTTTTGTGATGAGTTCACTTGACTATCTAAAACTACCATAGTGGTCTTTGACACATTTTTATTATCATGAGAAGGTTGAAAAAAAGATAGTGATAGTCATATACACCCCTCTAACTGATAGCATTCCTCTTGACACTTGTGTTCACTATCTATAGTCACTTACTATCCCTCTTGGCTTTAATCTTCACACTTGTCATCAAGGTTACTTTCATTTATCCAAGGAGATCATTAAAGAGGTGTTAGACACCTACTTATAATTTCTTTGCCTTAAACTCCATCAGATAGACCTTAGAAGGATCTAATATTAGACCTTTCATCTTCAAACTAGGGAGTCACTTCTCCTTCTCATTATTTGTCTAAGACTACCTGTAGTGAACTGTGTAGTAGAGGTAATTTCATGTATCATTTTGACTATAAATGAGTATGGATATAAGTATCTAAAAACCTCCATTAATGGTTCTCATTCATTAATTTCCATTTGCACCTATGAAAGAACTCAAATATTGTAAAAGATAGAGAATTAGGCATGTTGATACAAGTGATAATACAAACCAAATAGATGTCATGGAGCCTGGGAGAGTGCTAGATAGGTTCAAGTCATTCTAATGTCCATTTGACCCCTTATGGATTCATATCTTTTCATTTCCTCTCCATCATGTTTTCATAAGGGTTTTAACTCTCTTGGACTATTAACAATGGTTCATAAAAACCAAATTATAAACCTCCAAATAAATTACACTAAGAGAAAGTTAAGGAATCCCCTCAACTATCCCCAACTCCTTGAGGCAACATTCAGTTGGTCTGTACTAATATGAACAAATGAACATGGCCTATCGATCTCTTGACTACATTCTGGTACCCCTAAGATACTTTTAGGCTAATTTGACCACCTATATGTCATTTCCGATAAACCAATGTTTCCAAATAGTCATCTAGTCTCCCCTAAAGGTTCCCAATTGGCTGGAAAGATCTCATGGTCATATAAATGAGTCTAGGCACCTATAACATTTAGGCCTAGACTATGTTTTTATGCCTATGACCACCTCTGAGTGGTTCCAATGGTTTTAGGTCATCCTCTATATCTTTCCACATATAATTAAAATTTATACATCATTCACCAATCCTTCAAGGATTTTCCATTCATTTATCTCTCACTCATGTCTAATGGTCTACTAGTTAGCTTATTGTTAGAGTATCATCTATCTGAGATAGAACATAAAGTATCTCCCCTATTCATATGACTCAAATGATGATGTGGAGAGATTTATTAGGTCATGAATAATAAATTCACAAATTTAAAAATCTTGATCATACTCCTAGGTCTCTCAAATATTCAAACTCCCAAGGATTGGATTCTAGGACTTTGATTGCACATAGGGTTTTTATGTAGAGTTGACCCTGTTTTATCTTCACCTGAGTCAGGGTGTTTGGCATAATAAATTTATGATTTGGGAACTCCCTTCAAATCATTCAAATATATACATAGCCACCACTTCAATATTTTTAGGTCCCTAAGTCACTTGGGTAGACTACATGCTTGTGACTATATATTATAATTAGGGAGTTTAATGGACTATTGTAGGTGTACATTTATGCTTGAACATTGTGTTTTCACACATTCATCTTATCTTGAAGTTATTGAGGACCATTATACACTACATTAGCTCATCTCATGCCTTGACAACATGTTCTATTACCATCACCCTCAAGAGACCATAGGTTTGTAGTTAGAATGTAAATTTTGTTTAGGGATATGAGACATTCCTATAGGTGAAGACATTTGATTGAACATGTGTTTCCCAATTATTTGTTTACACTGAGTCTATTAGGCCATTACATATGTGGTCATACTCATATCTACCTTGAGAACGTATAGTCATTTCACTACCAATGCATTATAGAGGTGTAAGTCATATGTTTCTATTTTTGGATTCAAAGTACTATAGCTTTCACTAAATGTATCAAGTGAGAACCTACCTGAATGAAATTCCACTCTATCATAACTTTATCATAGCCTATAAACCTCATCTCATGTTCAAATTTTACTACTAGGCCTAGGATACAAGAAATGAAAAATTACACATATCTATACCTCATCAACACTTACCAACGTATGTCTCTTTATATGAGTAAAAACACATTTGAAGAAGTTAAGGTAACATGTCCCTCTTTCAACTTTTTCAATTTTGACTGACTATAGGCTATGATTAAGAGTGTTCTTGGATATGATAGTGAACCCTGAGTGACTTGGGAGATCCATTTGATCCTTTAGACTACTAACACCATATCTCATGGGTTTTATATAACCTTACAACTATTTATACAAACCTATAGGTGGTTATACATTATTTTATATGTCAAAACACTAATTAGTATTTACCTAGTGTATTAGAAACCCATCTCCATCAAATTCTAAGTCTATTAATGGAGAATATAGAAAATTCCCACTTTTATGGAATAAACATAGATATATTATGTTATTTTGAAGCCATTTCATAGGATAAAAATCCTACAACTGATGAAACATTATTCTACAAACTAATTAGTATTCATTGCTAGCACAAAGAAGTGGTATTTCCTATAGATCCATATTCACACCTGAAAAAATAGATGAAAACAACATGAAAAGGGAGAGAAATCTCAAAAAGTACACCTACATCACTTGGAAGCAACATACAACTACATCTAGATAGGAAACCGAAGGTGTAAGGGTTATGCAGGCAGTTTGAAGACATTAACATTCTTAACATTTATTCATGAAGCTCAATCCACCAATATGAAAAATATTGCCATGGAATTAAAGAACTTAGAGACTAATTTTAAAACCCAAGTACACTTAGATCAATTCTCATCCTCATATTCATATTGAAAGGAAACTCTTTGACCTATTTGACCTTATCTAAGGGAGTGATAAAGGAGACAAACTAGTTTTCACCATTTTTGGACATATCAAAACTTCTTAAGCATGAAAAAGACTTGTGGGGCTTTTAGATATCCTCCTGAATCCTCACCATGTGCCAAGTGGTTGTCTTTGTCCATACAACTACTCAAAATTACTTGAAATTGATTGATATTCTTGGATGGACGTGGAACTTGCATCATGCCAGTTGTAGAATAGTTCCTTGATACTAAACTAACACCTTGGATATGAGATCAAACTTTGACACATCTATCCTAAGTGGAAAACTATATAATCCATTAAATTGACCCAAAGTTGGCATAAAATGACACTAGTACAAAATGACACATATGACCAAAGTAAGACATATTATTTGACCTTATTTATGACCATGGTAGACATTTTAGGACCTAGGAGACCCTATGGAAGTTTGAAATTATAAGGAGGTTGAATTATATGACCAAGGGGTTAAATTAGTCAACAGGTACCTTGATTATTTATTGACACACTTAAACACTCTTGGTTTCACTAGGATCATAAGCCTCTTTTCAAACATAGTCCTTATTCACTCTCTCCAAGACACATCACCCTTCATATACCTCTGCACTCTCTCCATCTAGTATAAATACCATCCTCTTCATATAAAATTTTCATAACCTCATTCTCTTTTCTTGGTTCAAGATTGTTCTTTATCACATATAGATCCATAGGCATAAAAGCCTAATTCATGATTCCATGGTTCTTGACCTCTCACAAGGGCTATTAAATCCACCTGCCTGTTTGAACTCTCTCACACATCCAACTACAATACTCAACCCCAAAGTTAAAACTCTCTAACAATTAAATCTTTCCTCCTTTAAGCCTAGCTCCTTGTAACCCTATTTTTAGACAAATCTAGCAGGTTTGAAAAATCCATAAAATTTAAAGATAGAATAAAGACATTTTTGGATACCCATTATCTTCTTTTAGCTTCACATAAAGTTATAGATGACTAATCTTACTGCAAATGTACTAACTCAACACACCTCATTACCAATCCCATAATCCTATATATCATACTATAAAGTCATGCATCAATGTAAAACCTCCAAAATTTTCTCTATCAAGTCCAAACACATAATAATATAAAGTTTTAACAAATTTTACTAGTGGAATCAAAAGTTATTCCATTTTCAGGTTTGAAACCCTAGTCTTATTGTGTAGAGGCATGTGTAAGGATGAAAGCATATAAAATAGGATAAATTGAGTTATATAATACTAAAACATACCTAAGACCTATAATAATTCTACCCAAATCCCTTCACCTTTTCCAATGGATATATGTTCTTGGACAACGACTACAAGGCTCCACAAGAACTTGTACAGAATTCTAAGTGCTCTTTATAGGACTGTGTGATAGTTTCAATTGGATCTAACACTTATAAATGGGTTTATGGTCCTATAAAAAGATTATTATCACCAATAATAGACTTTATATTATGATTATTCTTCAAAAATTTCAAGAACCCTCAAATAATCATCAAAAATGCAACTTACTTCTCACTCTTAGTTGTATATGAGCAGAATTGCTTTGTTTCTTCAAGTGTAATGTACATAACAACTTGTAGAATAAAAATGGAGAATAAACATGCAATATATAATTATATAATTATATTAGGATAACTATTACATGTGATTTAGACTCAGATATTTCAAAAAATGACAATAAAAGTTCTCTTTACATTCATTTATTGATCAAATAATGCATCACAATTACTCTCACAATATAAAATAATTATTTCATTAGGCTCTTGGTTTGTTTATTTATCTTTATTAACTCTTAATATAACCTATAATATCATTCCAAACTCTTAATATTCACTCTAACACCTTAGATGCATTCTATGTCCTTACATAACACTAAAACATACAAACTAACTCCTTCTTTTGACCAACCCCACATAGGTGGTAGTTATAAACCCATGTTTTTGTATTATATTAAACTTTGCCATGATATGAAAATTAAAAACCTCTTACAAAACTCCAAGGACCTATTAAAAACATTCCAAAAAATTATCATTTCATACACAACCCAAAACACCACCCAAAGCTAGTTATAAATTTCAAATTTTCAAATCTTGATTTTTGGTGAAAAAATTCTCCAAGTCTAAGAACACATAATTTAAATATTCATAATGACTCTAAAAATTCATAAAGGAACACAAAAGACCTCTCAAACCCAAATAAAATTAAAAATGATAATAATGAATATTTACAACATGCTAACACCTATCTTAACTTGTTATGCTCTGCATCAATCTTCTTAAGTGGGAAAATTTGAGCTCCTACTCAAATGTATCTTGTCTAACTTATTCCTTGTTTTCTAATTATTTATCCTCTGATTTATTGAGATCTTATTGTTTTTTATCCTATTATATTAATCATTTATTATGTATTGGTTCCTTTTTCTTTGTCTCCTTGTCTTATCTTGCCTCTTTGTCAACTCATCTTCCACCTTCATGAAGTACGTGATATGTTGAAAATCTTTGTAAACTTCATATTTTATCTCCTCCATCTCTAAATTATCTTCATCTTACTCTAATTCAAATGGATGGTTATTATTCTTCACTCCAACTCATACTCCATAGCTTCCTTCTACATTGGTCATGATTTTTTCAAGCATTCCTTAATGGTCTATTTCCTTAACAATGATTTCTCCTTCATCCTCATGATTTGATGGATTATCATGCATAAATTATTCCTTCACCATTGTAATAATAATATTGATATCCTCTTTGTATTAATTTTCATGATACTCCACCTTCTCATGGTGAGTCTTCTCATAGCCTTACTCATCTTGAAAGAAAATATCCTTGACTAATTCAGGTTTATTAGAAATCAACACTTCTTGGCAACATTTCATCTTACTATCATCATGAATAACAATAAATAACTCATCTATAACATTACCCATTTAATAAATTTATTTATTGCCTTGTTCTTCTTTCATTAGCTTGTTCTCTTGCTCACTTGCATGTAACTTTTCTTCCATAAGTCTTTGATTTTTAACCCTTGGCATTCTACTTAGATTGGTACTTAGGCTAAGACTTCCATTTCTTTGTTGCCTCAATGCTAACTTTATTTTAATCCTTCCATGGATTACCTTTGGACTGATCTTGTCCTCATTTTAACATACATTCTTCATCCAATCATTTGATTTGTGATGAGCATGGTTGTCATCCTCTTTCCTTTGCTCTATCATGAGATATTGTGCCTCATTGCTTATTTTCTCCATGTGATCATGGGGTGATTCCCTTTATTTCATCTCCATACCTGAACCATAATAATTAGTACATATCAATTTACATTCATGAGACTTTCTTGTCTCTTCAAGTACCTCATGGTATTTTCCATTATATCTTGCTCTTATTTTCTTCTTCCAAGCATCTATAGGCTTTTGTCTCATCTGATTAAGTTCATTATCATGTCCTCTTAACCTCTATTATTTAATTGTATCATTGGCTGCTATTGCTTGTTCCTTGATCAACTCACAAGGCTCTATGCTTAGCTTACTTTGGCTTGAAACTTTATTTACTTCACCTTGTGCCAATTTTTATCCATCTTCTTGCATGAAACTCATGTCTTATTTCTAATTTTCTACCCTTGTATGGCCTACAACTTCATATTTTTGAAGTGTCTCAATGGGTAACATACTCCTTGTATTTGACATTTTCTTTTCTTAATCTTGATATTTTTCCTCTACCTCTTATATGGAAACTTCTATCTTATTTTCACCTTGACTAAAGAACTCTAATAGATCATCTTTAGCCTTTTGCATCAATCTTCTCCATATCAACACCTACTCTTCATTATTCTCTTGTATATCTTACAACATCACTTGTATTTTGAATCCATCTTCCTCATGTGTCAAGATAGACACTCCTTCATACTATTATTATATCCACCCTTACTGCTCTATGATGTATGCTACCTTATCCATCACTATTTCTTTCTCTTGAGACTCCATTGTCTCATGCCAAGTGCTTTTCTCTTCAATTGATATTTTAGGATAAAATTTATCCTTTTATCCATTGTTTATGACATGTTTCAAAGATGACATATCTTCTTACAATTATCCCAAACTCTCATAGATAAATGGATGATCTTGTTTCTCACCTAGAAACTCTCCATCACCTAAAATTTTGTATGCAAACTCTTCGATTTATTAATGCAATACAAATTCTAAATTCTAATTTACATCCCTCTTGACTCTATCCTCTTGATTCACTTATCTTTATTTTATGCCTTTAATGAGGCATCCTTATTTTTAAATATCTCCTCCTCCAAGCATGTCTCCTCTTTCAGGGTAAAAAACCAATGTACCTATATACATGGCTACCTAATAAATATCTTCTTCAACATAATAATTTTATTCATGCCTTCAAGTTTTATGTCCTCAAAATGGAATTTTTCTTTCTTAACTTTTGTACCTACATACAAACATGACAAGAAATCATAAGATTTAAAATCTTGAGGCTTGTTTGCCTCCATATTCTCCTTCTTAATTTGCCTTAGTTGTTTCTACTCATCATCCTTCATGACTATCTCTTTCTCCTTAAGGTGTTTCTCACATTCTTCTTGTCTACCAAATTGTTCATCCATCATGAACTTCTTCATCTCCTCCTTGAGCTGCCTATATAGCAACTTCCTTTGCTTCTCATTGTCTCTCATGCCAATATTTATTCTTCTCCATGAATAACCTTATAGGCCATTTAAATCTCTTCTTATTCATTACCCAACCATACCATTATCTTTTATCTTCTTACATGAGCTCCACCAAGATTTTTATCCTCTCTAACCTTTGATATATCTCACTCATCTCCTCTTAAACAACCAACCCTTTTCTCCTTGGGTCTTTATTCCTATTCCTCTCATTTTAGTACTCTAACTCAACCAAGCCCTTACTTTTACCTTCTCTATCTTCAAATTTGCTTTAAAAAGTCTTTTTTACCTTGATCTAGTATCCCAACCTAGGTTCTCTCCTCTACTTGGTCTATTAACACTATTGTCTAAGTATTTTTAACTTGGGAACAACTACTCTTCTTGGAGTATTTCTTCTCTCTTATTAAGGATGATCTTATACCACAAAATATTTAACTCTCTCTTATTATATTCTTTCAACCTCCATTAGCAACCTTTAATACTCAAAGCATAAATTATTCAAATAACTTACCTACTTTAATACCACCTGATGTAGAGATGATATCTATAGTTTCCTCATACATAAACCTATCTTTCATATCAACCTTCATACTTATTTTAATCTCTAATTCCTTGCTTCAATAGTTACCTTCTTTCTTGTCACACTTGAGCACTCCTTTTTTCACTAGGCTCCTAAGCCTCTTTTAAAACATAGTCCTTATTCACTCACTCTAAGACACATCAACCTTCATCTACCTATGCACTCTCTCCATCTAATACAAATACCATCCTCTTCATATACAATTTTCATAACCCCATTCTCTTTCTTGGTTCAAAGTTGTTCTTTATCATTATAGATCCATAAGCCTAAAAACCTAATTCATGATTCTATGGTTCTTGAATTATCATGAGGTATCTTATGTATATCCACCTTCCTATTTTAACTCCCTCACACATGCAACTACAATACTCAACCCCCAATTTATAACTCTCCAACAATCAACTCTTTCCTCCTTGAGGCCTAGCTCCTTACAACCCTCTTTTTAGACAAATAAAGTAGGTTTGAATAATACATAAATTTTATAGATAGAATAAAGACATTTTTGGATACCCATTATCTTATTTTATCTTCACATAAAGTTTTATCTCACTAATCGTATTGAAAACCTACTAACTCAACACACCTCATTAACAACTAGGTCTCTTTAGCCCTAGTCCAATGCCACAGTCCCGAAAACCATAATATATGGTTATAAATCAACCTAAAACCTAAAAAATACTCTATATCAGGTAAAAACACATAGTAATACAAATTTATAACAATATTTAAGGGTGGGATCAAAAGTTATTCTATTTACAAGTTTGAAACCCTAGGTTTATTATGTACATGCTTGTGTAAGGATGAAACCGTATAAAATAGGATAAATTGATTTATATAATACTTAAAACATACCTAAGACATGAAATATATATTATCCAACTCCTTTCAACTTTTATAATTGATATATGTTCTTGGACAATGACTATAAGGCTCCAACAAGCACTTATATAGAATGTTGAGTGTTCTTTATAGTACTGTGTGACAGTTTCAATTGGATCTAACACTTATAAATGGTTTGATTGGACTCAAAATGGATTATTATCATCAATAATAAACTATATACTATTATTATGATTTAAAAAACTAAAAAACCTTCAAAAAATCATCAATAATGCAACTTACTTGTCTCTCTTAGTTGTATATGAGCATAATTGCTCTTTTTCTTCAAGTGTGCTATGCATAGTAGCTTGCAGGCTCAAAATGGATCATAAAAATTAATATATATATATATATATATATATATATATATATATATATATATATATATATATATATATTACATGTTATTGAGACTTATATATTTCAAAAAATAATAATACAAGTTTCCTTTCCATTTATTTATTAATCAAATAATGCATCACAATTACTACTACAACAAAACATAATTATTTTCTCGGGTTTTTAGTTTGTATCTTGAGATTTATTAACTATTTATAAAACCTATATTTTTCTAATAAAATAATACCATTCAATATAACACCTTACATGCATTCTATATCCTTACATAACACTAAAACATACAAATAAACTCCTTTTGGCTAACCCCATGTAGGTTTGTAGTTACAAACCCAAATTCTTGGATTAAATTAATCTTAGCCATGATATGAAAATTTAAAACCTTTTAAACCAATAATATGACCTATTAAAAACATTATCATTTTTTACACAACCCAAAACACCACTCAAAGCTAGTTACAAAATTCAAATTATCAAATCTTGCTTTTTGGTAGGAAAACTCACTAAGGCTTAGAGCACATGAATTCAAGATTCATAAATAATATATAACTTCATATAGGAACATAAAATACCTATCACACCCATATAAAACTAAAAATGACTTTAATTAATCTTTCCAACATGCTAACACCTTTTGTAACTTGTTATGCTCTGCATCAAAATACTAACATGAAATGTTATCAAAGTTAAAGGGGCAATTCAATATCTCTACCTAGGGTGCTTCATGGATAAAAATTGGAAATAATAAAATGTATCATATGGTGGATAACATATAATACCATATTTTTTCCTCCCATCACACTTGGTGAAGAGACCCACTACCCATTCCACCCTTGAATGCCCTTCCCAATACAAGAAAATTATAGTTTTTTTACTTAACTTCAAATGCACATAAAATAGAAACCTTAAGTCATTTTTATGAAATAAAATAAGATTAAAATTCATGTAAAATATATATAATTTAACCTCTGACAACATATATGGAACCTTGGATATCAATTTGTGGTACATGCGATAGTAACAGGTCTTGAAACCTAACTTTTTGTAGTGAAGAAATAAGGTCTTGTTATCCAATTAATATTTATGCATCCAGGACCTATAGTTTCATGTACATAAATTTAAAAAAAAATTAAAAGGATAATTACATGTGTTATAATGAAAAAAACCCTCCAAATCCACTCAGATGCATGTTTTCACTACTGTTCAGGTGTGGAAACACTGACAACAAATGTTGTCAAAGTTGAAAGGATAGTTTGATATCTCTACATCTAGTGATTTATAGCTCAAACATAACACTAAAACATATACAAAGTGGCATATAATGTCCACAACTATGGATTTTTCCTATTTTCATGCCTAATCAAGAGACCCACTACCCATTCTAGCCTCAAGAATGCCCTTCCCAATACAAGAAAATTATAGTTTTTGGCCTAACCTCATATGCACATAAAATTGAAACCTTAAGTCATTTGGATGAACCAAAATAATATCACATTCATGTTTAACCTATATAATTTCACCCTAGATCATTTATATTTAACCTTGGATATTAATCTATAATACACATTGCAGTAACAAGTCCTAAAATGCAACTTTTTTGCAGTGAAGAGACAAGTTCTCATCCTTTAACTAACATTTCTACCTCTGGGACCTCCAAGTGAAATTACATCACTTTAAACACATTTTAATAGGAAAATCGTATGTGTTCTCAATACCATGGCCTCAAAATCCACTCGAATATGTGTTTTCACTATTGCTCAGGAGCATGGAAACACTGACAATAAATGTTTTCAAAGTTAAAGAGGCATTTCAATATTTTCACCTTTGTTGCTTCATGGCTCAAAATTGTCACTTTTAACACATATGGTTTGTTGAATAATATCTAAAATCAAGTTCTTATCCTCCCATCATGCTTGATTGGGAGACCCACTACCCATTTCCACCTCAAGAAAGTCATTCCTAATACAATAAAATTATAGGTTTTGGCCTAACTTCAAATGCATGTAAAATTGAAACCATAAGTATTTTGGAAAAAAACAAAAGAAACCTCAAATGTGTGTATAAGATATCTAATTTTAACCTAGATCACATCAATGGAAATTTGTATATGAATCTATGGCACATGCTACAATAACAGGTCCTTAAATGCAACATTTTTGTAGTGAAGAGATAAGTTTTTGTCCTCCAATTAACATTTTTGCCTCTCTAACCTCTAGGTGAAATTCCATCACTTCAAACATGTCTAGATAGGAAAATGACACATGATCCCATGATCATTAACTTAAAATACACTTGAATGCAACACTTACAACAAATGTTGTCCAAGTTGAAGGTCAATTTGAGATCTTCACCTCCAGTGATTCATGGCTTGAAACTAGCACTTCCAACACATCTAAGGTGGTGGATAACATCCAAGACTAGGTATTTTACCTCCCATCACACCTAGTTGAGATACCCACTACCCATTTTTCCTTCAATAACACCCATTATGTAATAATTGATCACTTATATTAAGCTTCTCTTACCTTCAAGAATATGATTTATTTTACTAACAGCATCAACCACATGAAGGTGGAATCTTATTTGGCACCACTAACCTTAAAAATATTGTCAGTGAGTAATTTTAAAAAAAATTATATGTATTACCTAAAAATAAATAAAATTTGGTAAAATTAAATACATCTACATTTGATAACTCAACATACCTTAGAATTTCAATCCAATGAACCACTATGATATGTTCTAATATTAATAGTAGCAAGAATGACTACATGGTCTGACTCATGAACTTTCCATAGATTCTTTTTTAATGGCCTATCATGATATATTACCAATTGAATATTTTTTATAAGAATCAAAATTGAACAATGTACTATCTTCCTATGTGTTTCAAAGTCTTCAAATAACCATACATATGAATTATTGATAAAATATTGTCAAAAAAAGGTTCCAGTGACTACCATAGACCAAGTAGCATAGTCAATGTTTTATCCATCTTTGACTAGGGAAGTCAACTTTTTTCCTTTACACACCAACTTAAATAGTAATTTATTCCCTCTTTATTGTCCTCTTCAGCAATAACTGTAAAAAACATGTCATGTATCACAAAAACAATTTATAATGATGTTATTAAGATAGATAATGATAGTAAATAATACATAATGATTAATCTCCTACATGGTTTCACTAAATCAAACACATGGTCAATGTCATATGATGATATCATATCTATAAGTTATAATTATAGTGGACTATAATATGTGTCAATTGTGACATAAAGGTGTGCATCTCCATTCATCCACCCACTCTTGCGACTCACACTAATCTGTTCGTGCCCAAAATCACACTGGGCAATTTTGGGGCCTTTGAAAATTATATTTGTCATCACCTTCTTCTTTAGATAATTAATTACATGTGAGATTGGCTATGTCATCTATGTTGATTCTCATCTAGTAAGAGACATATATGAACTTTCCAAAGGCCAATGCTTCACCGAGAGGTTAAAATCTTTAGGTTCTCTTCCGTTACAACATGTAACAATTAAGGGACCATTTAGGCAATGGGGAATGGATTTTATTAGAGAAATTTCTGATTCATAAAGCACTAGGCATATATGGATCCTAGTTGTAATTGATTACTTCATGAAGTGGGTGGAGGTGATTTGCACAAAGAAGGCAACACATCAAATAATCATGGATTTCTTGTTAAACTAGATTATTTGTAGATTTGGTGTCCCTCTGAATATTATTATTGATAACACCACGAGTTTTAGAGCCAAGCCTTTGGTAGCAATGTGTAAGGATTATGAAATTGAACTTACCTATGCTTCTAATTATAATCCACAAGGAAATAGAAAAGCCAAATCAAGTAACAATAATTTTCTCAAAATTATCAAGTGAAGATTGGAAATAAATAATAAAAAATGGGTGAACAATTGAAGTTCACATTATGGGAAGATAGGATCACACCCAAGAGATCCATAGGTAAAATCCCTTTCAAGATTATCTATGGAATTTAGGTTGTCTTGCCTATAAATTTATAATTGCTAACCTATCAGCTCATGTAGTAGTTGGGTAATGCAAACCTAGGAGAATCTAAAAAAATCAAACACTATGAGAAGTGAGTGACCCAGATTATTGAGCTTGATGAAATTAGAAGGCAAGCCCATGAAAGGCACATCAAGTTCAAAGAGAAGTTGAAAAGAATTTTTGATAAGAAAGTTACTCCAAGAACCTTCAAAGTAGGTGATTTGGTTTTACTCTGGGATAGTAGGCATGAGGAAAAGGGAAATCATGGCAAGTTTGATTCCTTATGGATGGGTCCATATTCAATTGATTGCTGAATTGGGGAACATACATTTTTATTGAGATATTTAGTTGAAAAATAATTAGAGCTTCCAGTTAATGGTAGACATTTAAAGCATTTCTTGAATTAGCTCCATCATAACTTGTGTATATATATATATATATATATATTATATTGTATATCACCTCGTTATCTTGCCTTGCCATTTTTTGTGATGCCCTTTGTCTCTAGCTCTATTTGTGTAACTTTATATCTTTCTGTGTGGGTTCATGATCTCATTTGATGAGTCTACTATGTTACCCTGAGGTTTTTAAAGATGATTAATTCTAACTCTACTGCCTAATGGATTTTCCCCAATCTTATTTTTTGAGGTTCTTTGCACACCCATGGGGGGTATGCATCCTTGGTGAGAGTTGATGTTGGTGCCCCAAATTACACTGGGGAGTTTTGGGGCCCTTGAAAATTATATTTGTCATCACCTATTTATTTAAATAATTAAGCTCATGTGAGATTGGCTATGTCATCTATGTTGATTCTCATATGGTAAGAGACATCTATGAACTTTCCAAAGGCTACTTCAGGTATGACATGATACACTTGCTCTAGTTCCAAAAGATGCTCCTCACTAGGGAAGTTTCTCTGGTAGTAATATGTGAATGTTTCCATGTGTATATTGTGGTGATGCCTTAAAGGCAATAGGAAAAGCTTTTTATCCCTAGAGGAAATGGACCTATTACACATTCAATAGTTTCTATGATTGAATGATTTGAAGTGTTTTCAAGGGCAGAGGGAATCCTGCTCTCCTCCTTATTGAAAAAGTATGGTGCAAAGGTGAGTAAATGATAAAAAATCTGAGCTCACGTCTAACTAAGACATGTGGTGGATACTTGGGGATTTTTAATTTTTGGGTCCTCTTTAAGAAGTGGCCAACTTAGTTTTGTTAGGAAGGTGCAGAAAACTCCCAGGGGCCAAGTGTATGAATAAGTTATATTGATGGAGATGCCATATGTCAATACCTCAAGATTTTTTAAGTCTCAGGCCCTTTCTAAAGATCATCCCACCTTTCTTTCGGTGGTCATAGTAAAAAAATTCTCTGAGGTGTGGACACCCAAGCCTATAAAGAAGATTAGAGACATATGGTAGGCTCTCAATGATTTATGAATAATGAGCCTTTTCCAAAGATGGCCTCACTTAGAAATTGGGCAAAGTTTCAAATGGTCCCTAAAGACTGGGTACCCAAGATAATGACACATGGCATTATTTTGATCTATTAAGAATTTGAGTGGTGTCACACTAATGTACCAATGGAGAAGGTGCAAAAAACCTCTAAAAATTTAGGAAGGTGCTAAAAGGTAAAGTTTTGCTTAAGTGGGCCTACATGACATAGAAGAAAAGTGTCATCATGTTTCCCTCCATTTTAAAAAAAAGGGCCACTGGAGTAATAAATATGGTTGTTAGTGATTAGCCATTTAGCTTCAAAGCATTAATGATAACCCTAATATTAATAGGCAGGAGATTATAACTAAGAATTTCTCTTCATTTTGAATTCACACTTTATATTAAGAGCTATATTTGTGCCTTCAAGCAATATATGCATCGAAAGAAAACTACAATGAGAATAAGTGTGATCGCAAGTATATTCCTCAAGGTTTTTCTAATTCTATTTATGTTCAACCATCATGATTACTAGTAGGTGCTCCTCAATTCTTTGGTGTTGTGAAGGAGAGTTCTGAGGTGTTTGGAGAATAGTTATTGTGAGGAATTTATACTAAGCTTAGAAGTTGTGCATTTTTAAATTTAAGTACCAATGGCTTCATCCTCTACATTAGTGAAGAGTAGTATCACATCTATCTTAGATGAAATTAGAGACATAGATGTTTAGGGTTATATTTATTGGCCCTATTAAGTGTTTTGTAATGAACAAATCCCCTCCCAATTGTCTCCAACCTTGGCACAAGCTACATGGTCCCTATAGAAGTGTTCCCTCTTGTATCCCCATATCTTGAACTAGTTATTGCATGTGCCAAGGTTTATCAGCTAGATATTAGGATTGTCATAGATGGGAGCCAATTAGTTCTATGCTCTTTCACACCTGAGTCCCTCAGTTCCATGCTTAGAATCCCTCCTTAGCTTGAGAGCATCACACTTACCCTGGAAGAGTGCCAATAATACATAGACACAAATAATAATATGGTGTGGGATATTGTGAATTCATGTTGGCTAGCTAGGAAGAGGCAAAAGGCCTCATAGTTATTGAAGAGCCTAAAATTGGCAGAGTTTAATGAGTTGCATCAATATATGATCACCATGGTTGCTAGGATCTATGAGGTTCCCACCATAGATAAATTTGAACCATGGATGTTTTTGATTCTCATGTGTATATTGGAAGGGTAGAATAAGTTGGATTTGGCAACTATCCTAAGCAATAATCTACATAACCAGATGATGCAATTTTGTAGGGCCATTTACTCAAAGGAGAAATTTGTAGTTACCTTCTATATGTCTTCATATTTGATGTATAACATGGTACATAATAAGACCTTCTTGGGTCTCACCAGGAACCTCTTAAGGTTAAGGATATATGAGATTTACCTAGAGGTCACATTGGAAGGATTTAGGAACAACTTATGGAAGGTGTACAATTATTTTTTCAATACCATGATGAGTGTTTTCTTCCCTCTAAGAAGCTTCAATATGATTACCAAGATGGTCAGGGAAGTAATTGATATATTTGGTGCCTCTTACATCTAGTTCAGGACTTTAAAGTATATAAGGGTGAGCGGTTATTTGGGGGGGCTTTGCAAGCTACCAAGATACATTGATGACAAGGTAGCCATTATGGAACTCTATAGGTAGATAGTGCACCCATATGAAATGATTTTAGCCAAGAAGATAAACAATCCTTTCAAGTTACCAGTAGAAATAAGGTATTAAACACATCCTTCTATAGATAAGTTGAAAGTATTAGAGGAACAAATGGGAATCTATATGATTGCCAAGATGCCACTAAGGCCCAACTATGATATTAGGTGATTAGTAAATTTTGAAATAGGTGTAGTATTGCACTAATCACATTATGAGGACATATGGTTTGAGTGAACCACATAGGAATAGGTAAGTAAAATTGATTACATGAGACTCATGATGCAATAAATCATTTCTTACAACATTTTCCCCATCTTTGAAGATATGTTGGATGAGAGAATGACTAAGGAAACTATTTACACAAAGAAAAATATCAAAGTGTAGCCCATAATGTAGGTGTATTTTAGTGCCCCAAAGACTGACTCCATTGCATGGAGGGCCTTCCCACTCATGAAAAGGACATTTATATGGATGAAGGAGCATGGGGTTGATCTCAGTGCCTATGACACCCCAACCCTCCAAAAGCTCAGATAGGTAGCAAAGTAGAAGGTATTATTATCATCATACACAGGTGATCCTTTGATAACATTAGTGGTGGTTAAGGGAAAGGAGAAGTGAAAGACTAATGATATCAACTTCTCAAAGAATGTCAATGTAGAGTCACTAACAACTACCCAATCTTAAATAGATATGTCATTTTCAAAATTGACTAGCTTAGATAAAAATTAGGACAAGATAATCATAGGGGAGGTGCAGCTAGAAAGTGGTACCCCCATATCCATCTCAATTGAGGGAGCCCGTGTGATGTCAATAACCCCAATCATTTCTCTGCTTACCCCACCTATGTAGTATCCAAAAACTGGTCTTCCCCCAAAGACTTACACAAGGAAGAGGAGAGGGGAGGAAGAGTTAGAGAAGCTAAGGCCCAAGAGGGATAATAAATCATTATAGCCTCCAGTAGGGAGCCCAAAGAAAAGGAAAGAGGTAGCGTTTAAGGACCTACCCCCAAAGGAGACTCTAAATAAGTAGTATGAAGAGATGTCCTCATATGCCTATAAACTAAGGGATATGAGTGATGAATAAGACTCAGATGAGGAAAGGCCAATCACCAAAGTGATGAGGAAACAATGGGCCTTCATTCTTCCCCAAGAGAAAATTAGACACTAGACTCTGAGAGAAAAACCATAAACCCCAATGAAAAACCTAGTTTTAAGTTTATTTGAACAATAAGAACCACTAAAGGAGGGAGGAAAAGGTGATGAGGAAGATGTTTTGGCCTCAGATGGCCCTTTATTTATTGATGATGTGTTATAGGTTGGGTTTGAGGTGGCCATGCAAGTCCAGGAGCCCCAAGAAAAGGAAATTGTCTCCTCAGACATGGAGACATTTTTATAGAATGTTATCACCCAACCACCAGGCCAATTCAAGAATGGTGAAGTTAAAGATTTATATGTGTCTGGGGAGAAAGTTAGGGAGAAGTTGACACAAGAAGTACATGTTCCCACCAGTAGTGAAAAGGTGGAGTTGTAAGAAAAAGAACAAACAAGTGTCAAAATAGATTTTGAAGTAGCACCAAGTGTCCTTCCCACCCTAATGGCATCAGGATTGACACCAGAGGTAGGAGTTGGTGCTGAGGAAGGTATGGGATCAAAAATGCAAATGGGTACCCCTACCCCTTTAGAAGTAAACAAAAGAGTGGATCAAGTGATTGGAGCTACTGAGGGGGGAACCTCTGAGGGTAATACTATGTTTGAATTACCATGGGACTTCCTTTCCCACATCAAAGTCCATGACCCTACAAGGACCAAAGAAGTTGAAGTCATGATTGGTAAGGAGTTACCTAAAGTTGATAAGGAGGACACCATAGCTTCTTCCATCCAGGTTGGCCAACCTAGTAGAGAAGACAAATTAATTCTAGAACCTTCTACTTAGCCCACAGAATAAGGGAGTTTAATTGACAAGTTGATCTTGGGATCCCCATAGCTCATAGTAAGTTTTAAATTCCTAGAGTAGGTAAAACTAGGTGAAGAGAGAGAGTCAGGAGCTAATGAGAAAATTATTGATTCAAAAAGTGATGATGAAGTTGAGAAAATTTTGTTAGGATCAAAACTTACTCTAGTGACACTTCCCTTATCAAATATTCTAATGAGCCCTCCATTTAGTGCATCAAATCTAGCCTCAAGATCCTTGACTCCAATGGGTTTTTAGATCAGGCCTCTTTTGTGGATCAAAGAGCAAATAAAAGACAAATAAGATATAGTGATTAAAATGGGGATATTGATGTGATGAAAATCACCCATGCATACAAGGTCAAGCCTCCAAAAAGGGCCAAGACACACTCCCAAACCACCTTTACTAAGGTAGGAGGGAGAAAATAAGAAATAGCCATTCCCCTACCAAAATCTACAAAGAAAAATGCTCCCCTTGAGAGCTATATAGTGTACAGATATGATCTAGGTGAGCTATCAAGGAATGAGATCAAGCATAACTCGTAAGTCTTGGAAAGCATGGTGGCTAATCAAATGTATAAGTATTTAATGGGGGAGTTAAAGGTGTAGAACTAGGCTATGATCTAGTACTTGCAAAAGTTATTGAGTGAGCCCAAGGTAGTTAGCCCAACTACAAGCAAGGCCCCTAATGCTCATATTATTTCCTTAGGTACACTGGATCTTGGGTGAGGTGAAGATTTGAAGGTTAGGGGATGGGCCATCAAAGTTTGGTAGAAGGACCTAACAACTCAAGCCAAGAAAATAATCCACTCAACATTAGAATGTATTGATGACAAACTAGATAAGAAAGAAAAGTGCATTTCCTAGATGTTCATCTATGATGCAAACATCAAGAACTGGGAAAAACTCAAGCTAAAGCTAGATGAAATGTGTTATGTTGGTGAAGATATTTTAATAGCAAAAAATATCAGCACTTCAGATGATTACAAATAGCCCAAGTAATATCAAATGGTAGTTAAGAATTGGTTGTTAGTGCTTAAGGATGGTGCCTTCGATTTATAGGGGAAAAATAGTCTCTCGAGACTACAAAAAGGAAATTAAATCCACCTTGAAATTGATGGTGAAATTTGATGGTGAAAATGACATGATGGAGGAGGCACTAGATGTTTCCCAAAAAAGCCTCATTGATGCACCTCATGGAGCCTTCAAATTTCATAAGATTCAAAAACTGGTATCACTTGAGAAGTCATGTGACCAATTAAAAACATTAGTTGGGAAGAAAAAACTACTGCTCAAAAGGTCAATAACTAAATTGAAGAATATGATGTTAAATTTAAATACCAAGCAAGCCCAGACTAGAATATTCTTACCACCATGATCAAAAAGTACACAACTTACAAGAATAGGTTGGTAACAGGCTTTGTCATCGATGTTGATTCCACAATGTGAATAGATCATTTTATATTTCATAATTTGGTATCATGGCATTATATTTCCTTCCTTCTCTCTTCTTCTCTTATTTTTTATTTCCTTTTTCTCATTACCCATAGGGAAACTATTGTACCTTTCCTATTAGTGGCACATCCCTTTATGAGTTAGTTTTTTGTTTAAGAAAGGAACTTTTTTATTTGTTACATAAGTGGGCAAAGGTTTATTTTGTCCCTTGTTGGAGTAATATCCATGTGTATAACTATAAATATTCCATTGTAGTGGAGAATTGAGGTTGTCACCATCATAGAGACATAAGCATAATTCAAAGAATCATGTTTGTTACACTGATAAATAGGCTTCAGGCCCAAGAAATATTTTTCCAGCTAGAGCATCTTCAAGAATATGCTAGGAGTAGCTAGAATTATATAAGTAAATGGGGCATGTTGCTTTACAAGGACCAGTCAAATTTTTGAGTATAGAGTTATAACTTATAAGAGTTTTCATTGTATGACTTATTTGGTACCAAATTGATTTCTATTGTAAAATTAGTGGTAAGCTTCGAGAGCATTCATAATGTTTCCTTTGTTATAGATTTCCTTCATATAGTATCATATTATGTAAATTCTAATACATGTTGTATACAACTTTGATTCAATAGATTAATGGAGTTTGTTCATGAGTTCTTGTTCCTATTGGTTGTTAAAGTACAATGCTATGTTCTACTTGATTTGTAGATTGGTTATCTGATATATTTTCTTTTATGGTAGTCATTTAAGGTTTATATCTAGAATATAAAACCCCTTCTATTTTGAGATTTGGGAATAAGGTGTCGATGGTATTTTAAGGGTAGTCATAGGCATATGAATTCAACTAAAGGGAATTTTCAAAAAGTTATAGATAACATGGTCTATGAGTTGTGGAAGATCATTTATGCATAATTCCATTTTATCTCTTTCTAAGAGAGAAAGCACTTAATAAATGAAGGTATTATAGCTATGTTGTGAACTTTTTATAGCTCATAAGTAAACCATCCACCTCTTTTATTTGAAGTATTCCTAATTTTTATCTCATCCTACTCGACATTCTCGCTATGTTGTGAACTTTATATATGAGAAGTGCATTTATTGTGTGTGATTCATGCATAAATATTGTAGTCTTTCCATATTTACATCATCACCATGATAATCATCAAGATAAAGATGTATTCACTTCTTCATTTATCTCTAGTAGCTTGTATGTGATACAAAGCATTTGTACATTTTATGTGGCAACCCTATGTGGGTAAAATGTATGAGTTTTGTTGTGCTTTGATCATATTATTCTCATCATACTAATAATCCTCATGAAGATTAAAGTTTAAATCTCCTTCATGTGAGCAAGTTACATTACTAGGTTCTCTTGATTTGGTTAAGGCATAGCCAAAAGTAGTAGGGAGTTGACCCTACCCTTTGTACATGCTTCCCAATCATTTTCTATGTCCAATCCATACTAGGTGTTAGACCCTTCCCCAGCTATAATGACATATAAGTGGTTTTTTCATATTTTCTTCTCATATCTTCCTTTTTAGGTGATTAAGGTGGAACTATAGAGGTGTACAACTAGGAACCAACACATTTTTGGCACTGTTGCTGGGGAATTATATAGAGAGTAGTCCTAAGTTTTTAAAACTTTCTATCTATTTACGTAGCTTTGATCTCAGGATCTTGTTATTTTGGGAATTCTTGTAGGGAATTGTGGGTGGTCTATCTAGTGGACCTCCATGCTATTACTACATTGACTCAAATATCTTGGCTATTACTATGCTCCATGTTCCACTGATTGTTTACCAATAAACATTTTAAGGATTGATGATTTGTTTCACTTGTGTTTGCTTGTAAAGATCTAAAATATTATGTGTTGAAAGGTGTCCCATCCATTTTGAATTTCATCTTAAAGATTCAATATCCTTATGTAGTATCTACCAAGCTTCATTAGGATATTCAATAATCACCCATCATAGTAGTCTGTTAGTTCATTTGGATCTAAAAAAGTTATTTCTAGTGGTGACTCTGAGTTTCATCTCCCATTTGTTGAAGTAGATTAGTGCCTGTCTTTGTCTTTATTTTATCAACCTTTAGTATTGCATGCTCCTCTATCTGAAAAATTGGAGGGGTTGAGGTCAAGTTTTAAAAGTGATGCATCTAATCAGTTAGTCTCTCTATTGCATATTCTATAAAGGTGGAAAGGACTAGTTTGGAGGCTTGTTGAAGGGCTTAGTTTAGTTGCAAAGGACCACTTAGGTTCTGGTGATGTTAGATTTTCATTAGATCAAACCCTAGTCAAGGATTTCCATAGTTCACCTAATTCTTTAGAGCCTTATAGCCTTGTATACTATCATGTTCCTTCCCCACCTAGTCAATTTCCTTTTAGGTTTGATCCAACAAGTTTGCCTCATTCACCTGATCATGAACCTCTACCACTTGTTCTTGATCATATCATTGAACCAATAATGAGGCATGGGAATCAAGATGGGAATGAACATCCTAATTTTCATGTTACCATATTTAGACCTATCAAATTTGAGGGATGGAGGGCTATTCGAATGAGGTCCTGAATGAGATAAGAAAATGCCTTCCAAAGTTTTAGGGAAACAATGTAGTAACTAGGGATCAACATTTAAAATCCTTTCACAATATCATCAAATATTATGAAGTTGAATATGAATATGTGTGCATCAAATTATTCATGCATACATTAGAAGATGATGCACGTGATTGGTTTAGCTTCCTTCCCCAAGGATGTATTGACTCAAGAGAAGAGATGTGAAATATTTTTAGGATTCAATATGGTGAAAGGATTGACCCAAGGTTTCTCTTAGCTAAATTTGAAAATATAAAGAAATATCCTAATGAGTATGTGTAGGATTTTAATACCTAGTTCAACAAAGCCATAATGTGGTTACATGAGAACATCAAGCCTAGTGACACTACGTGCTTGATAAATTATTATGATGCATTTGATAAAAAGGCTACTTACTGCTTGAGGGACAAGGCCCCTATAAATCTATATTTCACTTTCAATATGGCCATTGAAATTGAGAATAATATCAAGGTCATGGGAAAGCCTTTGAATAAACTAGCTAATGTGAAGATGGTCAATCCAAAAAATGTACAATCTACTAAGACTATGAGTTTGGAATACATTGTTAAGACTTTAGCTTTTACCATCAAGGAAATGTCATATAAGTTGGCCAGAGCTAAGAAAGGCATACCTAATGTGTCTACCAGTCAAAAAAGGGTTCCAAATATGCATCAAGCCTAGAGGAGACCTAATTTCCACAATCAAGATGGTGATAGAGGAAAGAGGCCTACATGAGATAAGAGACCAGACATTAACCATGGTAGAGGAGCTGGGAGGGAAGTGCCTGATCCTTTAAATTCCAAGGTAAATACCATGAGATCTGATTTGGATATTGATTGGTGTGATAGATGTTTTCTCCCACACTATCCATGTGATGTGGTTGAGGTAGTCAGTGAAGAGTTGAGTGAGCTTGAATATGATTCATCTAATTATGAGGTTTTTATGTTTAATTTTTGAAGTCCATAGAACAAACTAAAAATTCCTATAAAATTTGGGGCTGACACTAGGGATGATCAATGTGGAGTGATATTGAATTGGAGTGTGCCCTAAATTTTTATTTTGAATATGATGTTAATGTTTCTTAAATGTATGATTTGCCTGCACATCATTTTGATCATTTAGGGTCCATGATGATTAAGAAGTATCCTCAGGGTAATCCATCAAATGAGGATAGAAGGATCTTAATTAATGCAGTAGCTACCAAGAGAAGTGAGATTAATTTAAGTAGGCAACTAGGTGTAATTCCTAAATATAATGTTCCTATGCATCCGAAGGTAGGAAATATAGGCAAGGAAATAAAGAAAGTCATGGCTGTCCCAGAAGCCACCAAGAAAGTACCCATCACTCAATATGCTAAATATAGAGAGTTTCCTACAAAGGGAAATAAGATACCTATGTTATCCAGTATCCCTAAGGGCGATAACAAGGATAAGTAGAAGCCCCTTCTAAAGACTACTACTAAAGTTCTTATCCCACTCCCTAATTTGAATAGTTATCTCCCAGCTAAGTTTGTTATCACACTTCATCCAAATACACCCCTTCCCTAATATAGTGTTTGTGACATGGCCCAAGTGTTGAGTCAAACAAAGGTCACTATGCCACTTATTGAATTGCTATGAATCCTTGAACATAGAAAAAGGGATTTTGAATTTTTAAAACTTAGAGAGGAGCCAACTGCCAATGAAGTCAAAGTACTTCAAGCACCTTCAAAAGATTATGATGAGCCTGAGGAAGCTATTAAACTTACCCTTGAGGTCTATTTAGGAATAGCATTGGTAGAAATATAGCTAGATGTGGAGCCATTTTACATAACTTTAAAGATCAATGACATGATTGTACACAACTACATCTTTAATACTAGTGTTTCCTATAATGTGATGCCCCTATGTGTTCTAAATGAGCTCAAGGTAAAAATCACATTTATCTTTGGCAAGTGTTATGCCATGGATTCTAGGGAGGTGCCAATTGTGGGACAAGTTAAATGGTTAGTGGTACAATTGGTAGTTCACCCTGGTAAGTTCTTAAATATGGATGTGGTAGTTTTGAATTGCCTACCTAAATGGGGAATGTTGCTATCATGAAAATGGGCCACTATATGGGTGGAAGTGTACAAATGGATATTTATTATGCCACTATTATTTTTGACGGAAATATGGTCAAGATTTGTAGAGAGCCTAAGATGCTGCATATAATTAAGGATCCAAATCATGCTCTAAATGAAGTGATGTACACTGATGTTGAGTTGGGTAATTTCATTAGGAATGTTGATGCTAATAATCAAGTTAGATGCCCTCGATGAATTAATTGACAAGGAAGATGTGATCTATAAAATGTCCCTTAATGGAGCCTACTCCAAATCTAGAAATGGAGCCAAGGTAGTCTTGCATGCCCCTAATGGTAAATGTTAAATGTTTTCATTTCATCTTGCCTTTGGGTGCACCAACAATGTTGCTGAGTCTGAGGAACTTTTACTTGGATTATAGATTGCCTGGAGACATGGCATCAAGTGCCTACTTGTCATGGGTGATTCAAAATTGGTTTTTAAATAGATTCATAATGCATATACCACTAAGAGTAAGAGACTAAAGCAATACCAGAATGTTGCATGGGATTTGATTGAACATTTTGATGCATTCAACATCTTTTATCATGATAGGGGTCTCAACCAAGAAGCTAATAGGCTTATAGGATTAGGTGCTTAGTTTAATATTGAAAATCAAAACCCTTGTTGTTAGTATCAAGTGGAAGTTCTTGTTATACCTTTAGTTCCACACAAAAAATTTCATTGGCAAGTGTTTCTAGATGATGATCAAATCAAAATATTCTAGAATTATGAAGTTGAATTTTGTGGTTAGCTCATAGACCTGGAACATATGGTTCAGGTTTATGATGGAAAGGAGACTTTATTTGGGAAAGACATCATCCAATTGAAGACAAATACTATCCCAAGGGGACTGGTCAGTTTTGAGGTATCCTTTAATGGAGCAGATAGAGTCAAGTTAAGAGACTTATTCATTTCAAAGGATGTAACAAAATGTAATTTGGGTTCATCAAAAAACCCAAAGAAAGTATGGTTGAGTACTCACTTGAGTGTGGATGAGAAAAAAGCTTACATACAGTTTTTGAAGAGGTACCAAGACTATTTGGCATGGTCTTATTCTGAGATAAAAGTATATAGGGAAGATTTATTCTAGCATGTCATCCCATTATAACTTAATAGTAAGACTTTCCAATAAAAGCAAAGATCCATTAATACGATCTTGGCCACCAAGATGTGGGAATAATTAAAGAAGATGAGAGATAGGAGTATTATTCAACCTATCTGATATTCATCATGAGTTGCAAATCTAGTCCCTATGTGAAATAAGAATGGTGACATTTGCTTGTGTGTAGATTTCAAAAATTTGAATAAGGCTTCTTTAAAAGATAATTATCCCTTACAAAATATGGATAACTTGTTGCAAAGTGTCATTGGATCATAGATAATGTCCACCCTAGATGGCTTCTCTAGATACAACCAGGTTGTAAAATATATGGAGAGATCCAAGACCATGTTCACAACCCCATGGGGCAGTTATGTATATATGAGGATGCCCTTTGGGTTGTTGAATGTTGGTATGAAATTCTAGAGAGAAATGGACATCACCTTTATAGGGATACTTAATGAGTTTATCATTGTATATCAAGATGATATCACTATGTATGCCAAAATTACGTATGAACACATAAAACCCCTGGAAAAGGTGCTAATTAGATGTAGGGAATTTGACATTTTTTAAAATCTTGAGAAGTGTCATTTTGGGGTACAATGGGCCAAGTTTTTGGGACATATTGTGTCCAAATAAGGTTTTATGATTGACATAATAAGGGTCAAAGCTATTGATAAAGTTCCTATCCCACAATCTAAGAAGGGGATTTAGTCTTTCTTTAGGAAGATCAACTTTGTGAGGAGGTTTATGTCTAACTTTACATAAATCACTTTGCCTATCACCTCCATGTTGAAGAAATACTAAGCTATCGAGTGGGTGGATAAGGCCATGAAATCATTTAGTGATATCGAAAGAGCATTGAATTCTGATCCTATCTTGCCTAGCCCTGATTATGCCAAACCATTTCAAGTGTTATCTTTTGCATCATCCCACACTATTATTGCTATTTTGTTGCAAAATAATGATGATAGACATGAGCAACCTATAGTTTTCTTTAGAAAATATATAGAAGGGTCTAAACTAAAATATACTATTCTGTAGAAATAGGCCTTTGCCCTTTTGAAAGATGTCAAAAAATTTAGACCTTATATTTTGAGTTCTAAGATCACTACCTATGTCCCTCATACTATGGTCAAGGATATTTTAACCTAGACTGATGTATCCATTAAGAGATGCATATGGGTCAATAAGTTACAAGATTACAACATGGATGTTCAAACCACTAAGTTGGTAAGAGGAATGGGTTTGGCCAAGCTTATGACTGAGACTAATTTTCAAGCTGTTGAGGTAGGCTATTCTATTCTCAATGTCAAAGTTTTTGTGACTCAATTTGGCACATCTCTATGGTATAAGGATATTATATAGTACTTAAAAAAAATTAATTGTGCCGCTAACATGAGTAAGAATTAAAGGAGGACTATTAGGCTTATGTCCCAAAAATACTTTTTGATCGAGCATGGGTTTGCATGGAAGAATCTAGATGGACTTCTATTAAGATGTGTGCTGGAAGAACAAACGGATGACCTAATTGAAGATTTCCATAATGGAATTTATGGTGGCCATTTTTCACCCAAGGTTATAGCCCATAAAATCTTGAGAGCTGGTTATTGGTGGCCATCATTATTTAAGGATGTTGCTCTGAAGGTTAAGAGGTGCAATAAATGCTAGCACTTCATCGAGAGGTTAAAATATTTGGGTTCTCTTGCATTACAATTTGTAATAATTGAGAGCCCATTTAGGCAATGAGGAATGGATTTTATTGGAGAAATTTTTGATTCATCAAGTGTTGGTCATAGATGGATCCTAGTTGTAACTGATTACTTCATGAAGTGGGTAGAGTCAATTCCCACAAATAAAGTGACACATCAAATAGTCATGGATTTCTTGTTGAAATAGATTATTTATAGATTTGGTGTCCCTGTTAAGATTATTGATAATAATGCCATGAGTTTTAGAGCTAAGCTTTTGGTAGCAATGTGTAATGATTATGGGATTAAACTTACCTATGCTTCCAATTACAATCCACAAGGGAATGGACAATATAAACCAAGTAACAAGAATTTGCTCAAAATAATGAGGTGAACATTGGAAATAAATAAGAAAAAGTGGGGTGAGTAATTGAAGTTTGTTTTGTGGGTAGACAAGATCATTCCCAATAGAGACACAGGTAGAAGCCCTTTCGAGCTTATCTATGGAACTCAAGTTGTCTTGCATATAAATTTAAAATTACTGACCTATCAGCTCATGTAGTAGCAAGGTGATGCAGAGCTAGGAGAATCTGAATAAATCAACCACTATGAGAATCGAGTGAACTAGATTATTGAGCTTGATAAAATTAGAAGACAAGCCCATAAAAGACACATCAAGTTCAAAGATAAGTTGAAAAAGATTATCTATAATAAAGTTTCTCCAAGAACCTTCCAAGTAGGTGATTTGGTTTTACTCTGGGATAACAGGCATGAGGAAAAGGGAAAGCATGACAAGTTTGATGCCTTATTGACAGGTCCATATTCAATTGATTGCCAAATTGGGTAACATACCTTTTTCTTGAGAGATTTAGATGGTGAAATATTAAAACTTCCAGTTAATGGCAGAAACTTAAAGCATTTCTTAGATTAGGTCCCTCATAACTTATGTATATATGTATTATATTGTATAGCGCCTTGTTGCCCTACCTTGTCATTTTTTGTGATGTCCCTTGTCTTGGGCTCTATTTGTGTGACTTTATCTCTTTCTATATGGTTTCATTATCTCATTTGATGAGTCTGCTATGTTACCCTGAGGTTTTTTAAGATGATTAATTCTGACTCCACTACCCAATGTATTTACACCAGTCTTATTTTCTAAGGTTCTTTGCACACCCATGAGGGGTATGTATCCTTGAGTGAGAGCTGATTTTTGTGCCCAAAATCACTTTGGGTAATTTTGGGGCCCTTGAAAATTATATTTGTCATCACCTAATTCTTCATAGAATTAAGTCCATGTGAGATTGGCTATGTCATCTATGTCAATTCTCATCTAGTAAGAGATATTTGTGAACTTTCCAAAGCTACTTTAGGTATGACATGATACACTTGCTTTAGTTCCAAAAGATGTTCCTCACTAGGGAAGTTTCTCTGGTAGTAATATGTGAATGTTTCCATGTGTACAATGTGGTGATGCCTTAAAGGTAACATGAGAAGTTTTTTAGCCCCAGAGTAAATGGCCCTATTGCACATTCAATAATTTTGATGATTAAAAGATTCAAGTGTTTTCAGGGGTCAAGGGAATCCTGCTCTCCTCTCCATTGTAAAATAATGGTACAAAAATGAGTAAATGAAAAATAATCCAAGATCACATCTAAGTAAGACACATGGTAAATCCTTGAGGGTTTTTAAGTTTTGGGTCCTCTTTAAGAAGTGTCTAACTTAGTTTTGTTAGTAAGGTGCAGAAAACTCCCAGGGGCCGAGTGTATGAATAAGTTAGATTTATAGAGATGCCATGTGTCAACGCCTCGGGACTTTTTAAGTTCTGGCAGGCTCTCAATGATTTATGAATAATGGGCCTTTTCTAAATATTTCCTCTTGCAAATTAGGAAAAGTTTCAAATGGTCCCTAAAGATCAGATGCTCAAGATAATGACACATGGCATTCTTTTTCTCTATTAAGAATTTGGGTGGTATCACACTAATGTAAAAAATGAGATGATAATGGATAAAGTAAAAAAATCCCCAATAATATAGGAATGTGCTAAAAGGTAAAGTCTTGCTTAATCAGTCTTGCATGCCATAGAAGAAAAATGCCAAGATGCATCCTTACATTTTTCAAAAAGGGGCTACTAGAGTAATAAATGTGGTATTTGGTTATTATCCATTTGGATTAAAGGAATTAATGGTAACCCTAATCTTAATGGGCAAGAGATTATAAGTAAACATTTTTATTCATTTTGAATACACCTTTGCATTCAGAGTGATATTTGTGCCTTCAAGTGATCTGTGCACCAAAAGTGAACTATAGTGAGAAGAATTGTGATCACAAGTATATTCCTCAAGGTTTTTATAACTCCATTTGCATGTGACCAATGTGATTACTAGTAAGTGATCCTCAATTCTTTGGTTTTGTGAAGGAGAGTTTTGAGGTGTTTGGAGGATAGTTACTGTGACGAATTTATCATAAGGTTAGAAGTTGTGCACTTTGTATTCAAAGTAGTAATGGCTTCTCCTCTACATAAGTAAAGAGTAGTATCATGTATATCCTAGATGAAATTAGAGACATAGATGTTTAGGGATTAGCTTTCATGGCTGTGTTGAGCATTTTGTAGTGACCAAATCCCCTCCCAATTATCTCTAACCTTGGCATGAGCTACATGGTCCCTGCAACAATGTTCCCTCTGGAAACCCCATATCTTGAATTAGTTATTACATATGCCAAGGTTTATCAACCAAATACTAGGACTATAATATATGGGATCCAATCATTTTTTTGCTCTTTCAAACTCGATTCCCTCAGTGCCATGCTTGGAAACCCTCCTTAGCTCAAGAGCATCACACTTACCCTAGAAGAGTGCCAATAATACGTAGACATAAATGATAAGATGGTGTGGGATATTATGAATTCATGTTGTCTATATAGGAAGAGGTAGAAGGCCTCCTAAATATTGAAGAGCCTAAAATTGGTAGTGCTTAATGAGTTGCATTATTATGTAATTACCATGGCTACTAGGATCTATGGGGTACCCACTATAGATAAATTCAAACCATAGATGTTTTTGATTATCATGTGTGTGTTAGAAGGGTAGAAGAAGTTGGATTGGGAAACCAACTTGAGTAATAATTTGCCTAACTAGATGATGTAATTGCATAGCACCATTTAATCAAAGGAAAAATTTGTAGGTACCTTCTATATGTCTTCATATTTGATATATAGCATGATACATAATAGGACCTTCCCAGGTCTCACTAGGAACCTCTTAGGGTTAAGGATATATGATATTTACCCAGAGGTCACATTGGAAGGCTTTAAGAAAAAATTATACAAGGTGTACAATTGTTTCTTCAATGCCTTGATGAGTGTTTTCTTCCTTCAGAGAAGCCTGAATAGGATGACTAAGATGACCAGTGAAATAATTGATAGATTTGGTGCCTCTTACATCCAGTTAAGGAATTTCACATATGTCAAGGTGAGTGGTTATTCAGGGTCCCCTCAAAAGATGCCAAGATACATTGATGATAAGGTGGCCATTATGGAACTTTGTAGGTAGATGGTGCACTTACATGAAATTATTATAGCCAAAAAGGTAAACAATCCTTTCAAGTTCCTAGTAGAAATAAGATATTATACATGTCATTCTATAGTTGAGGCAAAATTATTAGAGCAAGAAATGGGAATCTATATGATTTCCAAGATACCACTAAGGCCCAACTATGATATTAGGTGGTTAGTAAATTATGCATCAGGTGTAATATTGCACCAATTGCATTATGAGGATATATTGTGTGAGTAAACCATAAAGGAGTAGGTAAGGAAAATTGATTATATGAGATTCATGGTATAATAAATCATTTATTACAACATTTATCTTATCCTCAAAGATATGGTGGATGATATAATGACTATGGTAGCTATTTACATGGAGAAAAATATCAAAGTACAACCCATAGTGCAAGTGGATTTCAGTGCCCTAGAGACTGACTCCATTGTATAGAGGGCCTTACCACTCATGAGAAGGAAATTTAGGTGGTTGAAGGAGAATGGGGTTTATATTAGTTCCTATGATACCCCAACCCTCTAATAACTCAAACAAGTAGTAGCGCTGAAGGTGTTCCTACCAGCATATACAAGTGATTCTCTAGCACTATCAATGATGGTTAAGGAAAAGGGGAAATTAAATACTAGTGATATCAAATTATCTAATAATGTCAATGTAGAGTTTATAAAAGCTACCAAATATAAAATAGGTATGTCAATTTCAAAATTGACTATCCTATTTTAAAATTAGGACAAGATAACCATAGGGGAGGTGTAGTTAGCAAGTGCCACCCCCATATCCATCTTAGTTGAGGGAGCCCCCATGATGTCAATAGCCCCAGTCATTGCCTCACTTGCCCCACCTACACATTAGCCATAATTCAATATTCCCCCAAAGACTTACATAAGGAAGAAGAGAGGGGAGGAAGAGTTAGAGAAGTCAAGGCCCAATAGGGATAAGAAATCATTACAACCTCTAGGCTTGGGGAGCTTGAAGAAAAGGAAAGAGGTAGCATTTAAGAACCTACCCCCAAAGGAGACTCTGGTGAAACCATAGGAAGAGAGGTCCTCATATTCCCAAAAACTAAGGGATATGAGTGATGAAGAAGACTCAAATGAGGAAAGGCCAATCACTGAGGTGATGAAGAAACAATGGGCTTTCACTCTTCCCCAAGTGAAAATTGGACACCAAACTCTAAGGGAAAAACCACAAACCCTAATGAAGCCCTTAATTTTAAATTTATTTAAATAATAAGAACCACCATAGGTGGGAGGAAAAGGTGATGAGGAAGATGTTTTGGCCTAAGATGACCCTTTATCCTTTGATGATGTGTTGCAGGTTGGGTTTGAGGTGACCACATAGGTCTAGGAGCCCCCAAAAAAGGAGATGGTCTCCTTAGACATGGAGACATTTTTGGAGAATGTATCACCCAACCATTAGGCTAATTTAAGGGTGGTGAAGTTAGAGATATATAGGTGTCTAAGGATAAATTTGGGGAGAAGCTAGCATAAGAAGTATATGTTCCACCAATAGTGAAAAGTTGGAGGTGCAAGAAAAAGAAAAAACAAGTGTCATAATAGCTATTGAAGCAATACCAAGTGTCCTTCCTTGCTAATGGCATTAAGCTCGACACCAAAGGTGGGATTTTGTGCTGAGGAAGGTAGGGGATCAATCTTGCAAATTGGTACCCCTACCCCTTCAAAAGTAAACAAAGGATTGGATCAAGCGATTATAGTTTTTGAGGGGGGAACCTACAGAGGTACTACTATGATTAAAGTACCTTAGGACTTATTTTCCCACATCAAAGTATATGACCTTACAAGGCCCAAATAATTCAAAGCCATGATTGGTGACGAGTTACCTAAGGGTGATAAGGAGGACACCATAGCTTCTTCCATCCAAGTTATCCAAACTAGTAGAGAAGACAAATTAGTTGTGGATCCTTCTACTCAGCCCAAAGAATAGGGGAGTTCAATCGATAAGTTTCTCTTGAGATCTCTACAGCTTACAGTAAGTTTTGAAGTCTTGGAATAGGTAAAACTAGGTAAAGAGAGAGAGCGAGGAACTGATGAGAAATTTTTTGATTCAAAAAGTGATGATGAAGATGAGAAAATTGTGTTAGGCTCACATCCTACTCCAATAACACTCCCCTTATCAAATATTATAAATGACCCTTCCATTCAATATGTCGAATCTAGACTCAAGATCCTTGACTCTAATAGACTTCTAGATTAGGCCTCTTTTATGGATCGAAGATAAAATAAAAGATAAACAAGATATAGTGAGTAAAAAGGGGGATATTGATGTCATGAAAATTACTTGTGCATACAAGGCCAAGCCTCAAAAAAGGGACAATACACACTCTTGAACCACCTTTATTGAGGTAGGAGGGAGAATATAAGAAATAGCCATTTCCACACCAAGAGATACAAAGAAAAATGCTCCCCTTGAGAGCTATACAATGTATAGATATGATCTAGGGGAACCGTCAAGGAATGAGATCAAGCATAACTCTCAAGTCTTGGAAAGCATGGTGGATAGTCAAATGGATAAGGATAAGGCTTCAATGGGGGAGTTAAAGGTGTAGAACTAGGCTATGATCTATTACTTATAAAAGTTACTGATTGAGATCAAGGTAATTACCCCTACTGTAAGTAAGGCCCTTGATGCTCCTATTCTTTCCTTAGGTACATAATATCTTGGGTGAGGCAAATATTTGAAGGCTAGGGGATAGGCCACCAAAGGTTGGTAGAAGGACATAACAACCTGATCCAAGGAAATAAACCACTTGGAACTAGAATACCTTGATGACATACTAGATAAGCAAGAAAAGTGCAATTCCTAGATGTTCATCTATGATGAAGACATCAAGAACTAGGAAAAACTTAGGCCAAAGCTAAATGAAATGTGTAATGTGGGTGAATATATTTTAATAAAAAAAATCATCTTATTAGATGATCACAAACAATCCAAGGAATATTAGTTGGTGGTTAAGCATTGGTTACTGGTGCTTAAGGATGGTGCCTTTGATTTGAAGGGGGAGAAGTAGTATTTTGAGAACACAAAAAAAGAAAGTGGATCCATATTAAAAATGATGGTGAAATTTGATGGTGAAAATGACATGATGGAGGAGTCACTAGATGTTGCCCTAAAAATCCTGATGCACCTCATAGAGCCTTTGACTTTCATAAGTTTCAAGAACTGGTGTCACTTGAGAAGTCATGTGACTAGTTAAAAGCATTAGTTGGGAAGAAAAAAATAATGCTCTAGAAGGTTGGTAACTAGATTGAAGAATATGAAGTCAAATTCAAATACCAATCAAGCCTAGACTAGAAGATTCTTTCCACCATGATAAAAAAGTACATAGTTTACAAGAACAAGTTGGAAAAAAGCTCCGTCATTGATGTTGATTCCATAACATGAATGGATAATTTTGTTTTTCATGAGCTAAAATCATGTCATTCTATTTCCTTCCTTATCTACTTCTCTTCTTCTCTTATTCTCTTCTTTTTTATTTCCTTTTTCTTGTTTCTTGTGGGGAAACCATTGTACCTTGCCCATTAGTGACATGCCCCTTTATGAGTTAGTTTTTTATTTAATAAAGGGATGTTTTTTATTTATTGTGCAAGTGGGCAAAGGTTTGTTTTATCCCTTGTTGGAGTACTCTCCATGCATATAACTATAAATATTTTGTCATAGTGGAGAATCGAGCTTGTCATCATTGTAGAGGCATGAGCATAATCTAAGGAATCATGTTTGTTACACCGATAAATAGACTCTAGGACTAACAAATATTTTCCCAGCTAGAGCATCTTTAGGAATATGCTAGGCATATCTAGAATTATATAAGTAAAGGGGGCATGTCCATTTACAAGGGTCAGTCAAATTTTTGAGTATAGAGCTAAAGCTTATAAGAGTTTTCATTGTATGACTTATTTATTTCCAAATTGATTTCTATTATAAAATCAATGGTGAGCTTCGAGATCATTCATTATGTTTCCTTTGTTATAGTTTTCCTTCATATAGTGCCATGTTATATAAATTCTAATACATGTTGTATATATCTTTGATTCAATCAATTAATGGAGTTTGTTCATGAGTTATTATTCCTATTGGTTGTTGAAGTACAATGCTATGTTCTACTTGCCTTGTATATTGGTTATCTAATATATTCTCTTTTATGGTAGTCATTTAAGGTTTATATCTAGAATATAAAATCCCTTTTACTTTGAGATTCAGGAATATGGTGTTGATGGTATTTTAAAGGTAGTCCTAGGCATATGAATTCAACTAAAGGGAATTTTCAAAAGGTTATAGACAACATTGTCTGTGAGTTGTTGTGGAAGATCATTTGCGTATAATTCTATTTCATCTATCTAAGCCAAAAAGCACTTGTTAAATGAAGATATTATAGCTATGTTGTGAAATTTTTCTCGCTCATAAGTAAACTATCCACCTCTTTTATTTGAATTATTCCTAATTTTTATCTCATCCTACCCTATAGATAATGCATTATTTTCATATTATAAGTGTTATGTGCCTTCCAAATATATGAGACCCTGTGTATGAGAAATGCAATCTTTGTGTGTGATTCATGCCTAACTATTGTAGTCTTTCCATCTTTCCATCCTCACTATGAAAATCATCAAGATAAAGATGTAACCACTTCTTCATTTGTCTCTGGTATCCTGTATGTGATACAAAGCATTTGTACATTTTATGTGACAACCCTATGTGGGTGTAAGATATGAGTTTGGTTGTGCTTTGATCATATTCTTCTCATTGTAATAATAATCCTTATGGAGATTGAAGTGTAAACCTATTTTATGTGAGCATGTTACATTACTATGTTCTCTCACCTTGGTTAAGGTAGAGCCAAAAGTAGCAAGGAGTTGACCATACCCTTTGTATATGCTTCCCAATCATTTTTTGTGTCTAGTCCATATGAGGTGTTAAACCCTTCCCCAACTATAATGACATATATGTGGTTTTTTTGTCTTTGATTATCATATCTTCTTTTTTAGGTGATTAAAGTGGAAATATAGAGGTTTAGAACTAGGAACCAACACATTTTTGGTGCCATTCCTGGGGACTTTTGTAGAGTGGTCCTAAGTTTTTAAAACTTTCTATCTATTTGCATAGATTTGATCTCAGGCTCTTGTTATTTTGGGAATTCTCATAGGGAATTATGGGTGGTTTGTCTAGTGTACCTCCCTATTGTTACTATATTTACTCAAATATCTTGGCTATTACTACACTCCATGTTCCACTGAGTGTTTGCCAATAAAGATTTTAAGGATTGACAATCTATTTCCCTTGTGTTTGCTTGTAAAGATATGAAATATTATATGTTGAAAGGTGTCCTATCCCTTTTGAATTTCATCTTTAAAATTTAGTATCCTTGTGTAGTATCTACTAAGATTCATCAAGATATGCATTCATAACCCATCATAGTAGTCTATCAGTTTACTTGGATCTAAAAAAGTTATTTCTAGTGATGACTCCAAGTTTCATCTCCCATATATTGAAGTAGATTGGTGCCTATATTTCTCTTTATTTTATCAACCTCTAGTCTTGTGTGTTACTCTATCTAAAAAAATGGGAGGGTTGAGGTTATCTTTCAAAAGTGACCCATCTAAGCAGCTAGTCTCTTCATTGTGTATCATGTAAAGGCAAAAAGTACTAGTGTAGAGGCATATTGAAGGGCTTAGTTTAGTTTTAGAGGACCACTTGGGTTTTAGTTACCTTGGAATATAGCTAGAACATCCCCTAGTTGAGGAGTACCATAGTTCCCCTAATTATTTAGAACCTTATATCCCTATATACTATCATGTTCCTTCCCCACCTAGTCAGTCTCCTCTTAGACCTGATCTAACAAGTCTACCTCATTTACCTGATCATGAACCTCTACTATTTGTTCTTGATCATATCATTAAACTAGTCATGAGGTGTGGGAATCAAGATGGGAATGAGTGTACTATTTTGAATGTTCCTATATTTAGACCTATCAACCTTGATAGGATGGAGGGCTATCTGAATGAGATCCCAAATGAGATAAGAAAACACCTTCCAAAGTTTTAGGGAAACAACGCAGTAATTGGTGATCATCAAAGATTATATGAATTAGAATATGAATATGTGTGCATCAAATTATTCATGCACATGTTGGAAGATGATGCATGTGATTGGTTCAACTCCCTTCCCTAGGGATGTATTGACTCATGGGAAGAGATGTAGAGTGTTTATAGGATTCAATATGGTGAAAGGATTGATCCAAGGTTTATCTTGGATGAATTTTAAAATATCAAGAAAAATATTAATGATTATGTGCAAGATTTCAATACCCAGTTCAACAAAGCCATGATGTAGTTACTTGAAAACATTAGGCCTAGTGACACTTCATGCTTGATAAAGTATTGTAATGCCTTTGATAAAAAGGCTGCTTACTACTTGAGGGATAAGGCCCCTATAAATCTATGATTAAATTTAAATATGGCCATTAAAATTGAGAATAATATCAAGGCTATGGGAAAGCCTTTGAATAAATAGGCTGATGTGAAGATGGTAAATCCAAAAAAGGTACAATCCACTAAGATTACGAGCTTGGAAGACACTGTTAAGACTTTAGCTTCTATCATCAAGGAAATGTCATATAAGTTGGCCAGAGTTGAGAAAGGCATCCCTAGTGTGTCTACCAATAAAGAAAGGGTTCCAAATCCACATTGAGCCTAGAGGGGACCTGCTTTCCATAATGAATATGGTGATAGAGGAATGAGGCCTGCACAAGATGAGAGACTAGGCAAAAACCATGGTAAAGGAGCTAAGAGGCAAGTGCTTGATCCTTTGAATGCCAAGGTAAATACCATGAGCTTTGATTTGAATATTGATTAGTGTGATAGATTTTTTCTCCCATACTCTCCATGTAAAATGGTTGAGGTAGTCGATGAAGAGTTGGGTGAGCTTGAAGATGCTTCATCTAACTATAAGGTTTTTATGTTTGATTTTCAAAGTCTATGGAAAAAACTAAAAATTCTTACAAAATTTGGGGTTGACAATGGAAATGATTGATTATGGAGTGCTATTGAATTGGAGTGTGCCCCAACTTTTGATTTTGAATATGATGTTAATATAGATCAAGCGTAGAAGTTGACTGCACATGATTTTGATCATTTAAGGTCCATGATGATTAAGAAGTATCTTGAGGGAAATCCATCAGACAAGGATAGAAGGCTCTTAATTAATACAACAACTACCTAGAAGAGTGAGATTAAATTGAGAAGTATGCAACTAGGTGTAATTTCTCAAGATAATGTTCCCATACATAAAGGCAGGAAATGTAGGTAAAGAAACAAAGAAAGTCATAAGGGAAATAAGATGCTTATGTTTTCCAATATCCCTAAGGGTGCTAATGAGAATAAGCAAAAGCCCCCTTTGAAGATTTCTACCAAAGTTCCTAGCCCACTCCCTAATTTGAATAGTTATCTCCTAGATAAGTGTGATATCATGCTTCCTCTAAATACACCCCTACCCTAGTATACAATTTGTGACATGGACCAAGTGTTGAGTTAAATAAAGGTCACTGTGCCACTTGTTGAATTGATACAAATCCTTGAACATAGAAAAAGGGATTTTGAATTTTTAGAATTTGGAGATAAGCCAATTGCGAATGAATTCAAAATACCTCAAGCACCTTCAAAATATTATGATGAGCTTGAGGAAGCTATTGAACCTACCCCTAAGGTCTATTGAGGAACAACATTGGAGAAAGCCAGCTGGATGTGAAGCCATTTTACACAACTTTAATGATCAATGACATGATTATACACAACTACATGTTTGATTCTGGTGTTTTCTACAATGTGATTCCATTGTGTGTTTTGAATGAGCTCAAGGTAAAATTAACATCTACCTTTGGCAAGTGTTATCCCATGGATTCCAAGGAGGTACTAGTTGTGGAACAAGATAAAGCATTGTTAGTGCAATTGGAAGTTTACCCTGGTAAGTTCTTCAATTTGGTGTGGTTTTAGTGGATTTCCCACCAAAATGGTGAATGTTGTTATCATGAAAATCATGAAAATGGGCCACTAGTATGGGTGGAAGTATATAAATGGATCTTTATTATGCCACTATTCCTTTGGAGGGAAAGATGGGCAAGCTTCATAAAGAGCCTAAGATTCTACATATAATTGAGGATACAAATCATGCTCTAAATGAAGTGATGTACAATGATGTAAAGATCGGTAATTTCATTTGAAATATTGATGCTAATAATCAATTAGATGCCCTCGATGAAGTATTTGATAAGGAATATGTGATCTGGAAAATTTCCTTTGATTGAGCCTACTCCAAATATAAAAATAGATCTAGGGTAGTCTTGCATGCCCCCAATGATAAATGTTATATGTTTTCCTTTCATCTTGCCTTTGGGTGCACCAAAAATGTTGTTGAGTATAAGGCACTTTTACTTGGACTACAAATCGCATGGGGACATCATATCAAGTGCCTAATTATCATGGGTGATTCAAAATTGGTAGTTAAATAGATTCATAATGCATATGCCAACAAGAGTAAGAGACTAAAGCAATATCTAAATGCTACCTAGGATTTGATTGAACATTTTGATGCATTTAAAATCTCTTATCATGACAAAGGTCTCAACCAAGAAGATGACAGTCTTGTAGGATTAGGTGCTCAGTTTAATATTGAAAATCAAAACCCCTGCTATTAGTATCAGGTGGAAGTTCTTGTCAGGCCTTTAGTTCTTGATAATATTTGTCATTATCAAGTGTTTCAAGATGATAATCAAATCAAAAGATTCTTAAATTGTGAAGCTAAATTCTTTGCTCAGCTCATAGACCTAGAACCTATGGTTCAGGTTTGCAATGGAAAGGAGACTTTGTTTGGGAAGGACATCATCTAGTTGAAGATAAATACTATCCCAAGGGGACTGGTTAGTTTGGAGGCATCCTTTGATGGAACAAATAGAGTCAAGTTGAGAGACTTATTCATTTCAAAAGATGTAACATAAGGTAATTTGGGTTCATCAAAAAACCCAAGGAAAATATGGTTGGGTACTCACTTGAGCATGGATGAGAAAAAGCCTTACATACATTTGTTGAAGAGGTACCAATACTTTTTGGCATGGTCTTATTCCAAGATAAAAGTGTATAGGTAAGATCTATTTTAGCATGCCATCCCATTACAACCTAATAGTAAGCCTTTCCATCAAAATCAAAGACCCATTAATCCAAGCTTGGCCACCAAATGTGGGAAGAATTAAAGAAGCTATGAGACAAGGGTATTATTCAACTTATCTGATATTCATCATGGGTTTCAAATCTAGTCCCTGTGTAGAGAAGAATGGTGACATTTGCCTATGCGTAGATTTCAAAAATTTGAAAAAAGATTCTATAAAAGATAATTATCCCTTACCAAATATGGATAATTTGCTACAAAGTGTCACTGGATCAAAGATAATATCCACCTTGGATGGCTTCTCTAGATATAACTAGGTTGTATTAAAAGAAATAGAGAGATCTAAGACCACATTCACAACCCCATGGGGTATTTATATATATAGGAGGATTCCATTTGGGATGATGAATGTTAGTACAATGTTCCAAAAAGCAATGGACATTACCTTTACAAGGATAATTAATAAGTTTATCATTGTAAATTAAGATGATATCATTGTGTACTCCAAGAGTAGGGATGAGCACCTAAAACACCTAGAGAAGGTGCTAATTAGATGTAGGGAATTTAGCATTTCATTCAATCCCAAGAAGTGTCATTTTGGGGTACAGTGGACCAAGTTGATAGGACATATTATGTCTAAAGAAGGTGTTATGATTGACCCAAGAAGGGTTGAAGCTATTGATAAAGTTCCTATCCCACAATCTAAGAAGGGGATTCAGTATTTCTTTGGGAAGATCAACTTTGAGAGGAGATTTGTGTCTAACTTTGCCAAAATAACTTTGCCTGTCACCTCCATGTTGAATAAAGACCAAGATATCAAGTCAAAGTAGAAGGCCATGAAAGCATTTAGTGATATCAAAAGAGCATTGAAGTCCACTCCTATCTTGGCTAGCCTTGATTATGCCAAACCATTTCAAGTGTTCTCTTTTGCATCATCCCACACTGTTGTTTCTATTTTATTGCAAAAGAATGATGATGGACACGATCAACCTATAAATTTCTTTAGAAAATCTATGCATGGGTTTGAACTAAGATACACTATTATGGAAAAACATGCCTTTGGCCTTTTAAAAGTTGTCAAAACATTTAGAGCTTATATTCTGAGTTCTAAGATCACTGTCTATGTCCCTGATACTATGGTCAAGGATATTTTAACCCAAATTGACGTATCCTATAAGAGATGTAGATGGGTTGATAAGTTACAAGAGTAATACATGAATGTTCAAACCACCAAATTGATAAGAGTAATAGGTTTGGCCAAGCTTATGGTTGAGACTAATTTACAAGATTTTGAGGTAGATGATGCTATTCTGAATGTTGAAGTTTTTGTGACTTGATTTGGTATGTCTCTATGGTATAAGGATATTGTATATTACTTACAAAATTTGAATTGTCCCCCTGACATGAGTAAGAATAAAAGGACTCTTATGCTTATGTCCCAAAAATATGTTTTGACCAAGGATGGGCTTATGTGGAATAATCTATATGGAGTTATCTTAAGATGTGTGCTGGAAGAACAAACTACTGACCAAATTGAAGATTTCCATAGTGGAATTTGTGGTGGCTATTTTACACCCAAGGTTACTGCCCATAAAATCTTAAGAACTAGTTATTGGTGGCCATCATTTTTTAAGGATGTTGCTCTAAAGGTTAAGAGGTGTGAGAAATGTTAGTGCTTTGCTGGGAGGTTAAAAGCTTTAGGTTCTCTTCCATTACAACCTGTAATAATTGAGGGCCCATTTAGGCAATGGGGAATGAATTTTATTGGAGAAATTTCTGATTCATCAAGTGTTGGGCATAGATGGGTCCTAGTTGCAACTAATTACTTCATAAAGTGGGTAGAGGTAATTCCCACAAAGAAGGTGACATGTCAAATAGTCATGGATTTCTTGTTGAACTAGATTATTTGTATATTTAGTGTCCCTATTAATATTATTGCTAATAATTCCATGAGTTTTAGAGCCAAGCCTTTGGTAGCAATGTGTAAGGATTATCAGATTAAACTTACCTATGCTTCCAATTACAATCCACAAGGGAATGGATAAGCCAAATCAAGTAACAAGAATTTGCTTTAAATAATTAGGTGAACATTGGAAATAAATAATAAAAAGTGGGGTGAGTAATTGAAGTTTGTTTTGTGGGTAGGTAGGATCATTCCCAAGAGAGCCACATGTAGAAGCCATTTTGAGCTTGTCTATGGAACTCAGGTTGTCTTGCCTATAAATTTAGAATTTTGACCTATCAGCTCATGTAGTAGCTAGGTGATGTAGATCTAGGAGAATCTGAATAAATCAACCACTATGAGAACCAATTGAACCAGATTATTGAGGTTGATAAAATTAGAAGACGAGACCATAAATGACACATCAAGTTCAAAGAGAAGTTGAAAAAGATTTTTGATAAGAAAGTTAATCCAAGAACCTTCCAGGTAGGTGATTTGGTTTTACTCTGGAATATCAGGCATGACGAAAAGGTAAATCATGGAAATTTTGATGCCTTATGGATGGATCCATATTTAATTGATTACGAAATTGGGGGACATACCTTTTTCTTGAGAGATTTAGATGGTGAAATATTAGAGCTACTAGTTATTGGAAGACACTTAAAGCATTTCCTTGATTAGGTCCCTCATAACTTATGTATATATGTATTATACTATATAACACCTTATTTCCTCACCTTGCCATTTTTTGTGATGCCCCTTATCTTGGGCTCTATTTGTGTGACTTTCTTTCTTTTTATGTGGGTTCATGATCTCATTTGATGAGTCTGTTGTGTTACCCTCAGGTTTTCAAAGATGATTAATTCATACTCCAGCGCCTAATGGATTTGAACCAATCTTGTTTTATGAGGTTATTTGCACACTTGTGGTGGGTATGCATCCCCAAGAGAGAGCTAATTTTGGTTCCCAAAATCACATTGGGCAATTTTGGGGCCCTTAAAAATTATATTTGTTATCACCTGCTTCTTCAAAGAATTAATTTCATGTGATATTAGCTATGTCATCTATATGGATTCTCATCTGGTAAGAGACATCTATGAAATTTCCAAAGGCTACTTTAGGTATGACATGATACACTTTCTCTAGTTCCAAAAGATGTTCCTTGTTGGGGAAGTTACTTCGGGTAGTAGTATGTGAATGTTTCCATGTGTACATTATGGTGATGTCTTAAAGGCAACCAGAGAAGCTTTGTAGCCCCAGAGAAAATGGCCCTATTGCACATTCAATAGTTTTGATGATTGAAATATTTGAAGTGTTTTTGAGGGCCAGAGGAATACTTCTCTCTCCCCATTGTAAAATTATGGTGCAAAAGTGAGTAAATGATCGAGAATTTGAGCTCACGTCGAACTAAGACACGTGGTAGATCCCCAGGGGATTTTAGGTTTTGGGTCCTCTTTAAGAAGTGTCCAACTTAGTTTTGTTAGTAAGGTGTAGAAAACTCCCAGGGTTGAGTATCTGAATACGTTAGATTGATGGAGATGCCACATGTCAATACTTTATGTTTTTTTTAATTCTTAGGCCCTTTCTAAAGATTGCCCCACCTTTCTTTTGGTGGTCATGGTTCAAAAAGTCTCTGAGGTGTAGGCACCCAAGCATGTAAATAATATTGGAGACATGTGGTAGGATCTTGGTGATTTATGAATAATGGGCATTTTTTGAAGATTGCCTCATCTGGAAATTGGTAAAAGTTTCAAATGGTCCCTAAAGATTGGGTGCCCGAGATAATGACACATGACATTTTTTTACTGTATTAAGAATTTAGGTGTTATCACACTAATATACCAAAGGAGATGATAATGGAGAAGGTGTGAAAACCCCTGAGAATCTAGGAAGGTGCTAAAAGGTAAAGTCTTTCTTAAGTGGGCCTGCATGCCATAAAAGAAAAGAATGAACATGTTTCCCTCCATTTTTAAAAAAGGGCCTACTAGAGTAATAAATGTGGTAGTTGGTGATTATCTATTTAGCTTTAAGGCATTAATGGTAACCCTAGTCTTAACAAGTAAGAGATTATACCTAAGCATTTATCTTCATTTTGAATTCACCCTTTACATTTAGAGTGATAGTTGTTCCTTCAAGTGATCTATTCACTAAAAGCAAACCACATTGAGAAGAATTGTGATCACATGTATATTCCTCAAGGTTTTTCTAAATCTATTTTCATGTGACCATCATGATTACTAGTAAGTGCTCCTCAATGCTCTGGTGTTGTGGAGGAGAGTTCTAAGGTGTTTGGAGAATAGTTATTGTGAGAAATTTATCCTGAGCTTAGAAGTTGTTCTATTTGTAAGTCAAGTAGTAATGGCTTTATCCTCTACATTAGTAAATCACAGTATCATGTCTATCCTAGATGAAATTAGAGATACAAATGTTTAGGGGTTAGATTTCATGACCTTATTGAGTGGTTTGCAATGATCAAATCCCCTCCTAGTCATCTCCAACCTTGGTATGAACTACATGGTCCATGTATTGGCATTCCATTTGGCAGCCCCATATCCTAAACTAGTTATTGCATGTGCCAAGGTTTATCAACTAGATACTAGGAATATCATAGATGGGAGCCAATAAGTTGTGTACTCTTTCATACCTAATTTTCCCAATGCCATGCTTGGATCCCTCTTCAGCCTAAGATCATGACACTTACCCTGAAAGAGTGTCAATAGTATGCAAACACAAATGATCAGATGGTGTGGGATATTGTGAATTCATGCTGGCTAGCAAGGAAGAGGTAGAAGGTCTCCCAATTATCAAATAGCCTAAAATTAGTAGAGTTTAATGAGTTTCCTCAATATGTGATCACCATGGCTACTAAGCTCTATGTGGTGACAACCGTAGATAAATTCAAACCATGGATGTTTTCGATTCTCATGTGCATGTTGGAAGGGTAGAAGAAGCTAGACCGAGAAACCATCTTGAGAAATAATCTACATAATTAGATGATGCAATTATGTAGTGCCATTTACTTGAAGGATAAATTTATAGGTACCTTATATTTGTCTTCATATTTGATGTATAGTATGGTACATAATATGACCTTCTTGGGTCTTACCAGGAACCTCTCAGCTACATGATATTTACCCAAATGTCACATTGGAAGGATTTAAGAATAACTTCTACAAGGTGTACAATTATTTATTCAATGCCTTGATGAGTGTTTTCCTCCCTCAGAGAAGCCTAAATAGGATGACCAAGATGGTCAGGGAAATAATTGATAGATTTGGTGCCTCTTACATCTAGTTCAAGACTTTCACATATATTAGGGTGAGAAATTATTCAAGGGACCCTCACAAGCTACCAAGATATGTTTATGACAAGGTGGCCATTATGGAAATTTGTAGGTAGATGGTGCACTTGTATGAAATGATTGTGTCCAAGAAGGTAAACAATCCTTTCAAGTTCTCAATAGATATAGGATATTATATATGTCCTTCTATAGCTAAGGTGAAAGGATTGAAGTAATAAATGGGCATCTATATGATTTCTAAGGTGTCACTAAGGCCTAACTTTGATATTAGGTTATTAGTAAATGTTGAAATAGGTGTAGTATTACACCAGTCACATTATGAGGACATATGTTCTGAGTGCCACATGGAGGAAAAGGTCAGGAAAATTGATTACATGAGGCTCACAGTACAAGAAATAATTTCTTACAATGTTGCTCCCATCTTTGAAGATATGGCAGATGATAGAGTGACTATGGTAACTATTTACATAAATAAAAATATCGAAGTGCAACCTATAATGTAGGTGGATTTCACTACCTTAGAGACTGACTCCATTGCATGGAGGGCCTTCCCACTCATGAGAATTAAATTTAGGTGGTTAAAGGAGTAAGGGGTTGATCTCAGTGCCTATGACACCCCAACCCTCCAAGAACTCAGATAGGTTGTAGAGCTAAAGGCATTCCTACCAATATACACAGGTGATCCTCTGACAACATCAATGATAGTTAAGGGAAAGGGGAAGTGAAATACTAGTGCTATCGACTTCTTTAAGAATGTTGATGTAGAATCACTAATAGATAGCCAATATAAAATATGTATGTCATTTTAAAAATTGACTAGCCTGGATGAAAATTGGGACCAGATAATCATAGGGGAGGTATAGCTAGTGAGTGCCACCCCCATATCCATCTCAACTCAGGGATCCCCTATAATGTCAATAGACCTAATCATTGCCTTGCTTTCCCCACCTGTGCATAAGCTATACATTGGTATTCCCCTAAATACTTACATAAGGAAGAGTGGAGGGGATGAAGAGTTAGAGTAGCTGAGGCCCAAGAGGGCTAAAAAATCATTACAAACTTTAGATGGGATCCCAAAGAAAAGGAAAAAGGTAGTGTTTAAGTTCCTTCCCCCAAAGGAGACTCTAGAAAAGTATTAGGAAGAGAGGTCCTCATATGCCCAAAAACTAAGGGATATGAGTGATGAAGAAGACTCAAATGAGGAAAGGCCAATCATTGAGGTGATGAAGAAACAACGGGCCTTCACTCCTCCCCAAGTGAAAACTAGACATGGGACTTAGAGGGAAAAACCACAAACCCTAGTGAAGCCCTTGATTGTAAGTTTATTTGAAAAAAAAGAACCATTAGAGGTGGGAGGAAAAGGTGATGAGGAAGATGTTTTGGCCTTAGATGACCCTTTATCCTTTGATGATGTGATGTAGGTCAGGTTTGAGGTATCCACATAGGTCTAAGAGCCCCAAGAAAAGGAGATGGTCTCCTTAGACATAGAGACAATTTTGGAGAGTGTTATCACCTAACCACCAGGCTAATTCAAGGGTGGTAAATTTTGAGATATACAAGTGTCTAGGGAGAAAGTTGGGGAGAATCTGACATAAGAAGTATATGTTCCCACCAATAGTGAAAAGGTGGAAGTGTAAGAAAAAGAAAAAACAAGTATCATAATAGTTGTTGAAGTAGCACCAAGTGTCCTTCCCCCCAGTGGTGTTAGGATTGACACTAGAGGTGGGAGTTGGTGCTTAGATAGGTAGGGGATAAATCCTATAATTGGGTACCCTTATCCCTTAAAAAGTAAACAAAGGAGTGGATCAAGTGATTAGAGCTACTAAGGGGGAACCTACAAAGGTACTGTTATGATTGAAGTACCCCTAGACTTCCTTTTCCACATTAAAGTCCATGACCCTAAAAGGCCCAAAGAAGTCAAAGCCCTAATTAGTGAGGAGTTACCTAAGGGTGAAAAGGAAGACACCATACCTTCTTCCATCTAGGTTTCTTAACCTTACAAAGAAGATAAATTGGTTGTGTAACCCTATATTTGGCCCATAGAATAGGGGGGTTCTATCGATAAGTTGGTCTCGAGATCCCCACAACTCAGAGTAAGTTTTAAAGTCTTGGGGTAGGTAAAACTAGGCAAAGAGAGAGAATGAGAAGTTGATGAGAACTACTAATTCAAAAGTGATGACGAAGTTGAGCAAATTGTGTTATGCTCACATCTTGCTCTAGTGACACTCCCCTTAACAAAAATTCCAATGACCCCTCCATTCAGTGCATCAAAGCTAGCCTCAAGATCTTTGACTCCAATGGGTTTTCAAACTAGGCCTCTTCTATGGATTGAAGAGCAAATAAAAGATAAACATGATATAGTGAGTAAAATGGGGGATATTGATGTGATGAAAATCACCTGTGAATACAAGGCTAAGCCTCCAAAAAGGGCCAAGACACAATCTTGAACCACTTTTACTGACGTAAGAAGAAGAAAAAAGGAAATATATATTCCCCCACTAAGAGCTACAAGTAAAAATGTTCCCCTTGAGAGATATATAGTGTACAAATATGATCTAGGGGAGCCATCAAGAAACAAGATTAAGCACAGCTTGAAAGTCTTGACAAGCATGGTGGCTAATTGAATGGATAAGGATAAGGCTTCAATGGGGGAGCTAAAGGTGAAAAACTAGGATATGATCCAGTACTTTCAAAATTTATTGAGTGAGCCCAAGGTAGCTACCGTAACTGCAATCAAGGCCCTTAATGCTCCTATTCTTTCCTTAGGTACACAAGATCTTGGGCAAGTTGAATATTTGAAGGCTAGGGGATGGGCCAACGAAGGTTGGCAGAAGGACCTGATAACTTGAGCTAAGGAAATAATCCACTCAACACTAGAATGTATTGATGACATACTATATAAGCAAGAAAAGTGTAATTCCCAGATGTTCATATATGATGCAAACATCAAGAACTAGGAAAAACTCAAGCCAAAGCTAGATGAAATGTGCAATGTGGGCAAAGATATTTTAATAACAAAAAAGATCATCTCCTTAGATGATTGCAAATGTCCCAGGGAATATCAGCTAATGGTTAAGCATCAGTTTTTGGTGCTTAAGAATGGTGCCTTCAATTTGAAGGGGGAGAAGCAGTCTCTTGAGACTACAAAAAAGGAAATTGAAGCCTCCCTAAAAGTGATGGTAAACTTTGATGGTATAAACAACATGATGGAGGAGGCACTAGATGTTGCCCTAAAAATCCTCATGGATGCTCTTCATGGTACCTTCAACTTTCACAAGATTCAAGAAATGGTGTCACTTGAGAAGTCATGTGACAAGTTAAAAACATTAATTGGGAAAAAACTAATGCTCCAGAAGGTCGGTAATTGTATTTAAGAATATGATGTAAAATTCAAATACCAACTAGGTCTAGACCAGAAGATTCTTTCCACCATGATCAAATAGTATAAGGCTTACAAGAATAGGTTAGAAATAGGCTCCATCATTGATGTTGATTCCACAACGTGAACATATAATTTTTTTTTCATGAGTTGACATCATGGAATCTTATTTCCTTCCTTCTCTCCTTCTCTTCTTCTCTTCTTATGTTTTGTTTCCTTTTTCTCATTTCTTGAGGGGAAACCTTTTTACCTTTCCCATTAGTGGCACGTCCCTTTATGAGTTAGTTTTTTATTTAATTAAGGGATGTTTTTTGTTTGTTGCACAAGTGGCCAAAGGTTTGTTTTGTCCCTTGTTGGAGTACTCTCCATGTGTATAGCTATAAATATTCTATCATTGTGGATAATCGAGCTTGTCATCATTTTAGAGGCATGAGCATAATCTGAGGAATCATGTTTGTTACACCGATAAATAGACTCCAAGCCCGTGAAATATTTTTTTAGCTTGAGCATCTTCAATAATATTCTTAGCATAGCTAGAATTGTATAAGTAAAATGGGCGTGTCTCTTTACAAGGGTTGGTCAACTTTTTGAGTATAGAGCTATAACTTATAAGATTTCTCATTATATGACTTATCTGGTGCCAAATTGATTTCTATTATAAAATCAGTGGCAAGCTTTGAGAGCATTCATAATGTTTCCTTTGTTATAGATTTCCTTCATATAGTGTCATGTTATGTAAATTCTAATACATGTTTTATATAGCTTTGATTCAATAGATTAATGGATTTTGTTCATGAGTTCTTATTCCTATTGGTTTTATAAAGTACATTGCTATGTTTTATTGGTTTTTGAAGTACATTGCTATGTTTCTAATAGTCTCACTTTTATGGTAGTCATTTAAGGTTTATATCCAAAATATAAAATCCCTTCTACTTTGAGAGCCTAATTTTTTAGAACTTTATAGCCCTATATACTATCTTTTTCCTTCCCCACCTAGTCAATCTCCTCTTAGGCTGGATCTAATAAGTTCACCTCATGCACCTGATCGTAAACCTCTTCTTTATTCTTAATCATATCATTGAACCAATCATGAGGCATGGGAATCAAGATGGGAATTAGCATCCTACTTTTTATGTTCCCAGATTTAGACCTATCAACTTTGAGGGAATGGAGGACTATCTGAATGAGGTCCTGAATGAGATAAGAAAATGCCTTCCAAGATTTCAAGGAATAATGCAATAATTGGTGATCAACATTTAAAAGCCTTCCACAATATGATCAAATATTATGAAGTTGAATATGAAGATGTGTGCATCAAATTATTCATGCACATATTGGAAGATGATGCACATGATCAATTCAACTTCCTTCCCTAGGGATGTATTCACTTGTGGGAAGATATGTGAAATGTTTTTAGGATTCAATATGGTGAAAGGATTTACCCAAGCTTTCTCTTGGATGAATTTGAAAATATCAAGAAAAATTCTCATGAGTGTGTGCAAGATTTTAATATCTAATTCAACAAAGCCATGATACCATTGCCTGAGAACATCAGGCCTAGTGACACTATATGCCTAATAAAGTATTATGATGCCTTTGATAAAAAGGTTACTTACTATTTGAGGTACAAGGCCCCTATAAATATATGGTTCACTTTTAATATGGCCATTCAAATTGAGAATAATATTAAGGCTATAGGAAAGCCTTTAAATAAATGGGATGATGTGAAGATGGTCAATCCAAAAAAGGTAAAATCCACTAAGATTGTGAGCTTGGAAGACACTATTAAGTCTTTAGCTTATATTTTTAAGGAAATGTCATATAAGTTGGCCAAAGCTAGGAAAGGCATCCCTAATGTGTTTACTAGTCAAGAAAGGGTTCCAAAACTGCATCAAGCCTAGAGGGGACTTGTTCTCCATAATAGATATGGTGATAGAGGAAAGAGGCCTACAAAAGATGAGAGATCAAATAAAAACCATGGTAGAGGAGCTAGGAGGGAAGTGCCTGATCCTTTGAATGCCAAGGTAAATACCATGAGATATGATTTGGATATTGATTGGTGTGATAGATGTTTTCTCCCACACTCTCCCTGTGATGTGGTTGAGGTAGTCGGTGAAGAGCTAAGTGAACTTGAAGATGATTCATCTGACTATGAGGTTTTTATGTTTGATTTTCAAAGTTTGTGGAACAAACTAAAAAATTCCATATAATTTGGGGCTGACACTGGGGATGATTAATTATGGAGTGATTTTAAATTAGAGTGTGTCCTAAATTTTGATTATGAATATGATGTTAATTTAGCTCAAGTGTACGATTTGCCTACACATGATTTTAATCATTTAAGGTCCATGATGATCAATAATTATCCTGAGGGCAATCCATTAGATGAGGATAGAAGGCTCTTAATTAATGGAGCAGCTACCCAAAGGAGTGAGATTAATTTGAGAATTAGGCAATTGGGTGTAATTCCTCAAGATAATGTTCTCATGCATCCAAAGGTAGGAAATGTAGGCAAAGAAACAAAAAAGTCATGGCTATGCCAGAAGCCACCAATGAATTACCCATCACTCAAGATACTAAATCTAGAGAGTTTCCTACCAAGGGAAATAAGATGCCTATGCTGTCTAGTATCCCTAAGGGTGCTAATGAGGATAAGAAATATCTCCCTCTGAATATTAATGCTAAATTTCCTAGCCCACTCCCTAATTTGAATAGTTATCTCCTAGCTAAGTGTGCTATCATGCTTCCTCTAAATACACCCCTTCCCTAGTATAGTGTTTGTGACATGGCCTAGGTGTTGAGTCAAATAAAGGTCACTGTGCCACTTGTTGAATTGCTACAAATCCTTGAACATAAAAAAAGGGATTTTGAAATTTTTGAATTTGGAGAGAAACTAGTTAACAATGAAATCAAAGTACCTTAAACACCTTTGAAATATTATGATGAGCCTAAGGAAGTTTTTGAACATGCCCCTAATGTTTATTTAAGAACATCATTGGTAGAAAGCCAACTAGATGTGGAGACATTTTACACAACTTTAATGATCAATGTCATGATTGTACACAACTACATGTTTGATTCTGGTGCTTCCTACAATATGATGACCTTGTGTGTTCTAAATGAGGTTAGGGTAAAAATAACATCTACCTTTGGAAAGTGTTATGCCATGGATTCTAAAGAGGTGCCAGTTGTGGGATAAGTTAAAGGGTTGGTGGTGCAATTGGTAGTTCACCCTAGTAAGTTCTTAAATATGTATGTGGTAGTTATGGATTGCCCACCTAAATGGGGAATTTTTCTATCATGAAAATGGGCCACAAATATGGGTGGAAGTGTACAAATGGATATTTCTTATGCCACTATTCCTTTAGAGGTAAAGATGGTCAAGCTTCATAGAAAGACAAAGATTCTACATATAATCGAGGATCCAAATCATGCTTTGAATGAAGTGATGTACATAGATGCTGAGCTGGGTAATTTTGTTGGGAATGTTGATGCTAATAATAAGCCAGATGCCCTTGATGAAGTACTTGATAAGGAAGATGTGATCTAGAAAATGTCTTTTGAAGGAGCTTGCTCCAAATCTAGAAATGGAGCCAGGGTAGTCTTACACGCCCCCAATGGTAAATATTATATTTTTTCCTTTCATATTGCCTTTGGGTGTACTAGTAATGTTTTTTAGTATGAGGCACTTTTAATTGGATTGTAGATCACCTGGAGACATGGTATCAAGTACCTACTTGTCATGGGTGATTTAGAATTAGTAGTTAAATATATTCATAATGCATATGCCACCAAGAGTAAGAGATTGAAGTAATACTGGCATGCCACCAAGGATTTGATTGAACATTTTAATGCATTCAACATCTCTTATCATGACAGGGATTTCAACCAAGAGGTTGATAGGCTTGCAAAATTAGGTTCTCAGTTTAATATTGTAAATCAAAACCCATGCTTTCAATATCAAGTGGAAGTTCTTGTTAGACCTTTAGTTTTGGACAACATTTGTCATTGGTAAGTGTTTCAAGATTATGATCAAATCAAAAGATTCCTAAATTGTGAAGCTAAATTCTATGGTCAACTCATAGACCTGGAACCTATTGTTCAGGGTTGTGATGGAAAGGAGACTTTGTTTGGGAAGGACATCATTTAGTTGAAGATAAATACTATCCCAATGGGACTAGTCAATTTGGAGGCATCCTTTAATGGAGTGGATAAAGTCAATTTTAGAGACTTATTCATTTCAAAGGATGTAACAGAATGTAATTTGGGTTCACCTAAAAACCTAAGGAAAGTATGGTTGGGTACTCACTTGAGTGCAGATGAGAAAAAGGCTTACATGCATTTGTTGAAGAGGTACTAAGACTATTTAGTGTGGTATTATTATAAGCTAAAATCATATAGGGAAGATCTGTTCTAGCATGTCATCCCATTACAACCTAATAGTAAGCATTTCTAGCAAAATCAAAGACACATTAATCCCATCTTGGCCACCAAGATGTGGGAAGAATTAAAGAAGATGAGATATATGAGTATTATTCAACCTATCTAGTATCCATCATGGGTTGTAAATCTAGTCCTTATGTGACAGAAGAATGGTGACATCTACTTGTGTGTAGATTTCGAAAATTTGAACAAGGCTTCTTTAAAAGATAATTATCCCCTACCAAATATGGATAACTTACTGCAAAGTTTCACCAGATCAGAGATAATGTCCACCCTGGATGGCTTCTCTAGATATAACCAAGTTGTAGTAAAATAAATGGAGAGATCCAAGACTGTGTTCATAACCCCATGGGGTACTTATGTATATATGAGGATGCCCTTTGGGCTGATGAATGATAGTGAAATGTTCTAGTGAGCAATGGACATCACTTTTTTAGGGATAATTAATGAGTTTATCATTGTATATCAAGATGATATCACTGTCTACTTTAAGAGTAGGGATGAGCACCTAAAACACCTAGAGAAGGTGCTAACTAGATGTAGGGAATTTGACATTTTTCTCAATCTCAAGAAGTGTCATTTTGGGGTACAGTAGGCTAAGTTTCTAGGACATATTATGTCCAAAGAAGGTGTTATGATTGACTCAAGAAGGGTTGAAGCTATTGATAAATTTCCTATCCCACAATCTAAGAAGGGGATTCGGTCTTTCTTTGGGTAGATCAACTTTGTGAGGAGGTTTGTGTCTAACTTTATAGAAATCACTTTGCCTATCACCTCCATGTTGAAGAAATACCAAGCTATCAAGTGGGAGGAGAAGGTCATGAAAGCATTTAGTGATATCAAAAGAGCATTGAAGTTTTTTCCTATCTTGGCTAGCCTTGATTATGTCAAACTATTTCAAGTATTCTCTTTTGCATCATCCCACACTATTACTATTGTTTTGTTGCAAAAGAATGATGATGGACATGAGCAACCTATAGCTTTCTTTAGAAAAGATATGCAAGGGTCTAAACTAAGATAACTATTATCAATAAATAGGCCTTTGCCCTTTTGAAAGCTATCAAACCATTTATACCTTGTATTCTAATTTCTAATATCATTGCCTACATCCCTCATACTATGGTTAAGGATATTTTAACCCAGACTGATGTATCTAGTAAGAGATGCATTGGGTCAATAAGTTACAAGAGTATGACATGGATGTTTAAACCACCAAGTTGGTAATATAAATGGGTTTATCCAAGCTTATGGTTGAGACTAATTTTCAAGTTGTTGAGGTAGGCGATGTTATTCTCAATGTCAAAGTTTTTGTGACTTAATTTGGTATGTCTCTGTGGTATAAGGATATTGTATATCACTTAAAAAATTTGAATTATCCTCCTGACATGAGTAATAATCAAAGGAGGGCTCTTAGGCTTATGTCCCAAAAATATGTTTTGACTGAGTATGGGCTTGCATGGAAGAATCTAGATGGAGTTCTCTTAAGATGTGTGATAGAAGAATAAATGGATGACCTAATTCAATATTTCCATAGTGGAATTTGTGGTGGCCATTTTGCACCCAAGGTTATATCCCATAAAATTTTGAGAGCTGGTTATTGGTATCCATCATTATTTTAGGATGTTTCTCTAAAGGTCAACAAGTGTGAGAAATGACAACATTTTACTGGGAGGTTAAAATCTTCAAGTTCTCTTCCATTATAACTTGTAATAATTGAGGGCCCATTTAGGCAATAAGGAATGGATTTTATTGGAGAAATTTCTGATTCATCAAGTGATGAGCATAGATGGATCCTAGTTGAAACTGATTACTTTATGAAGTGGGTAGAGGTGATTCCCACAAAGAAGGTGACACATCAAATAGTCATGGATTTCTTATTGAACTAGATTATTTGTCGATTTAGTGTCTCTATTAATATTTATTTCTAATAACACCATGAGTTTTAGAGCCAAGCCTTTGGTATCAATGTGCAAGGATTGTGGGATTGAACTTACCTCTACTTCCAATTATAATAAAAAAGGGAATGGATAATCCAAATCAAGTAATAAGAATCTACTTAAAATTATCTAGTAAACATTTCAAACAAATAAGAAAAAGTGGGGTGAATAATTGAAGTTTGCTTTGTGGGTAGACAGGATCACACCCAAGAGAGCCATAGGTAGAAGCCCTTTCAAGCTTTTGCTTATGGAACTTAGGTTATCTTACCTATAAATTTAAGTACTAAATTATCAACTCATATAGTATCTAGGTGATATAGAGCTAGGAGAATATGAATAAATCAACCACTATGAGAATCGAGTAAACCAGATTATTGACCCTGATGAAATTAGAAGACAAGCCTATGAAAGACACATCAAGTTCAAAGAGAAGTTAAAAAAGATTTTTGATAAGAAAGTTGTTCCAAGAACCTTCTAAGTAGGCAATTTAGTTCTACTCTAGGATATCAGGCATGAGGAAAAGGGAAAGCATGGCAAGTTTGATACCTTATGGATAAGTCCATATTCAATTAATTGCCAAATTGGGGAACATACCTTTTTCTTGAGAGATTTATATGGTGAAATATTAGAGCTACCAGTTAACGGTAGACACTTAAAGCATTTATTGGATTAGGTCTATCATAACTTGTGTATATATGTATTAAATTGTATAGCACCTTGTTTCCCTAACTTGCTAGTTTTTGTGATGCCCCTTGTCTTGGGCTCTATTTGTGTGACTTTTTCTCTTTCTATGTGGGTTCATGATCTCATTTGGTGAGTCTATTGTGTTACCCTGAAGTTTTGAAAGATGATTAATTTTGACTCCTCTACCTAATGGATTTGTATTGGTCTTATTTTTTAAGGTTTTTTGCACACCTATGGGGGGTATACATCCCCAAGTGAGAGTCAATGTTGGTGCCCAAAATTGCACTGGAAAATTTTGGGGCCTTTGAAAATTATATTTATCATCACATACTTCTTTAGAGAATTAAGTTCATGTGAGATTGGCTATGTCATATGTGTTGATTCTCTTCTAGTAAGAGACATCTGTGAACTTTCCAAAGGCTAATTCAAGTATGACATGATACACTTACTCTAGTTCTAAAAGATGTCCCTCACTGGGGAAATTTCTCTGGTAGTAGTATGTGATTTTTTCTATATGTACATTATGGTGATGCCTTAAAGGCAACATGAGAAGCTTTGTATCCCTAGAGGAAATTTCCCTATTGAACATTTAATAGTTTTGATGATTGAAAGATTCAAAGTGTTTCTGGGGATGGGGGAATCCTGCTCTCCTCCCCATTGTAAAAACATGGTGCAAAGGTGAGTAAATGATTGATAATTTGATCTCATGTCTAACTAAGACATGTGGTAGATCCTTGGGGTTTTTTAAGTTTTGGGTCATCTTTAAGAAGTATCCAACTTAGTTTTGTTAGTAAGGTACATAAAACTCCCAAGGGCGAAGTGTCTGAATAAGTTAGTTTGATGTAGATGCCATGTGTCAATGCCAAAATAATTTTTAAGTCTTAGGCCCTTTCTAAAGATTTCCCCACCTTTCTTTCAGTGGTCATGGTTCAAAAAGTCTCTAAGGTATAGGCACCCAAGCATGTAAAGATGATTGGAGACATGTGGTAGGCTCTCAGTGATTTATGAATAACAGACATTTTCTAAAGTTTGCCTCACTTGGAAATTGGGAAAAGTTTTAAATGGTCGCTAAAGACTGGGTGCTCAAGATAATGACACATGGCATTCTTTGTTTCTATTAATAATTGGGTAGTATCACACTAATGTAACAAAGGAGATGATAATGGAGAAGGTGCAAAAACCCCTGATAATTTGAGAAGGTATTAACAGGTAAAGTCTTGCTTAAGCGAGCCTACATGCCATAGAAGAAAATTGTCAACATACTTCCCTCCATTTTTCAAAAAGGAGATATTGGAGTAATAAATGTGGTAGTTGGTGATTAGCCACTTAGCTTCAAGTCAATAATGGTAACCCTAATCTTAATTGGCAAGAGATTATAATTAAGCATTTCTCTTCATTTTGAATTCACCCTTTACATTCAAAGTGATATTTGTGCCTTCAAGTGATCTATGCACTGAAAGCAAACTACATTGAGAATAATTATGATCACAAGTATATTCCTTAAGGTTTTTCTAACTCCATTTGCATGTGACCATCATGATTAATAGTAAGTGATCCTTAATTCTCTAGTGTTTTGAAGGATATTTTTGAGGTGTTTGGAGAATAGTTATTGAGGAATTTATCTTAAGATTAGAATTTATGGACTTTTTAGGTCAAGTAGCAATGTCTTCATCCTCTAAATTAGTAAAGAGTAGTGTCATGTCTATCCTAGATGAAATTAGAGACATACATGTTCAGGGGTTAGATTTTGTAGACCTATTAAGTGTTTTGTAGTGAACAAATCCCCTCCCAATTGTCTCCAACCTTGGCACAAGATACATGGTCCATAAAGTAGTGTTCCCTCTTGTAACCACATATCTTGAACTAGTTATTTTATGTGCCAAGGTTTTATCAACTAGATACTAGGACTATCATAGATGGGAGCCAATCAATTATGTGCTCTTTCACACTTTATTCCCTTAGTGTCATGCTTGGAATCCTTCCTCAGCCTAAGAAAATCACACTTACCCTAAAAGAGTGCCAACAATACATAGACATAAATGATAAGATGGTTTTAGATATTATGAATTCATGTTGTCTATCTAGGAAGAGATAGAATGCCTCCTAGTTATTAAAGTGCCTAAAATTGGTATATTTCAAAGAGTTACCTCAATATGTGATCACCATGGCTACAAGGATCTATGGGGTGCCCACTGTAGAGAAATTCAAACCATGGATGTTTTCAATTCTCATGTGCATGTTGTAAGGGCATAAGAAGCTAGACTGGGTAACCATCTTTAGTAATAATCAATATAATCAAATGATATAATTGTACAACACCATTTAATCAAAGGAGAAATTTGTAGGTACATGATAGGACCTTCATTTTTTATATATAACATGGTACATGATAGGACCTTCTCGGGTCTCACTAGGAACCTCTCATGGTTAAGGATATATGAGATTTTCTGTGTCCAGTCAATACTAGGTGTTAAACCCTTCCCCAGCTATAATGACATATAAGTGGGATTTTCATATTTTCTTATCATATCTTCCTTTTTAGGTGATTAAGGTGGAACTATAGAGGTTTATCTATTGGAACCAACACATTCCATAAGATTCCATGCATGTAGAACATAAACATGCTAAGTGTCTCATATGAATAATATAACAACCTACAATTGAGATAAAAAATGAGTGGATATCTCTTGATCTCATTATGATCATACTTGTTTTCTTACACAACATGCCCTAATTCTTCAAATAATCAAGGAACCTCATTTTTTTCCTTTTTCTATGCTCTTACTTATGCTCACAGCTCAATAATATCAACACTCTCAAGTTTAATTGGTGTTTTGTCTTAGTTTTTATGCCTAACTAGGAACTAAAACCATCACTATTGGTAAGATCACATCTGTGTGATTTAACTTTGTATTTTGCACTTAGCATAGAAGTGGAGTTTTTACCTCCCAATTTGCATTTGAAGCATGGCTCCCTTAGCTCTCTCAACTCTGTTATCCATTTCCAGGAGGTTATTTTGATTTCCATGATCTTTGGGATCCTAAAATTATTCCATTCTAAAAATCAAGTCTAAATGATAAAGTTTCATATATAATAATTGGCCTCAAAGTGGAGTTTTATTGTACTTTTGCTCACATGGTATTCTTGTCTACCTGATCTCTTAGCTTGCTACAACTGCTTTAGTTGGTCACTTTAATTTCCATGTTGTTTTTGGACCCAAAATACTTTAATCCAGAGGTACTCATGAGATAAGTGGGAGACAATGCATGGGATAAAAATATCACCTCCTTAATTTTAGGATTGATGTTGGTTTAGTCCAAGGACTAAGCAATTTAACATTAATATACTCATAGAGTAGTAGTTATATCATTAGGGTTCAATGTAATTATGGATACATCAAAATTCACTCCCTACTAAAATAACCTCATTCAATACTTGCCATTAATTCAAACCTCATTAATTTCTAAAGTAGGGGAGAGGTATTTTTAATATAAAATAAACTTAAAATGGGGAAATTAAGGTAGAGTAGAAAAGAGATGATTCTAAGCTTGGAAGGATGTAAAAGATTCAAGAACCCAACTTTAGTGTGCCTTGATATAGTTATACGACTATTTGTTGAGTTTCAATGAGGGATTTGACTCATCTTTACATAGGGAAAGCAGTCTAAGGAAAATAGAGGGGAATGCTTAATTTGTAAATCTTTCACTAAATATCAACACTTAAAGGATCCTGTAATATGTAACACATAGATTCCTCAATGTAGTCTATAAATTAAGTACATGGATTAAATGTGTTTTAGTTAAAATGATAAATTTTTACATATGAGTTAGAATAATGAGCATATTCTAAATATTGCATTCACTTGTGTAACAAAGCACTAGCTCAATTATTTCACATTAACATCTATTCAAAATTGAAATGATTGACAAATTAGAAAACAAACCCATTAGTTTAATAGAAAAAAAGAAACTACATTCATTAAAAATAGAGTTTCCTTTAAAAAATTACTAACTGTGCCAGACACTTAAAGCTTAAAGGGTGAGGAATAATAGGTGTAATCTTGACTTGATTCCAACAACACTTTGAGACTAAATATGTCAACCTTTAAAATGGATTGTAATTTATAATATATAGAGGATGGGAATCACCTATAAATAACATGATATTTACATCCTTCATCATTATGGCCTCCCAAAGTTTTTAACAACTGCATTAATTCAAAAAATAAGAGAATATCCTCTACTTCCTCCATGAGATATCTAAGGTGTAAGGCCTAGTTTTACAAAGTGTTTATCTTTATGGATATGAAAATATGATTTATATCTTCTTATCATGAATTATGTTGTTAAGTCACATCTAATTGAGGCATGCAATTATTTATGAAGGCTTTTCATGTGTTGGGAACCATGAGAAATACCTATTATCAATCATGTTTTGGACTTATAAAATAATGATGCTCACATTTCTTAATGCAATATTACTTTATGAAATTTGATTATGTCTATGAGATATATTGAATTAAATAATGTTCCAATAATTGATAATAATCTTGAAAATTAGTAATTTCATGCATATAAAGTGATGAGAACCTAACTATGTGAATGCTTATATTCCTTGGTATGTTGGTTGCCTATAATTTATTGAGTACCTTGTTTGATTAAATTTTATAGATTCGGCTATAAGGTTAGAGGAATTTGATGTGTGCATTAAGTTTGAAGGAATAGGAAAAGGCCTAGTGAAGGAAAAATACTATTCCAAGCATGGTTATATTACTAATTAGTTTTACCCTTAAACCCATCCTAAACCCATGCTAAGTAATTTGATGCCTAGTCTACCATCTTTGTTGACTTAGCATATGTTTTAGGAAACCAACCTTTAAGCCTGGTTGGTGAAACTTGTTGTCATCAAGCCTTTATAGCTTACAACCAATGTATCTCCAGTGGTATAAGAAGCAAGTGAGAAAAGAGCTAATCAAGTCTTGGAAGCAACCATAGAAGCTTGTGAAGCTGCCATGTACCTTAATGAAACATGGAAAAGAATGTCCCTTAATGAGGCATGGGCTGACAAGTTGAGAGTGGTTGGTTGATCTTGAGATGTCTTTATATATAAGTTGATCTCCCTTAGCTTAATAATTTTACCAATAAAAAATAAGTTAGACTTAACATAAGAGGAGAAGTATCATATAAGATCAATGGGTTTGGAGTGTTGAGTCTTGACAATTAGATGAGAGAACCCAGGTGGTAAGGAAGTTGATAGGTGGGATTACTAATAAATTATGTTTTCTATTGTTCATTTAGAATGAAATGTTTTAATTACATTTTTTACCTTCTTGATTTTCAGGAGAATAAGACCACTTGGTTTATTCTACCTATTTTATTGTCTTACCCATGGTTGTGCATTGGCCATCATGTAGTGATTGCCCATTTGAGGGCCTTGGAGAGGTTGTTCCTACTTATTTAAATTAAATTATTTATGATTTCTTATGTAAATATATTTATGTTGTTGTGACACTAAGCGATGGTGGTCTATGAGCAACATATTCATGCTGGTAGTGTATAAAAGTCTTCATGTGTTGGGCATGATCAAGGGTTATTTGATCCTCCCATGATTATCCTAAGAGTAACATTTTAAATTATTCTTATGTTGGGCATGGTGGAAGGTTATTTGACCTTTACTTGGATGTCATAGTGGTAGAATTTGAAGTCCTCATATGTTGGGCATGGTGGTAGGTGGTTAAACTCTCTTATGACCATTAGTAAGAAGCAATAGAGTGAAACATCCTTTTATTACTCTAATATTTTGGTATGCCTTGTTATGTTGTGAAAGATTTCCTATTATTTTCATATTATTATATGCTTATCTTCACTTGAATGATCAATTTAATGCATGTTTTCTTTATATTTAAGACTAGGAGTCCCTTGGGGTAAGAACTAGGAATATAATTATAGATGGTACATGGTATCTCTCTTGTGTTAAAACACCTTTACCTATATAACCACCCTTGAGTTTACCAAGTGATGTAAACATCCTCAGATCTGGGAGTCTCAAACTTAGGGGTGTCTAGAGTAACATCTTAATGATGATAAAAGGTTTGGTAATAAGCTTTCCTTATTATGTCCAAAATATGCTTAGGAGAAAATGATGAGAACCATTTAAGATTGATTAGCCTCCCCTATTTAATTAGGCCTAGCATTGTGCCTCTTGTTATGTATTTGATGGATGTCATCTCTTTTATTAATAAATATGAATTGTAGCTAACCCGATTGTATTATTCTTATGAAATATAGTCATCGTTATGGGCAGATACCTTAGTTATCTTTCTAATTGAATCTCTTATTAAAATAAGGGGTATCTAATTAAGAATACTTGGTTTTTAGGACATTGAGAAGGATCTTATATGTATAAAAGTTTCTTTAACATTTTTGGGATTCTTTTTATAAAAGTGATAGATTAATTTCCTTGTTTAAATATTTATCCTTAGTGGCTTGATTATTAAGCATTTTACCTCTCTTTATAATCATAATATGATGAGTGAATGGAAATTAAACTTATATAAAAATGAGTGGAACTTAGATAAATAGTAGAGAGTTTGTTATTGGGAATAATAATAAAGCTAGACTATTTAAATATTAATGATGATGTTATTTGAGTAAAGGATGCCTTGTGAAAAGTTCCTTTGGTCTTAACGGTTGAGTAAAATACCTATCATAATCAATCCCTACAACGAGACCATATAATAAATGAAAAATAATTCTAGTAGAAGCTTAGCTCTATTTTTATAATTCTATCAAGGCATGAAGCCTTTAGGTTTGACTGAGGTTTCCCTTGATAAGGTTTAATGATTTAAGAAGGTAATGTAGACCAACCCTTTGATGTTGAGATTTTAATTTTTAAGTAAATATCTTGTTCTTCTCTCAATTTTAATGGAATGAATTATCCCTCGAGCCTTACCAATCGAATCATTCAATAGAGCCTTTAAATCATTCCTTGTTATGAGTGGATTCATTTTTATCCATTGAGTTTTTAATGTAAATTCAAGTCTCTTGGATAGTTTTCATATTCATCTAAACCAATGAGAATATTGGTTTAACATTAAAAGACTATTAACTTGGGCACCTACTTGTTTGATCACTTATGTGATGCAAGATTTGCTTAGTAGAATACCTTTTGAGGAAGGAAGACTCTTCATGGATTAATCATTCAAAAATAGCATGTATAGGCATTTATTTCATCTTGGCCAATCTCTAACTCTCCAAGTCACCTCTCATTTTTATTTTAGTTTGTGCCTTAGTCAATTCATGACTTTGACAACACCTAGTTTTACATTATTTTGGCCATAGACATTTGGGCAAGTTACCTTGTGTAGCATTTTATTTAGTTGCTTGACAAGTTCCATGTGAATCTTTGCTTGTGTAGTGCTTGTATTAGCCACTTTGTAAGGATATTTTTACAGCCCTTTTTGCCTTGTTGATTACCCACTTTGGCCTTTTTTTATTTTGCCTTAGTCAATTTCATGACTTTAATGAGTGGTTCAGAGGAATCCATGTGTTTCCATCCTAGAACTCAGGAGTGATGTCAATATGGTATGATGTACAATTGGTGTTAGGATAGTAGGTGAGTGGGATGTTTCATCATGGCATCATCCTAGTGACCCATGATCCTAGACAGGATCCTACAAAGTGTAAAGTCTCTAGGCTAGTGGGTAGTGGAATGTTGCCATGTGGCACCATCCTAGTGACCCAAAATCTTAGAGAAGATCATAAAAGGAGTGATGAATGTGAGCTAGTAAAATGTTTCCATGTGGCATCATCATAATGACCCAATAATGTGGAGATGTTCATATAGATAGAGATCCCCCAAAGGAAATGGGGTGGTGGAATGATGATAGGTGGAAAATAAGCCACCCCATAGTCCTAGGGCATAAAAGTTATCATAAGATGTTAGAGGTTGAGAACCAATCAATGTATGACATGTGGACTATGTTAGTCTCAGATTCAAACTCCTAGGATGACATGGTGTTAGAAGTGTTAGACTAGGGACTTATCATAAAAGGCCAAGTGTATCTTATAAAAATATCATAATGAGTCAGATCTTAGACCTATTATAATTATCAGTCTAAGAACCTATCTAAAGTTACCACATGTCATGCATCAAGACTCTAACCAATCAAATTACCACAAAATCATACACATCAATCTCCCCATCTTAACAAAGACGTCGGAACTGAGGAGAGACCAACACAGCCATGAAGTGCCATGCCAACGAAAGGTAGAGTGTCTAGTCTCCTATCCATAACAAAGATGTTAGATCTTGGGAGAGCTCAATTGATTAGAAATCCACCATATGTATAGGATGTAAGTCATGTTAGCCTTCCAAAGATGATGGAGATGTCAGGGTTTGAGAGAGATCAACACAATGAAAAAACACCATATATCTTGATTGTCATAGTTGTCAGTCTCCCTAGTCAAATAGAGATGTTATAACCTGATGAACCATAAAGAGCCACATCGCTGATCCATTTGCATCGATAAGTGGAGCCCTCAAGATCCATTTTTTCTTGAAGAGAAGCTAGCATGGCCTTGGATCCATTAAAGCAACCACATGGATTCTAGTTACATTAGAGTAGAATTAGGTTTAAATTGATGATTGTCTCAATGTTATTAGTAGTTATCATTTGGTGTGAGCTTATGAAGGAATTCTAAGTTCTAGCCAAACAAATTAGGACTTTGAGCTTCTTAATTAGAGGATTATGCCTATTAAAGTCTAATTAAAGTTATGAGATTTATTTTTATGTTTGAATGGATTCTGGTATCTATCCATATTCTCAAGTATTTTTTTGGTATTATGTTGTGTCATGTCTACCTTTAAGGAAAAAATGGGCATGAAATTTTGGTATTAGAGCTTTAATTACAACATCAAGAGCTTTATGCATTTTTAATTTATTTTGGCTTTCTAGTTTCCACATGTGTTATTAGATCTTTCCTATTGATGTGCATAATGAGGAGAGAACATCAAAGTCAATAGGATGATGTTAATTTTGGTAAGCATGATCCTCCCATTCCACCATACTAAATTAAATTGGACCCTAATTCCTTTTATCCCTGAAATAAATATGGGATGTTTAATAGGAAAGACTGCCAACATCACCACTAGAGGCAGAGAAGCACTCTCCACAACATTCCTAGCATGAATAGAGATTAGTTGAAAGAGAGAGGTATATGAATCCTCCCTATGACCATTCTAAGGATGATATAGGTGAATTGCATTTCCACGATGAGAAAAGGGAGAGATGAGACATAGATCATCCTCCTATAACTATGATTTTAGATTTAGAGAAGGATTTCATCATGCTACACCCTCCTGATTTTGATAGTATGTAGGAAAGATTTACCTCAAAAGCTTGGTTGGAAAACAGGAGAGATTATTTTACCTTGTATTATTGTGAATCCAAAGGGAAGGCCTATTTTGGTACCCATATTTTTAAGGATGTGGCTAAGATGTGGTGGGAAGGAGAGGAGCAAAAGATCCACTCAACACCAACTTCCCTCACTTGGTAATTATTTGAGGAGCATTTCATAGCATGCTACCTAACCCCTTGATATGTGTAGAAGAAAGTGGATGAATTTCATGACCTTAAATAAGGGAGTGGCACAATGGCTCATTATGAGTGTTATTTTCTAGATTTGATTAGATATGTATAGGGTTAAATGGATGAATCTATCCAAGTGAATAGGTTTATTAGAGGTCTAAATTTAGAGCTAACTAACATAGTGCATATTTTAGCTCCCCAACCTTGAAAATAATATTTGAAAAGGCCTACTTGGATGAGGAGTCTTATGGAAAAACTTAGGATAAATGAGATATATTTCATGAAAAATTACAATCTAAGCATGACTCGAGGTGTCGAGGTGCACAACCTACATGTAGGGGAGGTTGGGGAGCAATGCAATCAAAATCTAGACCCCCACAATAGTAGTTTTAGTGTAACCATTATAACCATAATCATAAAAATAACTGATTGGATAGATACTATCAAAGATGAAGTGAGGTTGGGACTCAAAACTATTAGTAGATTGGGACTGTGCAAATTCAATAGTCTGAGTAGGTAAGACCATCAAGGTCAACTAGTTATTTCAGACCTAAAACAAATAGAAACCCCTTGGGGCAATACCATTGGAAATATGTTTATTTCACATGTGGACCCTGTGATCATTTTACATGAAATTTTCCTCTTGGGATATTAACTTCTAATAGGTATAAGGTCCTTGTGTCAGAGCATATAATGGGTGATGTGGGTAAAGGACACATAATTTATGTAGTGGCAGATGACCACTAATCTGAGCACCAAGCAATGATCATAGAGACCTCAAATATGATAGAATGAATTTTTATTTTATTTTTGTTTGATTTTGGAGCTTTTGACTCCTTTATTTATCTATCATGGACCATTGTGGGCTTGTGGTTGTGAGTTAGTTAGAAGGTCGAGAAGTTAAGTTATTTGTTAGCTATTTGGTGAGTAGTTTCATATTAGGCCTAGGTGTATTATACACCAAAATGGATTTACACATTATTACCTAAGGAACCTATGATGTTTTCTTTGGTATCAATTGGATTTCATCACATAAATCTATGTTGGATTATCATAACAAGGTTATCGAGTGTGTAAATGACCTTGAAATTCCTTTGGTGTTATCTAGAGTTAAGAGGCATGTTTCCCTTCACATGATCAATATGATATAAATAAATAAGAGTATAATTAAGGGTTTTTAATTATTTTATATCATGGTAATTGATAATTTAGATGATTTAGAGAAGGCTTCTCTAGATTACCACCCTGTGCTGTGGGAATTTTTCAATATGTTTCTAGATGGATTGCCTAGTATGCCTCCTCTATGAGAGATTGTGTTTCAGATTAGTTTAGTAATAGGGGATGATCCCATCTCAAAGGAACCATATTGAATTACCATGATTAAAATGAGTGAATTTAAGATGTATCTTGAGAAACTCTTAGAGAAAGGCATGATTCATCCTAGTGTGTCCCTATGGGGAGAATCAGTGATCTTTGTTAAAAAAAAGGACAGATCCCTTTGGTTGTGTGTTGAGTTATCACCAGTTAATGATTAATAATAATGATCCATTTCCTAGAAATAATGAGTTTTTTGATCAAATATGGAGAGCCAAAGTGTTCTCTAAGATTGATTTAAAATATGGATATCACCAGTTGCATATTACAGAGCCTAATATTCATAAAACTATGTTTTGAATGGGGTATAGGCATTATGAATTTATAGTTTTACTAATTAGGTTCATAAATTCCCTAATAATATTCATGATCCTTATGAATTGATTATTGTGATACTTTTTGGTTAATTCATTTTGGTTTTTCTTGATGACATTTTGATCTATTCATAGAATGAAGAGGAGCATGACCATTTGAGGTAGGTCCTATAGGTTTTAAGATAAAACTAGTTGTTTGAAAACTTGGAGAATATTTATGGACCCTATCAAGATTCATACCATTTTGGAATGGCCAATACTCTCTAATGTTACATAAGTTTGTAGCTTCATGGGATTAAAATAATATTATATATGCTTTGTTGAGATTTTCTCTCACATTGTGAACCCATCACTTCACTTTAGAAAAAGGGGAAGAATTTTATTTATACAACAAATTGTGAGGAATATATTTAGTTATTGAAATATTTATTCACTAGTGTACTAATTTTGGTGGTGCCTAATCCTATGGGAGAATTACTTGCTTGCATTGACACATTGAAGGAAGGATTAGAGGTTATACTCATGCAAGAAGGTAGACTTATTGCATATGAATCTTAGAAACTCAAGTATTATGAGATGAGATATCCCATGCATGATATGGAATTTTATACCATCAGTCATGATTGCTTAATATGGTGACACTTCATGATTGGTCGTCATTTTATTTTAAAGACTAACCACCTATATCTAAAACATATATTTAATTAACTTAAACCTTAATGTGAAACAAAGGTGCTGGATAAAATTACTTTGCAAATATGACTGTGGTATTATTTATATCAAAGGGAAATAAAAAATATTTTATTATGCTTTGATTAGAAGGCTCCATGAATTGGTAGTAATGTGTTTGTGAACTAACCTAAGAAGTTAGATTTTTAAGTAGATTTTGGTGGACAACCTCTATAAATAAGTAAGATAGCTATTGGATTCTAGTATGAATCTAAAAGGTAAATTTTAAGGCTATTCTCTTGAGTTAGATGGATTGCTATGCCATAAAGGGTGTATATATGTTCCTTTGGTGGCTTACATGAGCTAATTATATTCGAGTCTCATAGAGCTCCTTACCAAGCACACCTTAGAGTTAAGAATATGCATGCTAATTTAAGGTAATTATATCATTAGCATGATTTGAGGCATGATATTATTGATTTTTTAGCTCCTTATCTAGAGTGCTAAAGGGTAAAATCCAAGCATTAACATCCAATAGGATTTTTATATCCCCATGAAACTCTCCATGGATTTCATTGTAGGCTTACCTAATTCATCATATCATCATGATGAGATCATGGTCACAATTGATAAGTTGACCAACATAGCTCACTTTTATCCCAAAAAGACCACTCATAATGCCAATTTAGTGACAAAGGTATTTTTGGATGACATTGTTAGAATGCACATGATTCCATGTAATATTATTTTAGATTGAGATCTAGTATATAATTCTCACTTCTGTACTTCTTTATACAAGGCATTGGGCACATAAATCAATTTTAGTTCTTCCTACCATCCCAGGACCAATGGACAAATTGAAATAGTCAATCAGGTCCTAGAAGACATGCTACAGATGTATGTGATGGACCAACAGTCCCATTAGGAAGGCTATTTGTATCTTTTTGAATTTGATTATAATAATAATTATCATAGTTCAATTAAGATGGCACCTTTCTAGGATTTATATGGTCGAGCCTATAGAACCCCATTGAATTGCGACCAAATTGAGGATAGGGCCATGATTGGCCCTACTATGTTAGAAGACATGTAGCGGTAAGTAGTTAAGATATGATATCACCTAGAGTCTGTTAGGGATCAACATAAGAAATATGATGATGTGAAAAAAATTGATTGACATTTTAACGTTAGTGATAAACTTTTATTGAGGGTGAAACCTAACAAAGGCTCAATCTGTTATGAAAAAGGGTTAAACTTGGCACCTCATTTTGTTTGAACATTTAAGGTCTTAGAAACCATTGGCCAAGTAGCTTATAGACTAGCCTTGTCACCTAGCCTATCTCATCATATCTCATGTTCATGATGTATTTCATGTCTCTATTTTGTGGTATTATGTTTTTGGCATTACTCGTGTATTAGATTGGATGTCCTTACATGTCAAGAATGGCATGGTTATGACTTTGGATCCCATCAAGATTTAGCATGTAGGGCACTAGTACTTCAAGGCAAAGACCTGGATCAGGTCAAGGTCCAATGGTATAAATATGATGAATCAAAAACTACTTGGGAATATGATACACCTTTAAGGGTTTAGTATCCTCACCTCTTTTAGTGACTTCTAGGCAAAATTTTGCATAAGGGGAAGGGGATATAAGGCCCTATTTGGCATAATTATTATCTTTGATAAAGATGTCTATGAAGGTATGAATTATATATTTTGATCATGAATTATTCTATTAAGTCACATCTAGATAAGGTGTGCAAAGATTTATGAAGGCTTTTCATGTGTTGGGAACCATGAGAAAGTCCTATCATCAATCATGTTTTGGATTTCTTACTTATGAAATAATGATGCATATATTTACTTATGCAATGTTACTTTATGAAATTTTATTATGTCTATGAGATATATTGACTTAAATAATGTTTGAATCATTGATCATAAACTTGTGAATTAGCAATTTCATGTGTATAAGGTGATGGGAACCTAACTATGTGAATGCTTATATTCCTTGGTATGTTAGTTTCCTAAAATTGATTGAGTGCCCTATTTGATTAAATTTTGTAGTTTTGGCTATTAGGATAGAGGAATTTTATGTGTACATTGAGTGTGTATGAATAGGAAAAGTACCAATGAAGGAAAGAAACTATGTCAAGCATAGTTATATCACTAATCAGTTTTACCCTTAAACCCATCCTTAACCCATGCTAAGTAATCAAATGCTTAGTCTGCCACCCTTGCTAACTTAGTGTATGTTTTAGGTAGCCAAAATTTAAGATTTGTTGGTGAAACTTATTGTCACCAAGATTTTAAATCTTGTAGCCAATGTCTAGAATTTCTAATGTATAATCGAAAAATATTCCATTTATTTCTTTAGTATATAAATCAAATGGGAAAATAGGTAAGAAAGTCTTGGAAGAAAGCATAAAAACCTACAAAACTTCCATGTACCTTAATGAAGCGTGGAATTGAATGTCCCTTAATGAGGCATGGGTTGGAAAGTTAAGAATGGTAGGCTTATCCTGAGATGTATTTATATATAAGTATAATTCCCTTAGTTTGGGAAATTTTCTAATTTGAAATAAGTTAGATTTAGCATAAAAGAATGAGAAGCAACAAATAAGAGAAATGGGTCATGAGAGCTGATTCTATGCAATTGGAGGATAATACCTAGGTGGTATGAAATTCGATAGGTGGGATTCCTAATCATTTATATTTTCTACTGTTAATTTGGAATGAAAAATTTTAATTATTTATTTGACCTTCTTGCTTTCATGAGAATAAGACCACTTGGTTTATTCTACCTATTTTATTATCTTACCCATGGTTATGCATTGGCTGCCATGTAGTGCTTACCTGTTTCAGGGCCTTGGAGAGGTTTATCATCCTTATTTAAATGAAATGATTTATGATTTATTTTGTGAATACATTTATGCTATTGTGACACTAAGTGATGGTGGTGTATGAGCAACATCTTCATGTTGGTAGCATATCAATGTCCTCTTGTGATGGGTATGGTGGAAGGTTATTTGACCCTTATGATGAGCCCCATAATGTCATGTTTTTGTCTCATTTTACATATTCACCCTTCTTGATTATAATGTTTTAAAACTATTTCCATAATTTTTTATCATTAGATGACTATGTTTTGCAAATAGCATTATGTTATCATGTATCTTTGAATAGTTAGACTTTTGTCTTAAAAATCAAGTATATAATATTTATCTTTTACTATAGGATGATTTTATTTATAATGTGTTTAAAAGGTGTGAGAAAAAATAGGTGCATTCAAAGGAACATTTCATGTCCCATCCTGTAGCAAAGTAATTTCATCATGAGAAAACATCCTACATCCACTACATGACCAAAGCTACGATCAAACAGAATTTGATTCCCAAATCAACCAACTCACATAAGTTATAACAACATTAATGGAATGTAGTAAAGATTAGGTTGAGGAATAAAAAAATTGGATTTTCTTGAAGCAACATTAAAATTTCCATATGAATGGAAGCCTTAGTAGAAGTAACTAATTTTTGTTATCCTATAGTTGAATGTTTCTTGATTTGAAATGTATTTTGTTTTGTATAAGATAGTTTCCCCTATTTTATGTATGTATGTATGTATGTAGAAATAAGGTTGAGATTGTAGTAGAGATAACTTAGAGGAATATATCATAAGCATATTTTTTAAGACAATTGTTTTTATAATTTCCCTATAGCAATGCCTTACTACATTTGATTAATATGAGCAATTATTTCTAAGTCAATTTCATTATTTTAGGAGGAAGGACTGAATCTCGATCAAGAAGGAGGAAGGGGCCCCTTTAGAAGTCTTACAAAAACAATCTGATCCATCAATTTTCTAAGCATGTTATTTATTTCATTTATGTGTTGGGTGTTTTACTTCTGAGTTGTGTGATTTTCAGCTTTGCATGTGATTGTTTTAAGGAAGCTTCGAAACATAAAATAGTGTAATCATTTAATTCATGATTTTGTATGAGTGTTAAATTCAACATTTCATTTCTTCCATAATTTTCAACATCTTAGATTACAATCAACAGAATGTCAAATTAGAAGATTAAGTGTGCACATACAGTGACATCATTCTATCAAATTTACATCCTTGAGTTGGCATTTAAATGAAGTAGATGATACAGGTCTTTAGTAACTCTCTTTTTTCATTAAAGATCAATAGAAATATATTATATTTTGAATCTATTTCTATTCATTTTTGGCACCATTGTTGGGGAAGGGTGTTACACACTAGAAATATTCAATCTTGATAGCAATTATTTTTTATTGTTTATTGCTTTCCTAATTTTCATAGCTTATTGTTTTATAGATAAAATATTTCCTATTTTTATAGTTTAAATTTAACTTATGAAAAGTATAATGGTATAAATTTTCAAAAAAACCCATATTACTAACCTTTTGCAGGCAGGGTGGGTAAAAACTAAAAAAAGGAGGAAAAAGTGGTTGACATACATGCAAAGAGAATGGGATCATATAGGAATATTTTTTCCTAGATCATCAAATATTTCTACAATAATAGAAATTCATCTTTTAGTAATTGAAGAACATGAGGAAATCCCTAAAGATCACTAGTTGTCAACAAAATAGGTTATAAAGGAGGAATTATTAGCTGGGTTGGTAGCACAAGCTGGAGATTTTGAAAAAGAAGAGGTTCATGCCCTTTAAAGAGATCCATATGTGCCATATTTTAGGATCCCCACCTTATCACCTTATACTCAGGAATCAGGAACTCATTTCCCTTGGCCACCCAAATTTCTTGCTAAAGAGGCATTCAAGGCTATTCTTGCTCCTAGAATAAATACCAGAATAACAAAATCTTTCAATTTAGAAAGACTCTTTATTGAGACACACGTTTAATATTATAAAACCTCTACACCATCTTCATTATATAGGAAGCCATATATTTATGAAAAATAATATAAAATATACATCTTCTAAATCCTAGGAAATATAAGAATTGATAGGAATTTTGAGAAGTGGGTGGCAAGAAATTATGGTCTACCAACAGAAAGAGTATTCATAGAGGATCATCAGGAAGAAAACACTGCCAATAAGTCTTCTACATTTGAATTCCCCATCCTTACCCCTGAAGGAAATGCACCCATGAAGAATATTCCTCACTCCACCCTCCATAATTTTAGGGGAAAATCACCCAATAATCCAAACACATTTCTTTTTGATTTTGACATCTTATGTTGTAGCTATGATTATAATCAAGATGCTCAGAAACTCAAACTATTTCCAACAACACTTAAAGATGAAACACTTAGATGGTTCATGGGACTTGAAAAGGATGCTATTTCTACTTGGGAAGAAATGAAGGAGAAGTTTATATTGAAATAAAAATATTATTTTAGGGGTAGAAACTACAAGAGAGATGACATATTCAAATTGGCACAAGCAAATGATGAGTCATTAGAGGAATATATGGAAAGATTTTTGTTCAACCTATAAAAGTCCAAACAAACTACAATGGAGAAAGAATCTATCAAGCTGATATTCCTGAAGGGACTTAGAGATAATTATCTAGAGGCACTAGACTTAATTTTTGGTGGAGATATTTATACATTGTCATTTAAGGAACTAACAGTTCTATGTATAAACTACTCTAGATCAACCATGAACAAAATTAGGGACAAAACCCTTCCTAAAATATCTATAGTAGAACTATCTAAAGGTGAAGTTAGTAACCTGATGTAAGAGATGAAGTAATATATTATCAATCACCTAGCCACTCATCTTGATACATTACATACGTGGAGGAATCAAGAGGAAACTAAAAAAGCCTTAGTTGCTTATTGCCTTGAATTCATAAAAAATAAGGTAGAATACACATGCCATTCTATGAAAGCTCAAGTAGCTAACATAACTAAGGAGAATCTTGAAATAGTAGAGATACATGCCATAGGAAGAGATGAGGATCAAGTATTTTGTGTGGCTCAAAGGATATTGTGGGTTCAAAGGTCATCAATTCTAGGTATGCCACCAAACTTTATGTTTGAAAATTCTCAATTCTCAAATAATCCTCAATATGGTTCTTGGACAAATGTACCCAATCAAAATTGTCCCTAAACAATTTAGTAACTACCCCAAAATTAGTTATGTATTTAATAGAATGGGCAGTAACCTCAACTTGTGTAATCAAAAAACCAATAATGGATCTTCCCCTTTAACCCATGGTAACATCTATGAAGTGGTAATCAAGGCTTTCCTTAACAAATTCAATAAACACAATAATAGGCCTTAATTCTAAACACTCAGAAACCTGATAGACCCACTCAATTAATATAGCAACCCATTCCCAACCCTACCAATAAGTTGTTTCAACCAACATAATCCACCAAAATAATGTAATTTATAATGTACACCTTAGATATCAATCAAGTCTATCTTCGCTTAGGATGCATTATTCTACAACCCACCTCACCCATAATCATAGAAAATTTTGAAGAACCTAATCAAATCCATACTAATACATAACCACCCATGGTCACTCCTAAACTAGTTCCACCATAAAACCAAAAAGAATCTAGCAATCCTCCTTTTTTAGAGAGATCAAACATCTCACATCCTGAACTAGAAGCCAAATTTGATATCTTAGGACAACTCTAGAATGTGTGCATAAAAATATCACTCTTTCAAGTAATAAAATATGTTCCTATCTATAATAATGTTGTTAGAAAGCTATGTTTTAAAAAATTAAGAAGAAATAAAAAGGATCCTAAAAAATTCTAAGTTATTAGCTAACTAGTAGATATTATGTTGGGAAGCACAATTCCCCCAAAATACTTTGATCCCAAAAGTCATGTAGTCAATGTTAGTATCCATGGCTAACCCATCTCCAATAATTTAATTGACTTGGGTGCAGCCATCAAAATGATGACCATGGAGACCATGTAGCGATTGAAACTTACAACTCTTCATCTAACACCCACCATCTTATAGATGACCAACATGTCACTTGTTAAGCCTGAAGGGATTATTGAAGATATGGTTATCACTATGGATTCCTATAAATATCCATGTAATTTATTGTCTTATAGCCAAAAATTAACTTTAGAGGTTATCCTCTTATCTTTGGCCACCCATGGTTGGCCACAATTGATACTTTTATTAGTTGTAGGCCGAGAAAAATACTAATCTCTAATTGAAATAACACCAAGAAATTGGTTCTTTATTTTACAGCCAAGCCTTCCTATAATGATGGACTAAATCCTTTGATTGATGACTTTGAGGAAGCTATCTCCTTACAAACTTTGTGTATAATTGACTAGAGTCCATCTTTGTAGGCACAAGAAGAAGACATTGTCCTTTCTAGTATCTTGCAAAACACTTATCGGTAGGATCCTATATCCATAAACATGTTGGAATGTAGACCATGCCCACTTTAGAAAACATTTTTTGAAAATGACCTTGCTAAAACCATAAGGGAAAATTTCAAATTCCATTAGTTGCTTTCCCATCAATGTATCTATGCCCTTTAATTGCCAATGTAAAAACCATTCTCCCTTTAATGAAGTAACTGGATATTCTATGTTGGGTTTTGTTCATTGATTCTATCTCTGGCATTGAAGTCTATCCCAAAAAGCGAGTACATTGGTCCTATCATGCGAGAGTTAGGTCTCACATGCTCACCTGAAGCACGTAGTGAAAGACCGATTCTTGAAGGTTTTGTAACATAATAATGTATGTTTGTTCATCTTTTGTTATGCAACTCTAAATAATTATTTAATAACACAAATGTACTACTATTATCCTTCTTGTCTCGGATGTAACTATTACTAATACAAGGATCACCATTATTATCTAACAATAGCAACTCAGAACAAATAAAGATACTAATAATAAAACAAAGAACTAAACTAGGTCCATCTCTACCATTAGTGTATTTCATCATTCATAACACAATTTGGTAAAAACTAATATCTCTCATTATATGCTTAGTGAATTATAAGGTAAGGCTCTATTATCTATTCTCTAAAAGACCATCCTCATAAAATGATTACAATAGGGGTATTTATACATGTTTCTCCCTGACCAAGCTTTATCATTATTATAGAAGCAAATGGTGTACGAACTCTTAATAGATTGAGAATCATGGCACTTTTCATCAAGTTCTTCCTGAGGACCCAGGGCCCTATGCCCCTAGATCCTCATTCTATGCTATATACTAGTATCCATGAGTTTTATTCCTATAAATATGGTACAAAGCCTCTAATCAATAAGTTTAAAGTGTACCATATGAATATTTATAAATATCCCCACTTCCCATGTGCTCCACTTCTTATACGCTCCCCTAGTCTTTTGATTTTATTCTGAGCTTTATGTTCTCAGGTCCCTCATGACTTGTTCTCTTTTAACTAGGTCATCTCACATTAGGTCTCTTGTGCCATTATCCTCTCACACCTAGAAAGTTCCATGCCATGACACTTCTACACCTGTCATTTATATGCCATGGTCCTACACTGGTCTTGTGCCAAAATGGAACAATGATCCTTCCACACCTTGCCAGACTCACACCAAAATGGGACATTACTTAGTCAAATTTTATGGGCTAACATCACCCACACTATTCCCTTATTCCATCCTAGACTAAGCCATGCTAGTGTCTTCCAAAAATTTGGGCCCCTTCTACTCGAGTTCCTACTGTAGACCATCCCAATGGGATAGTGTCGAGGACTTTGGTAGTTATTCCTTTGATGGACTCTTTTTGTTGGGAGGAGGATGGATAAACCGGAAGCACACAATTTGATTACCAAACCAAGCAACTTAATATGCGGAAATTAACCAGATTCACCAAGTAACTAGAATTCAGAATAACACATCATATGAGAGACAATACCAAATTGTATTAACACTTTATACAGAAAAGAATACAATAAAGAAGATGCCACTTCTTCTCCACCACCTTACAGAGGTTTCCCATGCCTCAAGTGAACAGTAATTCTTCTCCCCAAAGCTCTCCCTCTCACAGGTCCCAACACCCAACTCAAATACAGAGTTGGTGTTCACCTCCCGTGCTCCACGCACACCACAAGTGCTCCACGCACTCCACAAGCACTCCACGTGCTCCACAAGTACTCAAGGTACTTCAAGTAGATCTCCCATGAATCTGCAACAACCTGCAATTCAACAGACCATACTTATGGAAGGAACTCCCTTGCCTTCCTCTCGCTCTATCTGAGTACACACTTGTACTCCAAGTAGATCATGCCTGATACTGCTCCCTGTTGTGTTGCTGTCTGTATGACCTTGCACACCTGCAAATCAAACAATGGTTCTGCTCACCTGTGAACCTCGACCTTGCACACACATACACCTGCAGATCAACGATCTTACTTACCATGTAGATCTCCTATATAGGCCATGCAACTGTGACCAAGATCCTACACTCTTGAAGAACCCAGCTGGCTCTCCAATCCAGCACCAACACACCTGGTACTGTGGCACTAGGAGGAACGCACCATAGCTCTACCTCACACACATAAGGAGCTTATAATTATGCTCTCTTACTCCCTAGCACACTTTTCCAATACAACCATGAGTCTATTATATAGATCTCATCCAAACAATGATTAGACATCTAATTACAATAATTAGATCCACAGCTATGAGTCTAAAATTAGCACTCATCATGCAAACTCTTGGTTCGTTAGCTAACTGCCCGTAATTAACTCGCAGTCGAACTACACAGGCGACCGACGTCGGTCCCTGTCCGCCTGGGGTCACCGACGCCGGCCGATATATGACCGACGTCGGTTGCCTTCCTGTCTTACCCTACCGACGCTAGTTGGCCAGACCAACGCCAAACACTTTTGACACTTCTGCAACTCATTCTGCAACCTCCACTCCTGTTTGCATCAGTGAAGCTTTTAGCTCCACAATCCTAACAATCTCCCACTTGGAGATAAACAGCTGCACTGTACCTGTACCTGTACTCCGTCTAATCTGTTTCTAGGTTTGTATCCCTCTTCAAGCTCCCACCTGAAGACAACCCACCACACATCCCGTGGTGTACCACCTGTCATTCGAGTAACCTGCCACATCCAAACCTACAACACCTGTAGTGAAGTCCTGACCCTGCATAGCAACACCTGCTGCCGGTCCCTCTCAGAAAACCTGAGAACCCACTTCCCCGAATTGGCTCCTAACTCTCTGACAGCTCCCATTGCATGGGAATACTCAGGTCTATACCAGACCTCATGTGATTTCGGACACTGTACCTGTCCAGCCCTTAGTGTGCTCTGGCTCTGCATCCTGAACCTCGCCAACACCTAATTCACATCAGCTCCCACTCGAGACAAAATCAACCTGTGATCTCCATGCCTCCCATGTCAAAGAATTCCGCTGCTCCAAACTCCTCCTGACATGCCACTGAACTAATCTTACCCTTAGCTCAGCAAAACCCTGTATGTACACCCCTGCTAGCTAGCATACTATCCACATACAGCAACAGAATGATGTCGCGACTCATCATCCCTCTGGTAAGACAAAACCACAGTAGTTACCCTGACATTGACTGAAGCCATGCTTCGTCCTCCACCTGTCAAAACCTGTACCACTGTCCTGCAGCTCCACAAGACCGTATACCTGGTCTTCCATCTCATGTATCCGTTCTCTCTATTCTTCTACTAAGGTATCCATTCATCTCTGTGCTTTCATACCTGCTGGCAGCTCTACCAAAACACGCCTGTTTGGTTCTCCTCCAAGGAATCACATCCTCATCCATGCCGAGCTCACACCTGTTTCCTGGATCCTTCCTGCTCTACAATCAGCAACATGTATAAAGAAGAGGAACAACGAATTTGAGGGCCTACTTACGCCTTCAGTCCTCCGTATGGGTGTTTGAGACTCCTTGACAGCTTGCTGTCCACCCAAAATCCATTTACAGTGACCGACCTCGGTCACTCCACAGTCTGCATCTGACCGACGTCGGTTCCATGCGTCTGTACCTGACTACCAACCTGCCTGCGCTGGTGTCTCTGCTACCGACGTCGGTCCTAATAACCGACATCGGTCTTACATACTGCCGACGTCGGTCCTATGACCGACATCGGTCTTACCCTGCCCGACATCGCCGGCTTCGGTCTGCACATGACCGACATCGGCACCTATCTGTTCAACGCCGGTTCCTCCTGACCGACATCGGTACCTGTGTTCGCCTGTGAGTGATGACTTTTTACCCGCGAGCTTCTTTGAATCAAAATCCATGTCCAAACTGCCCTGCTCAGAAGTATCCAGCCACATCCACTGGGTTCTGTCCGCCATCTCCTCCATAAACACCAAGGCTTTCCAGTTCTTAAGCCTGTCAAATATATCTGTCTTTCGCTTAAGAACATGCATCTCCTTCCTGCTCATGTGACCAAGCCTACGAAGCCACGTCTCCGCAATAAAAGAAGAATCAGTAATATAAACAAGTAGATAAAGGATACCTATTTTCTTACCACCAGCTAATTCAAGTGCATCCGCTGTGAGAGTTCTTGTGCATCTCTCATCACCCAATCTTTCTGAAGAAATTAGCCATATCTCCAAACCTGGGACCTGCATGACCTTCATCAACCCCTGTGTGTTGGCCGCCTGCAATTTCAGCTTCACTTCCCCTTTGCCAATCCTTTGGCAAGGCTCACCAGCTCCTCTACCTGGAACTGCATGGAAAGAGGCAACCGAATCTTTTATCCAAGATTCAACTTTATCCAAGAAACCTGCAAACACATCCTGTGCAACAACACCTGCTACATCTGTATCTTCAGTTTCTTCATGCTGATCTGTTACCAACCAACAATAATCTTTTACCTGCTCTTTCTTTCCATAGGACCGTGAGTGACCATCTGTTATTTTCAACTCCTCCATTCTTAGCTTACTTTGATCTGCAGTTGCTCTACTCCCACTCGATCAGAAACCCCTGAGAGTGCCCTGTAACCAAACACAAAACCTGCTTCCTCCAACCTCAGCTCTGATACCACTTGTTGGTATCAAGCTCAAGAACCTACAACCAAGGCTCTGATACCACTTGTTGGGAGGATGGGTTGGATAAACCGGAAGCACACAATTTGATTACCAAACCAAGCAACTTAATATGCGGAAATTAACCAGATTCACCAAGTAACTAGAATTCAGAATAACACATCATATGAGAGACAATACCAAATTGTATTAACACTTTATACAGAAAAGAATACAATAAAGAAGATGCCACTTCTTCTCCACCACCTTACAGAGGTTTCCCATGCCTCAAGTGAACAGTAATTCTTCTCCCCAAAGCTCTCCCTCTCACAGGTCCCAACACCCAACTCAAATACAGAGTTGGTGTTCACCTCCCGTGCTCCACGCACACCACAAGTGCTCCACGCACTCCATAAGCACTCCACGTGCTCCACAAGTACTCAAGGTACTTCAAGTAGATCTCCCATGAATCTGCAACAACCTGCAATTCAACAGACCATACTTATGGAAGGAACTCCCTTGCCTTCCTCTCGCTCTATCCGAGTACACACCTGTACTCCAAGTAGATCATGCCTGATACTGCTCCCTGTTGTGTTGCTGTCTGTATGACCTTGCACACCTGCAAATCAAACAATGGTTCTGCTCACCTGTGAACCTCGACCTTACACACACATACACCTGCATTTCAATGATCTTACTTACCATGTAGATCTCCTATATAGGCCATGCAACTGTGACCAAGATCCTACACTCTTGAAGAACCCAGCTGGCTCTCCAATCCAGCACCAACACACCTGGTACTGTGGCACTAGGAGGAACGCACCATAGCTCTACCTCACACACAGAAGGAGCTTATAATTATGCTCTCTTACTCCCTAGCACACTTTTCCAATACAACCATGAGTCTATTATATAGATCTCATCCAAACAATGATTAGACATCTAATTACAATAATTAGATCCGCAGCTATGAGTCTAAAATTAGCACTCATCATGCAAACTCTTGGTTCGTTAGCTAACTGCCCATAATTAACTCGCAGTCGAACTACACAGGCGACCGACGTCGGTTCCTGTCTGCCTGGGGTCGCCGACGCCGGCCGATATATGACCAACGTCGGTTGCCTTCCTGTCTTACCCTGCCGACGCCGGTTGGCCAGACCAACGCCAAACACTTCTGACACTTCTGCAACTCATTCTGCAACCTCCACTCCTGTTTGCATCAGTGAAGCTTTTAGCTCCACAATCCTAACACTTTTGATTATTTCAACTCCTTGGGTTGGGTTAGAGTCTTGGTATTTTTCACCTGTTTATGTAGAGTTGTGTTAGCCTCCTTATGGACATCTTCTAATACATATACCTCCTTATCAACCTATCCTTAGAGTGTGTAAAAACTTACATTTAGTTGATGATGATGGTTATTAATGGCATCCTCCATCATTTTGACATCCCTAAATTCCTTTGCATGCTCAACATGATCTTTTATTAAAAGGGCAACATCTGTTGCTTGCTATTTTAGGACCTCTTCATCATGGAGCTAGGCCTCAAAGACTTTATTTGGGCATAATAGGAATGCAAAAATGCTATCCAAAATGGGGATAACTTCCCTAACTCTCTCTAAGGTGTGATTTTAGAGGTTAGCTACCATGGTGAACTATTTTAATTTCTTTCCCCTCGTCCCTTGACATGGGTTGCTTTTTACATTTATTGAGTAGTAATTTGACCAGGGTCTCTAATTTTTCAATGGAATCCCCATCTAGAGGAATACCATCTACAAGTGTTGGTTCATCCTTAAAAATTATTTTAAAAAGGGTTAAAACCCTTACTTTTTCCTTAATGGTATCTTAGATCTTTTGCTTCAAAAATCCAACTTCCTTGGCAAGTGTTTGCTTCTTTGTAAGCACCTTATTTTACATGTCCACTACTTTTGCATGTTTCCATTTTGTTGTGCACACATCAAAATCAAAAAATATATTCTGGCACATTAATTCCATGCCTAGTTTCAAAAATATTTCACTTGCCATCAGTGGGGTGATCCTTTATGGGTTAACCCTCATTAGGTCTGATAGTCCTGAAGCATCTAGGCCAAAAAAAATGCTATCTAGTAGGAGGTCAAACTCAGGCTCCTCATTGTACATATTTAAAAGGAAGGACACTTGCTTCCTAGTTTTTGAAGTTACATCCTTGGGTTGGAAGTGCTGCCAAAGATAGAGGTCTTTGTCTATTACGTTGAACTGGTAACAATCACACATAGTGGTTGGCTTTTTCTATTCTTATTATTTTGATTCGGTTGGCCCTTTTCCCTTATTTGGGTCCCATTAAATCTTAGCCTCTTGATGGATTCCTATGGCCATCTCACTCACTCCCACTCCATCAATATCAAGATGAGGATCATCAGATGGGGTCTCTTATACTAGGGATGGAGTCTTTTTAGAGTCCAATCCTAAGCTATGGCTCTATACTTGAGGGGCCTTTTGTTGGGACACTCACCTTGGAAGTTGTGGGGTAGATCCTATGGTAGTCCTTGGAGATGGTGGGGCTGAAGGTAGAAGGGGAGGTGGAAAAGGTAGGGGAGTGGGATGAGAAGATAAGGGATCTAGGATAGGTAAATGGGGAGCAGTGAAATGAGTAGGGGATGGTGAAATAGGAGGAGATGAAGTGTGAGGAGGGGATGGAGATGTATGAGGTGGTGAAGGTGAAGGGTGAGGTGGAGGTGGATGAGGCATAGAGGGGTGAGAATAAATAGGTCTAGAGGGTTTCACCTCTACAATCCTTTGCCAATTTTGTGGGGCCTACTACCCACCTGAATTGGCACTCAACTTTGGTCACTTCCTCTATAGCTATGGTGCCTAGGGGAGTCTTTCTTTTTGTTCTCCATCTTGGGGGTGCTAGTGGGGGTGAAAAATATAAAAAAAATTATGAAATTTCTCCCCAAACAAAATATCCTTAGCCTTGATATTGATTAAGTCCATTTCCAACCTTTCCACATAGGCCTTCTTGCTTGAATATACATACATTTTTTAAAGGGTATGGAGCTTTGTATAGATCCTTTACACATGTAAAATTATTGGATACATGTCATATATATAATTAATGGAGTCTATGAAGTATGATGTGGAGAAAGAATATGGAATCTTGAGCCATGCTAAAAGTTATCCCAAAGGATTTATGTAGATGTGTGCAAGGGAGTAATGTTGCTTTATAATAAATTATGATTGATCTATAGCCAAGGGGGTGATTCCTTTGAAATGTAACACTCATATCCAAATTATTACTTCATACGATCAAACAAATACCTCATATTTACCTTTTATGAGGGGGTCATATGTTGGGAACAAGTGAATGATTTGAAGTGCTCGGTGGGGGACTTGTGAGTGGGAGGGTACACCCACTTTAATGAACCCAAACTATAATCTGGTACCCTGATTTCATATAAGACCATTAATAAGAGGATTTATCCCCAAGGAAACCTATACTTTGGCATATTATGGGCCCTCACTACATCTTCAATTATTTCATATACAAAGTACAACACCTAGTTATACTTTAATCCTTATGTGACTTGGTGAATAATGTATAGGTGGGCCATGTCCACCTCCTTCTAGTGATTAGTCCCTCTAATCTTGGTGGAAATGATCCATGCCACAAATATTAAGGTGGGATATTAAATTTTTTTTATATACATAGCATGCCCCTACTTTTGGTACATAAGTGTGATGGTAGTCCTTTGAATCTCCTTTGTACTAGCTAAGTCATCCAACACATTCATCCACAAGCATTGTAGTCTCATGACTTTATTGATCCTTTTTGGGGTGATATTAATGTTATGAACAATAAATTAAATGTAGTCCTTATGGATGTGTGAAAGGAAGAACTATACTACCTTTGTAGGTTTCCCAAAATATGGAAATTCAAAAAGTTGGAAGAGGCCTACTTCATCTAGCTAGTTTTTAATGGACAAGTCATTCACCATTTGATTTATTATATTAGTGGTCTTAAACTAGTAATAATTTTGTAGTTACACTTCATTCCCCAATTGGTAGTGTTTATAATCAAATATGGTGGTGGTTTATACTTTGGATACCCAGTTCTCCATGTGTAGGACTGACTCTGGGTATTGCATCTCCTCTATCAATAGAGATGTAGGCAGAGATGTTGGGGTGTTCTATGTTGCTAATGTATACACCTAATTCCTTCTCTTCACCATCTTTTCCATTTCTTATTCTATGTTTTATCTCACCTCTCTTTCCATGCATTATACTTTTTCTAGTCTTTATTCTTGGTTCTCTAAAGCCTCTTCTCTAATAGGGAACTAGTCTCCTCTACTCACCTCTTCATCCTCTGGTATAGTTGGTAGATTTTTGAGTCTCTTGTAATTTTTCTTAGGCCAAATTACCCTTTTTGGAGCCCAAATGTTGACATATAACCATACCACATTTTCAAATGAATACATGGTGGTAGACTAACTTACTTCAGCTTTTTGAGCTTCAGGCTTCATCAATGGCAGACTTGCAACTTGTAACTCCAAAAACTCACTTCTTTCCCTTAACCTAGTCTCTTCTTATCTAGGTAACAACCTTCATGACTTCACCAAATACAAACACTCTATTCTACTTAGGAATAGAGTAATTTGATCTTGGTGTGATATTTGGTTCTCTGGTTTATCGCTCATTCTTTGCACTATCACTTAGAAAATTATCACAAGTTAAAGTGTGAAATGGATTTAACATTCTTATTTATAGGCTCTTCAGGGGGTTGACCTTAATTAATTCCTTCCTTTCCCCATCACTTCTAGTCATAAATTCAAATATTTTAATGGCCACTATATTTTGAGCCTTGCATTATACATTTAATGCCTTAACAATTTTATCCCATTATTCTATTCACATACTTCTTGCCTCATCACATTAATCGCCCATCCTTTCTCATGCCTTTCTTAGAAGTGGGTGATAGTTGGATCCCACCCTTTTGAGGTGGTGGAAGATAGTTGTCCCTTTTTAAATTTATAATATATGGTAGGAACCTTACTCATTAGTGCCTTTAATGGCTCCCATTCCCTTAATAACTTGTGTGCCCAAATATATTATGTACCCATTTACTTACACATTTTTTTATATTTAACTTTACATGTAACTTATTACCCCACACTAAAATAGTTCATGGTCTTCCATAAAAACAAAAACATAGAAACATAAATTATCAAAAAGAAAGAGTTGTGTGCAACAGAGGTAGTTATTTTATTGAAAGAAGGAAATCCTAATCTAATGGCATAAGCCTTATTGATTACAAAAGTTAGTTATTTGGATTTAAAACATGGTCAAAGTTAACTTCCATTATAGTTCCTTAGGAGGAACTAACCATCCATGCATTGTAGTTGGCATGCCCTTGTAGGTCAAATATTATGTATTAAAAATGAGCCATCCCAATGGATATAGAGCTTTCTAGGGTGGAATGCAAACTTAGAGTCATAACAAGACCTTCATGCCTAGAGAAAAAATCTTTTTTTTGATATGGTGATCATGACATGCCTTTTTCTTTCATTTTTATACATCCTAGATCTTGTGAGTGATGAAATAGGTCTCATCTAATTGAATTAATATATTGAAACATGATTTTAGACATTCCTCATCATATAATTGTCCTATGCATACAATGTGGAGATATGGTACCAAGAAATCTACTGGCATCACTGCTTCCTTGCCATACACCAAGTTGAATGGCATGTTTTTGTTTAAGCATTTGTAGGTAGTTTGATATGCCCAAAGTAATGCAGACACCCTATCATCCTAGTCAGTCTGGCTAACATTTTAGTTTTTTGTTAAAGTGGTACCAAGGATATTATTGAAAGATTTAGTAGTTCCATTAGCCTACAGGTGGTATGGTTTTGTCTTGTGGTGCATGATCATGAACTTGGCCAACAAGATGTGAATCATCTCATTCAATAAGTGGGTACCACAATCACTGGTGAAACTTAGGGGACATATAAATCATGTTGTAATGTTATCTTATATGGATTATGTAATAATTATTGAAGTATAATCTTTTGTTAGTATTGCTTTATCCCAACATGTGAGGTAGTCAGTCATTGTAACGATACATCAAGAACCCATTTATCATCTTGCTAGAATGATGGGCCTGAAAAAATTGATAGCCCATTTTTTGAATGGTTCTTGAGAATGAATGGGTCACAAAGGCATAACATCTCTCTTATTAGGTTTAACTACACATTGGTAGAAGTTACATTGCCTAACATATGCCTTAGCATCTTTGAATAGAGTTGGCCACCAAAGTTCAATGAGCAATACCTTGTGCATGGTAACCTCTCCAACATAGTGTCCTTTGGCTATACCTTCATGAACTTCTCATAATACCTCAAGGTGCTCATGTTTCATTACATAGTGGAAAATTACCTTATCATAATCCATTATATATATATATATATATATATGAGTTAATAAAGTGCGGTGTTTATCACAATTTTAGTTTTTCTAGTATGATGAGAGAGTCAAGCATAGAACCAGTGTTGATAAATACTACAATATCTTCTAGCTCTTTAGGCACTTGAGCAACTCCAAAGATATGTACGGCAGGAAGATCATCATCTATGGCATGTGGGGGCTCTCCAGTCTCAATTTGAGATAAATGGTCAGGTCCATAGTTAGTCTTCCCCAATTTCACTACTATGAATAATTGGAATTCTTGAAATAGAACAATCCAATGACAAATTCTTCCATGTAATATTGGTTTGTTGATAAGGTACTTCAAGGCCTCATGATTTGTGTAAAATGTAAATGGAGTGGCTAGAAGATATTGCGTAAAATTTTATAAAGCGTAGACCATATACAAAGATTTACAATCTGTGGTGGTATAATTTATTTTTTCTAGTGTCAACATTCTGCTGGAAAAGTAAATTGGGTGGTCTAAATGTCCTTCACTTGGTTATGCAAGTATCACACTAAATACCATGCTAGATGCAACAACATGGACATGAAAAGGCTTTGTCCAATCAGGGAATTATAAGATAGGAGTAGTAACCAAATTTTCTTTGAGTGTTTCAAAGGCTACTTTATAAGAATTAGTCCATACAAATTATTCATTGTGAATTAAAAGTTGTTCTAATCGTGAAACAATATTAGCATAACCATGAATAAAATTTCTATAATAACCTATGTACCTTAGGAAGGTGCACACCTCATGCTGAGTCTTGGGCACTAACAAATGTAGAATCATAGAGACCTTTGCTGGTCCACCAAGAGTCCTTCCTTACAAATGATATGCCCAAGAAGTATGCCAAAAGGTGTAATGAATAGGCACTTTTTCAAATTTAAGGAAATTTGTAACACTCGAAAATGATCAAGCATGAGTCTGAGATTAGTGAAATGGTCCTTGATCAACCCATATACCATCCATTCATCCAAGTAGACTTAGAGGAATTTGTGAATGAAATATTTAAAAGCTTTAACTACTATCCATAAAACACTGCTGGGGCATTTTTTAACCCAAAAGGCATAACAATATAGGCAAAAGATCCCCACTCTATAGAAAATGTTATTTTAGATTGGTCTTCCTTGGTTCTTTAGACTTGGTGGTACCCTGAGAATCCATCTATAAAGGATTATACTTCACAACTAATAATACCTTCTAATATTTCCTTCATGAAAGGCATTAGAAAGGGGTTTGTTGCATAGGATGCATTTAACACATAGTAATCCACATAGATACAGATACGCACATCCTTTTTGATACTAATTACCATGGGGCTGACCCATTTAGATTTAGTGATGGGATTAATTAATTTAGTGCAAAGCATGTTGTCAGTCTCTTCCTTCACTCATGCTCGAAGATTAGGGTTCATCTTGTATGGTCATTTTTTCACAAGGTGAGCATCATCAACTAACTTAATGTGCATATTTCCTAGAGATGGGTGGAATCCCTTCATTTCACTATAATTTCTTAGAAATACATCTTTATATTCTTTCACCAGCTCAAATATTTTTGAAACATCTATGTCAGTCCAATAGTTTCCAATTATCACCATCTTTGGCTCTTATTACATGCCAATGTTACATTGAATAGTTTGAATGGGCCCATGATAAGGGTTATCCATTGGAGAACTTGTGTCTCAAATTATTTGTGAACCAGTACTTATAGGAACATATAAATAGTTGGTCAAGGGGTCAAGTGAAGTAAATCCTCACCTTCATCAACTTGAAAGATGAGCTTTTACTTTCCTAGGAAAATTTCTTCACATCGTGCTTCATTAGGAATTGGAGTAGGTACATGGGTTGGAGGAGTAGGCAGATGAGGTGGTAAAGTTTCATTAAACAAGTGTAAAGTATCCTCAAGTTCCTAGTGGATGTTCTATAGGTAGTCTTCTATAATTCTTGGGTCTCCAAGTACTGCTTCATGCATAGCCTGAAGAGTAAGGTGTAAGTCCATCCTTGGTGAGGAATAAGAGAGTGTTGATGTCATGGATTCCTTCAATAATTTCCAAAACCTGGTTCTCATGTGTCACTCTTCATGAACATACCAAGCCCATGCCCATGTGCATAAGGTTCCATAGAATGCATGCACCCATAGGTACTCTAGTAGGTATGTTTCCTCAACTTAGCATATTGTCTCACAAGCCTCAATGTGAGGTTCAGGTGCTTACATGATGTTGTAACTAACTATTCCCCTAACCTTATTATCATGATGAAATATGTGGTGTAGATTAGCTCTCACTTGATCTTAGTATAATTTATGCTATTTATGAGTACACCACCATCTGGTGATGGTGCCATCACAAATGTGATCTATAATTACTTCATTCGATCATGTTTGGTATCATGAGACATTGAACAAAGTCACATACTTCCATTTTTACTTAGAACTATGGGGCTTCATCAATTCTTTCTAGTGGTAGTCCTATCAATGGTCCTCTCATTTCTAAACCCATGAGGTAAATAAACTTTTGATGTTTATGAAGTGGGCGTGGGAGATTCTCTTAGTTATCGATGGTACTACATACTCTTATAGTGAGATCATAATCACCATGGGCCCAATAATTACAGACATTCCTTGTAGTATCATAAATTGATTGGGTATTTATCCAGTATAGAATACCATCTAGGATTGGATCTTGTTACTCATCATTTTAGGTTATGACATTATATAAATGGTTGATGTCTTCATCCACATTAACAAGTTCTATATAATGGGGTCCTTATGCTTGATCTAGTGGTATTACAATGTGTTGATCAATGTTCTCAAAGCTAATGTAGCACATTTTAAAACTTAAGGTGTGTTGTCCCCCCAAAAAAAATATCATTCATTTTTGGGACAACATTTGAACTATTTTGGTCCAATAGACCAAAATCCTCTCTCCACTTCTCAAAAATTGTTCTGAGCATTCAAATTCTTCATTATTCAAGCATTTTCAGATTTCTACGAACTCTGCAGGCTTGAATCTATGGACTTCACCAGTTTTACAAACTCAGTTCTATGGACTCTATAAGAGAGAAACAGGTTCAACACTTAGCCATTTTTTCTATCATGAAGAAAATGTGGAAGCTACCACATGTCATCTACCAAGACACATTATGATTTGCTTTTCAAAGTAGCAAAACTTGCCATGTGTCCCTTATAAGATAAACGGAGCATGCCAAGGGTCAATATCCACAGCTTCTTCCTTTAGTTTCGTAAAGACCTTGGCAGGCCCCAAGTAAGTTGCTAAGGTCAAATGGAATGCGACAAGTGTCATCATCCACATAAATCCAAGTGATTCCCAAGTGTTTCCACAGTGTTTCTAAAATCTTAGTGGAAGCTGCCAAGTGTCATCTTCTGCAAGACTCTCAAAAGGCATCCAAAGCCTCTATAAGTTTAGTGGAAGCTGCCACATGTCATCTTCCATTTCATAGTGGATTCTACCACATGTCACCTATTGAGAAAAGTGGAAAATTTACTAAGGCAAATCCAAAGGACAAATAACCCTTGCAGAGGGTAGGCGAAGAGTAGATGGACTATTACAAAAACCTGAAAGATAGTTCCATGCTTGAACAAGTCCTTACAGAGGACACAGTTCTCTTTCAAAAAATTTCCTATGGAAAAATTGTTAAGGCAAAAATACTTCAGACTTTTTGTCCAAAGGAATTCACCCAGGAAGAAAGCCAAAATAGAAAACCCATCAAGGAAATAAAAGCCTAAAAATTTGCCATGTGTCCCTTCTCAAGTTGCAGTGGAATGCGCTACATGTCCCTTATCAAGTTGCAGTAAAATGCACCACATGTCCTTTAAAAAGAGCATCAGAATGTGCCATGTGTCATCTATAAAACTCAGTGGAAGTCTCTAAGTGTCAACATCTGTAGCTTCTTCCTTTTGTTTCATAAAGACTGTGGCAGGTCCTAGGTATGTGGCTAAACTCAAATAGAAAATGCCAAGTGTCAGCATTTGAGTGAATCTAAAATGAGTCCTAAATGTTTCTATAGTATAGCCAAAGCTCAACAGAGACTACCACATGTTCTCTTTTGTAGGACTTTCAAAAATGTTTCTAAAGCTTTTATAGACAAGCAGAAGCTGCCACGTGTCCTGTTATGACTCAGCAGAACGTGACAAGTGTCTGCATCTAAGTTTTAAGTTTCTTACCAATTTCTAAGCTTCTCCTAAGCCTCTCTCAGAATCTAATAGATACTACCATGTATCCTAGTCTGTTTCATAGTGGAATGTGCCACATGTCAATTTCAAGTTTAGTGATTTGCCAAAGAGAGAGAGCGTGAGATCTTAGAAAAGGGACAAAACACAGCTAGAAAAGGAGGAAAAATGAAGAAGGACCAAAAAAATCCATGCATGGGATATGTTTCTAGAAGGTGAAGCAGTCCACCAGTTGGACATTAAAGAATATGAACATTCAATGGCGTGACATGTTTCTCTACATTGAGAACAGCAAATAGGCAACTACGCTCGATTCCAACATATCTTCTTGACAAAATTTAAAATGTATTGAATGCAACATGATGTATTACTACTCCCAAGTCTTTCTTGGAGAGCTATATATTAGATTCTCTCTTATTATTTTAGGATATCTCTCTCTGTTATCAGAAACAAAACTCTACCCAAATTGAAAGGCATTACTAAGACTTTGAGCTCAGATTATTGATCATATTTTGTTATTCAAATAATAAAACAAGTGACTTTTCAGACTTTATGCTGGAATAGCTTGGTTGTTGGGTAAATTGTTCTTATGTCTATTTCCTTAATACATTTTTTGTCCATTTAATTGAATAAGCAGAATTAGTGAAAAAATCAGAAAGGTGTCCTGAAGCCAACTGTGGAGAGACTTTGTGCCCCCACAATTGCCTTTAGTGTTTTTTCTTTCTATTCCTATGTAAAGGATCTTGGGATGACTTTGTGACCTCATTATCCTTCGTATTTCACTCTTTGGTAGTTGAGGTGGAGACTTTGTGCTACATTTCATTCTATTGTGTTACTACACCCTATTATAGTTACTTGTCACTACCAGAAAGTTTCCTTTTGTCTGTTGAACAATACTTCTGAAAGAAGAAGAGTGCCTTTTGTCATTTCATCAGGATTTCTACTTTGATTTGTGAACATCATCTCTAAAAAAAGAGAGATGGATGGTTTATCCTACCCTTGAGTGTTATTTTATGCTTATATATATATAGTATATAGCTCTTGAATATTTACAAGGAACCTCCCCTTGATGAGAGGAGAGTTTTTCCCCCTTTTTATGTAGTAAACCTACACATCTGGATGACCAATTTCCCTATGCTATGGTTGAAGAGACCTATTTTGCCCATCAGTTAGCTAATTGATAAAATATTCACCCAATAGGGTGATATTATTCTCATAGCACCAAGGCCTTCTTAGTAGGGCTAGATAATCATTAGCTTTAGCTAACTCTAGAACCTCAAAATCTATTTTGAATGGTACTCCAAGTATGTTAATCATTTCATTCTTGAGGACCCTAATTAGGTGAGCACAAGTATTACTAGCCATGAATAAGACATGAGGTGATGATTTTATCATCAGACTAGACATTTTGTGCCAAGCATCCTTAGTGAGGACATTAAATTTTGTGTCAATATCCACTAAAATGTCCTAATTACCCATCCATTGATGGTAGTGTTAACCAAGATTTATCTATCTTTCGAGGGAGTAGATGAACTAGGAGTGTCCTGACACTAGGTATAATTTAAATAATGATCTTCACTTTATCAAATGATATGAGGGTGAACCTCATTTGGTAGTTAGGATTGAATTTTAATTCAAGCATTGAGTTATGGGATGATATCCAAATCCAACATTTGTTTACGTAGTTCATGGGAGTCATCTCGAGACATTGTTTGGATTTTAGATTCTCTTTGCACATCAGTGCAATCCATTACATCCTTGTCTTTGAGATATTGAATCTCACCTTGAATCTCTTGTATGATTTCCATCTATCTTAAAGGACATCCTTTTACTACTAAGAATCAAGGTACTTTCTAGCTTGTGGTTCTTCTTGTTGTATCTTCTCTAGTGGATTAACTGACTGGGTTTGTCCCTTGTTGTAAGTGGTAATGTTTATTTTTTGAAAAATGGGGATGGTTTGGCATTTTTACCATTATGGTTTATTAATTCAAATCATATTAGTGCCCTTTCCATTCTACTCCTTGGTGATAGTCGTATATAGATCATGACACTCTTCTAGTCAATGGTCTTTTTTATAAAATGCACATGTCAGGTAATTTGGGCAATCCTTTTAATAGTGGTTATGAGAACCATATTTGTAATAGGTTCTTGGTGGAAACTAACCACCACCTCATCCTCATGCTCTCCCTTAACCATGGTATCCACCATTATCTTGGGTGTTGGTAACTAAGGTTTAACACTTATCATGCACTTGAGCTTCATGGATATCACTGATCAATCGGTAGTCATTGGTGTCATGGGTGTAGGCATCAAAAAAACTACAATACTCAAACACCTTAGTTTTTGTATCTAATTTCAAAATAGGACAAGAATGGATATCATGTTATTCATGGCAGATCTCGCATGTTTGTTTTAGTATCATGTGGATGTTCTTGCATAGGTAGTTATTCCTTATATGCCCTTCAATTTCATAATCAGTACACCAGACACCACTACATGTTTCATGTACATTTTTGGATATTAAATTTGTTAGTTGTGATTCCATGGAAAGTATTTATGCCTCCATCTAGTATCCATGCTTATAACCTCCTCATCACTGAGGGTAGCTTATAGATCCTCGCATGTGTTAGTCAAGGTTTTTTGTGATAGAGTATGCCAAAAAGGTAACAATAATCCTCCCACAAACCATTGTGCATGCTAAGTAGGATTTATTTCAAATGATAATTTAGAAAGTAAGGTTTTGAATCATGCATCATACTCATGTATTCTCTTTTTAAGTCCTTGATTTGTGTCCATAAACATCACTATACTTTGCTTCTCAAACTTAGGAATGTCAAATTTTTGCAAAAAGGCTACTTTGAGCTGATCATAATTGACCACCATTTATTGAGGGTTGAACTTTAATACCATTTTTGCATGTGATCTAAAAGTTTAGTTACAAACTACGTAGCCCTTCATTCAAAATATGTCATGCCTCATGCTCACCAAATCAGTTAACACTTGTGGACATGTTCAGCTACATTCTCTACCCCTCAATATTTAAGTACAATGTCATCTCATAGTAGACCATAGTGGCTTATGGTTGATTGGGTGGTTGCTGGGAAGATCTAGCTCATATTTTATGAGGAAGAGTTTTGTTTTTGCTTGTGCCTACTCTTAATCCTCCTCCAACACCTCTAGTAGCATTACCCATGATAAGAGTCATGGTAGAGGGTTGGTTACCCAGGTTTGGGCCTGTACTCTGACCTTGAGGACCAGACCCACTAGGCATCCCAAGATGTGCCATAAAATTCCATTGAAGGGGGAGAAACAATGTAAAATATGAATGAACATCCAATGGCTTAGTTTCAATCTCCCTTATTAATTCATTTTCTAACTCTGAACTATCTGTATCCTAATTTTGTATGTGTACTCTATCTAAATTAAAGGTATGAGCACGCAATATAGTATGAGAGCCTAGTTCATTCAAACTTGGTTACTCAATTCTTGAAGTCTAGCTCATTTCTCCTTCATAGGATAAAGTGGTAAAGAATGTGGCTTAAAATTTATGGGTTCTTCATGCGTGTTCACTTCCCTATAGCTCCTTATAACACTCCTAGAGGTCTCTCAATCTCTTCTTATACCGATAAATCCCATGATCCTTTACTTGGATTCATCATACTTCCATTTCCATAATGCTTATTAGATTGCTACCATGTTGAACCCATAATCTTCAATCAACCCCTAGTCTCCCCTTCTAAATGTGTGGCTCATGCAAAGAAGAATTTATCCCTCCATGGGTATATTTTCTAATCCAAGGTCAATAGTTAATTTCTTAATTTTGAAGGCAAAAACCATGAGATAACAACCTCTCAGTTCTTGAATAAATTAAAAATTGGATTATTCAAGACATGAATAGGTGGTCACAATGCACTCCAAAATATAGCTATTTTGAACTCCTTTCCACCAAAAATTGACTGCTCACATCCACAAAAATCTAAGTTGTGTTAAAATATTCTACCTTTTAAGTTTCCAAGGCTACCTCCTTCCAATATTTCTAGATCATCCTTGAGCATAAGCTATTATCCAAGCATGTAAGAGAACTAGGACCTTGGAAAAAATGTCTCATACAAGGGACTCTAGATATTCTTCTCTACCCACTGTCATGTAGAGATGCTTGGTTTAAGATATGAAACCACAAAGTTGTCTTCAACAATAATAACCCATTCTTCTATATTGTCCAACATAATGAACTAAAACATTCCCCCATGACTATGCTTCAAGTGCTTCATGTCCTGACAATAGAACCAAAATATTGGGTTTTGTTCATTGATTCTATCTCTGACACTGAAGTCTATCCCAACAAGCTAGCATGCTAGCCCTATCACATGAGATTTAGGTTTCATACACTCACTTGAAACATGTAATGAAAGACAGGTTCTCTAATGTTTTGTAACATAGTAATGCATGTTTATTCATCTTACATTATGTAGCTCTAAATAATTATTTAATAACATAAATATACTACTACTATCCTTCTTGTCCCAAATATAACTATTATTAATAAAAGGATCACCATTATTATCTAACAGTAGTGACTTAGAAAAGATAAAGATACCAATAAAAAGACAAAGAACTAATCTAGGTCCATCTCTAACACTTATTATATTTCATCATTCATAAAACAATTTGGTAAAAACTAATATCTCCTATTATATGTTTAGTGAATTATAAGGCAAGGCTCTATTATCTATTCTCTAAAATAACATCCTTGCAAAATGATTACAACAAGGGTATTCATACATGTTTCTCCCTAACCAAGTGTTACTTATCATTAATGTAGAAACAAATGGTGTACAAAATATCAATAGACTGAGAGTCATGACACTTTACAACAATTTCTCCTTGAGGACCTAGGGCCCTTTGCCCCTAGATCCTCTCTCTATTATATATGGTAGCCATGTGTTCTATTCCTAATAGGTTGGTACAAAGCCTCTGATCAATAAGGTTGAAGTGTCATATATGAATAGTTCTTCTAGCTATCCCCACTTCCCATGCACTATGCTTCCTATGCACTCCCCTTGTCTTTTGATTCTATTCTGAGCCCTATGTTCTCAGGTCCCTCTTGAATTGTTCTCTTTTGATTGGTTTGGGTCTCCTACGTTATTATCCTCTCACACTCAACAAGTTATACACCACAACACTTTTTTTCCTGTCAGATACGTTCCATGGTCTTTCCACACCATCGTCCTTCCATGTCATGCTGGTCTTACACCAAAATGGGGTAATGATCCTTCTGCACCATGCTAGCCCCACACCAAAATGGAATAATACTTAGTCAAAATTTAGGGGCCAACATTCTGCTAAATAAACCTCTCAACATCAACACCACTTTAACATCTCAACAAGAAAGCCAATTAATTGCAATGTTGAGAAAGCACACAAAAAATTTTCCTTGGGACTACCATTACATGAGAGTTATACCCCCATATTTATGCATGCATCACATCTAAATTAAATAATAATGCAAGCCTATTCACCAAACCCAAATATGAATGAATCTTGTAGTCAAAGACATTGTCAAAACTAAGTTATAAAAACTCTTGGATGTAGGATTTGTTTACCCCATTTTAGATAGCCAATGGGTCTCTCCCTTGGTTATTATACCTAATAAAGGGGGGAAATGGTTTATTTGTGTTGATTATTGAGATTTGAATGCTACTATGAGGAAGGATCACTTTCCCCTACCATTTATTGATTAAGTGTCAGATACATTAGCAAGGAAAAAGCATTTTTACTTCCTATATGACTACAGTGGTTATAATCAAATATAAATAGCTCCATAATATCAATACAAAACCACTTTTACTTTATCTTGGGTAACCTATGCCTATGTCATCTTACCATTTGGTCTTTGCAATGCCCCAACCACTTTTCTAAGGGCTATTTTGAGTATTTTTTAATCTTTCCCATGATTGTGTTGAAATTGTCATAGATGATTTCACTGTCTATGGGCAGACATTTGAAGAATCTCTAACCAACCTAGAGAAAGTTCTTCAATGTTTCCAAGACCACCAAATTATCTTTAAAAAATGAAAAGTGTTATATGCTTATGATTGAAGGGATTGTGTTAGGACATCACATTTTCCCTATTAGAATTCAAGTTGATCCAATAAAGATAAGTATCATTAAGGATATACCCACACCTAAGAATCATAAAGATGTTATAAGCTTTCTAAGACATGCTAGTTATTATAGATGATTCATCAAGGACTTTAGTAAAATTGCTACCCCATTATTTGGATTGATTACTAAGGACGCTAAATTTACCTAGACTAATGATTATCAAACTTCCTTTTAGTAACTCAAGGACTTTCTCATAAAAAATCCTATTTTATGGGGGCATGATTGGAAGAAACCTTTTCACATCCACACATATGCATCTAACACTACCTTAGGAGTTGTCCTTGGCCAAAAACATGAATCTTAAGCTATACAATCTATTTTATTAGTAATAATCTTTTGGGGGCTAAGCTTAACACATTATAATAGAGAATTAATTTCTTGCAATCATTTATGCCATCAACAAATTTAAACACTAGATTATGGGTTACCAAGTATTCATCCACAAAGATCATGCAACAATTAAGTTTTTGATGAATAAACCTACTATAACAAGTAGGATACTTAGATGGTTACTTTTACTATAGGAATTTGACATTACCATTGTGGATAGACTAGGTAAGGATAATGTAGTAGTATATTTTCTATTTTAACTGCAAAATGATGAATAAAATACTATTGTTGATGATCCATTTCCTGATGAGCTTTAATTTTCAATAACTATTCGATCTCCTTAATTCGTAAACTTTGCTAACTATCTTGTTGTAGGATCACTACCACAACAATTTTCACCAAGAGAAAGACAACATCTGATCTAAAAGAGCAAACATTATTATTTGATTATAGTATATCTATTTATTATTGGACCATATTTTTTTATGCAAATATATATCTAAGAATATGAAGCCTATGACATTCTTAGAGTCTGCCATGATGAACCTTGTGGGGGTCATTTTACTATAAACTAGACTACTATAAAAATACTTACTACAGGATATTATTAGCCTTACTTTCATAATAATGCCATGATGTATACTTGGAGATATGATCAATGTTAGTGTATGGGAAAACCTACCTTCTTTGATGAAATGTCCATACAACCACAACTAGTTTTGGAACCTTTTGACAAGTGGGGACTTGATTTTATGGGTCCCATAGATCCTAAATCCAATAACAAGGAATATATAAAGGTGTGCACTAATTATGTCATAAAATGGGCTAAGGCCAAGGCCTTAATCCATGCCCAAGATGAGAAAGTGGATGAGTTCTTATATGAATAAATATTCACCCGTTTGGAGTACTAAGATAACTAGTCATAGAGCAAGGACCAAAATTCACATCCAATCTCATAGTTACCTTGATAAAATAATAATAACTTAGAAACAAAAAATTCACCCCTTACCATCCTCAATCGAATGATTAGGTGAAAGTTACAAATAGAGAATTGGAAAATATACTCACTAATACTATCAACCTGTATAGAAAAAATTGGTCAACTCATCTTTTGGAAGCAGTCTGGGTTTACAAGATCACCTAGAAAACCATAACTAGTTTCACTCTATATGAACTAGTTTATGGTAAAAATTCTATTATGCCCATTGAGTTTGAGCATAAAATATTAAGGACAACACTTGACTTGGGATTGGACGTTTCCCAAGCTCAACAAGATAGGATCATGCAGTTGAATGCACTTGATGAACTTAGAAAGGAAGTACTTCATCACACTGAAGTAATGCAAAGACAATGAGTGGGTTGGTATGACAGGAACATCAAGACTAAGAACTTCTAACCTAGTGATTGGGCACTCCTCTTTGACTCTAAATACAAAGATCATAAGGGAAATCTTCAATTCATATGGCTTGGGCCTTACGTGATTGAGTAAGTTTTTGAAAATGGAGCTATAAAGCTCATGAACATTGACTTTGTTCATTTCTACCTATTTATTGATGGCTAAAGGCTCAAGCTATATAAGAAACCATTTTCCAAGGAGACTCTCACTTGATAACGTATTGAATAACAACATCCATCTCTTCTTCATGAAGTATATCAACCTATTCATATAGCTAAAGGGTATTTTTGTCAACACTTCTCTAATATTTTACAAGAAAAATAAGCTTCCTATAGCTAGGAACAAGCCATTCACAACAGCTTGATTAAGGCTGAATAAAATCCTAACTCCTGGGATTCTCCAATTCTAGTTGATTTGGGACTATAAAATCTAAAAAAAATCATAAAATTTAGTAATGAAAACCTTGCATTGTTGATGATTATTGAATCAGAAGACTAGGTCACTCGCTAATCAACATTCATTAAAAAAAACATTAAAAACCACAACAATAAACTTTTCCATATGTTTTCTTGCAGATTCATTCTTTAGAATTAGAAATCATTTTCCTTTTGCTACAAGATAAAATTATTGATGTTGTAAGATAATTATTGTTGCTACAAGATAATTCTTGTTATCATAGGAAGCATTTCTCTCATTGTTGGATGAATTTTTGTCATTCCATCATATGTTTCATTTTTCAAAAATTAATCTTGCTTATGATGAATGGCCAACACATGCCTTTTGAACCTCTCATCCACCACTTTGAATCATCATTCATGTATTAATGGAAAGGTATTCCTAAGTACTAAGTTAACTATTTATACTTATTTCATTACATATTTTTTAATTATTATCTAGATTATGGTTCTTAATGTTATTAATGTTTTTTATCTCCACTTGCTTATGACATAATAATAAAATATTCTTTCTAACTGATTTACATGACCATTAAACACTACCACTATCACCTTTTATCATTTCTACAAACCTTATGTGCATACCAACTGCATCCTTTGGGGACAAGCGACCATTTTAAGTTGGGGGAGATTATCTCTCTTTCAAAAATAACAAATATTAAAAATTCCTCCCAAAAGCTATAGAACCCTTGTGACAAAAATGCAAACCCTGCAACAAAAATTTTATCCTACAACATGGGAGGAGACCTACTCAAGGATGAGACACTCGACATCTCTCCCCTGACTAGTGACCCAAAAATTTTGGTCCTATTTCAGAGTGTAGGGTGGGATAAATATTTAGGATAAATACTCTTGACCAAGGAGTTATAGAGGAGTTTTTTGGATCATTGTACAAAAATTTGATAATAGTTAGAGGAATGGAGATTAAATTAATAAAAACTATGATCAACAGGGTAACTAGATTATGTAGAATAGGAAAATTATGACAGGATAAGTTTGATGCAAAAATATAGAGGCAAAAATTCATTAGAGGGGATGAAATATTGGAGACTTAAAATCAGGGAACTACATGTTTTCCATTACCAAGAAGATGGACAAGAGCATTCGTATTCATCTTAAGATATTTTACCTATGAAGGAAGACACTCAATGTTGCATTTAGTTCATTTCAAATTTATGAACCACCTACAACATGGTATTGCAATACACATTCCCAATTTCTTACTTAATATGATCACAAGAATGGAAGATGCATTTCAAAAAGGTAACCCTAGAGTCTTCTCTCATAATTTTTATTTTCAATTAATTATACAAGACTACCCACATAGGACTAGGCCTAATGTAAATTGGAAATATTTTATTCAATTATCTAGAAATGTAGAAGGTGATAATGATGATGTAGAATAAGAAGAGGTAGAGGTAGAAGAATAAATGGAGGGAGATGAATAGATGGAAATATAAGAAGACATTCCTACAGCTACACAAGAACCTACAATATAAGATCTTGTAGCTACATAAGAACCTGCAATAGAAGATCTTCCTATAGTTACACAAGAATATGTAGAAGAGGACCTTCCTATAGTCACACAAGAACCTATATAGGAGGATCATTTTATATACACACAAGAACTTGCAGCAAAGATGAGCCTCATGGAGGAAGCTTCAACAAGCAAGGAAACTCGAAGAAGGAAGAGGAAATTGATCCTCTAACCTGAATCTGAGGCCTCTGAAGAAGAACTTCCACCTTCCCCTAAAAAGGCTAAGGTTACATCTGGTCCTCCAAGGTCCCATATATTGAGAGGAAAGATGAGAGGAAGGATAGGAACCAAGAATTCTTCCATTATAGAAATTGGTGAATAATCAGAAGAAGAACAAGATACCAACAGTGATGAGGCACCTAAAGCATCCAATTTTGATGAAATGAAAATTGATAAGAAAGAGTAATATCATTAGGAAGAATAATATTCTCAATAAGGCAATAAGGAAATAGATAAATCATGACAAATCCCTAAATTATTATAAGAAGAACAAGTGTAGATCCATATAGAGACAAAACAAGTAGAGCAAGCCCCTATGTCGATGTAAAAAGAATTTCCTATTTGGGAACAAGATTTTCAATAAATAGAATGACTAAGTAAAAAGCTACAGGACCAATCAAGTAATGGATTAGATTCACTTACTGTAGTAGATTCTTAGATGTATCCTTTAGTAGATAGCCATCTTGAAGTTATTATTTCATAGCCTCATATAGCAGGAAAACAACAAGTAGATCCCATAATTGACCAAGCAATTAGGTATAGTCTTTCATTTATTGTCTTATGAACTGATGAAATGGATAGACAAGAGATAACAAGAAATTAAATGAAGAAGTAAAAATCAAAGAAGAAAGTATCTATAAACTAAAACACAAAGTTGAATATTTAACTAATCTCACTCAAGCAATCCTTGATTGTAGGCCTTCTGCAAGGATATGTTCAATTTACCTTGAAGAACGGTGGCATAAATTTAAGTTCATGTGAATTCATTATGATTTTACATGTGAAGTAATAGACCCTATCTCTTTTTTTCAATTATATAAACCAAGATCACAAGAGGAACAAGCACAAATATGTGAATTCTATCTTCATAACTATGATGTGCCATATGACAGAGAATGGAATCCCAACTTATATGTTGGAGATATCCTTTTAAAAGCATTTTCAAAATATTTTTGAATGAGCATAAGAAAAATTATGAGATGATATAATACATACAAGAAGGAAAGGGAAAGTTAATTGGTTGTCAGAGAATAATCAAGAACACCTGAAGTTGTGTTGTTAGAATGGGATAACATTATGCTAAGAAAGGAAGTAAGGGCTTAGTTTGCTAGGAATAATGATGAAGCTTAGTATTTCTATTTGGGATTAAGAACTTATGTTGGGCCATCAACACAAGAATACTACTTGTACAGATATAATGATATCACCCCTAATCTAAATAGGAAGGATCCATACTCTCCTTTTAATTTAAAAGTAGCATTTGATAGAGTAACAAGGTACATTCTGCTTGCAGGGGAACTAGCGACACAATTATTGAGCATAAGATTCTAGCCTCCTTTATTTTGGTTCCCCATACCAGATTTTTAGGACAATAATCCATTAGATGCATCAATGGAAGTTAGGATATAGAATATTTATGAATAAAGGCATGGATTCTACACTCATCTATCTAGATTTTAGAGCTATCTGTGAGTTTGAAATGAGCAAGTTTGTTGCTCGAGGATGAGAAAAGTCTTAGGTTGTGGACTATGATGAGACCTAAAATTGTCATGTTTTTATCCTCATTTTCCATATTCACCTTTCTTGCTTATCATGTTTATGAAACATTTCCCATAAGTTTTTATCATCAGATATCCATGTTTTACAAATAGCATTATGTTATCATGTATCTTTGAATAGTTAGATTTTTTTCTTGAAAATCAAGTAAATAATATTTATCTTTTAATATAGGATGATTTTATTTATAATGTGTTTAAAAGGTGTGTGAATCAATAGGTACATTCTAAGGAACATTTCATGGTCCATCCTATAGTAAAGTAAATTCATCATAAGAAAACATCCTATAGCCACTACATGACCAAAGCTATGAGTAAACATAATTTGATTCCCAAATAAACTGATTCAAAAAATTTGTAACAACATTCATGTGATGTATTAAATATTTGGTTGAGAGGACTAAACAACTTGGATTATCTTGAAGTAACATTACAAGTTCTATATGAATGATAACTTTAGCATAAGGAACTAATTTTTGTTATCCTACAGCTAGATGTTTCTTAATTTGAAATATATTTTGTTTTGTATAAGAAAGTCTCCCCTATTGTGTGTGTGTGTGTGTGTGTGTGTAAAACAATAGGGTTGAGAAAGTAGTATAAATAAATTAGAGGAATATGGAAGAAGCATATTTTATAAGACAATTATTGTTGTAATTTCTCTGTAGTAATTCCTTGATACATTTATTTAATATGAGCAATTATTTCTGAGTCAATTTCATTGTTTTAAGAGGAAGGATTAAAGCTCAAGCTAGAAGGAGGAAGGTACCCCTTTGGAAGTATTGAATCAACAATTCAAGCCATCAATTAGATAAACATGTTGTTTATTTCATTTATGTGTTGAGTGTTATATTTTTGATTTGTGTGATTTTCAGCTTTGCATGTAATTGTTTTAAGAAAGATTCTGAACATAAAATATTGTAATCATTTAATTCATGATTTTTTATGTGTGTCCAATTTAGCATTTCATTTCTTGCATAATTTCTAACATCTTAGATTACAATCAGTAGAATTTCAAATTAGAGGATTAAGTGTGCACATACAATGACATCATCCTATCAAGTTTACATCCTTGGGTTGATATTTAAATGAAGTAGAAGATACAATTCTTTGGTAACTCTCTTTGTTCATTAAATATCAATAGAAGTATATTATATTGTGAATCTACCACTAGTCACCTTATTTATACATCATAGTGGTAGAATTTGAAGTCCTCCTATGTTGGGCATGGTGGTAAGTTGTTCAACTCTCCCATGACCATTAATAGGAAGCAATAGAGTAAAACATCATCTTGTTACTCCAATATTTTGGTGAACCTTGTTATGTTGTGAAATATTTCCTACTAGTTTTATATTGTTGAATTCTTATCTTCACTTTAAAGATCAATTAAATTCTTATTTGCTTTTTATTTTGGACTAGGAGTCTCTTGGGGTAAAAATACAGAATAGGACAATAGGTGGTGTATGGTCTCTCCCTTGTATTAACACACCCTTTCTTAGATAACCACCCTTGCCTTTAACAAGTGATGTAAACATGATCATAGCTAGGAGTCTCAAGTTTGGGGGTGTGTAGATAAGCAACTTAATGATGATAAAAGGTTGGGCGGTGAAATTTTCTTCTTATGACCAAAAGATGTTTGGGAGTGGATGAGAAACACTGTTGAAGATTGACTGACCTTCCTTATTTAATTAGACCCAATATTTTGCCTCTTTTTATGTATTTTATGGATGTTATCTCTTATACTGTTAAATATGAATTTCATCTAGCCTGCTTATATTATTATGAAAGGTAGTTGTTGTATAATGACCCCATTATAGGTAAAGACATTTTGTATCTTTTTGATTCAATCTCTTGTTAAACTAAGGCATATATAATTAAGAATACTTGGTTTTAAGGACCTTTGGAAGGATCCTATATGTATAAAATATTCTATATCCTCTTTGGGATCTTTTTTATAAAAAGGCCATATTAATTTCATTATTTGAATCTTTGTCTTGAGTGGCTTATTTATTAAGCACTGTGCCTCTCTTTATAATTAGAATATGATGAGTGAATGTAAATTAAACTTATCTAAAAATGAGTGTAACTTAGATAAATAGTTGTGAGTTTGTTATTAGAAATAAAATAAAAAGGATACCTTGTGAAAAGTCCCTTTAGTCTTAGTAGTTGAGTAAACTACTTGTTATAACCCTTCCCTATAATGATAACATATAATAAATAAAGAATAATTCTAGTAGAAGCTTAGCTCTACTATTATAATTATATCAAGGCATGAAGCCTTTAGGTTTGACTAAGGTCACCCTTGTTAAGGCTTAATGATTTAAAAATGTCTTGTAGACCAACCCTTTGATGTTAAAGTTTTACTTGTTAAGTAAATATCTTATTGTTCTCTCTGATTTATTGGAATGAATTATGCCTTAGGCCTTACTATTTAAATCATTTAGCTAAGCCTTTAAAATAACCCCCATTATGAGTGGATTCATTTTCAACCATTGAGCTTTCAATGTGAATTCAAGTCTTTTAGATGGTTTACATGTTCAGATAAACCAATGAGAATATTGGTTTAATGTTGAAAGAATATGAGCTTGGACACCTACTCGTTTGATTGCTTATGTGATGAGGGATTTACTTAGTAGAATACCTTCTAAGGAAGGGAGATTTTTCCAAGATTAAGTAGTTAGTAGTAACCTATGTAAGCATTTTCTTTATCCTGGTTGATCCCTAACCCTCCAAGTCACCTTTGATTTTTATTTAGATTGTACTTAGTTTTACCTTTGTCTCAACCACATCCATTTGGGCAAGTTACCTTGTGAAACATTTGCCTTAGTTAATTGACAAGTTCCCTGTGCATCTTTGCTTATGCATTGCTTGTTTTAGTTACTTTTCTAGGAGATTTTCATGGACCTTTTTACCTTGCTAATTACCCACTTTGGAATTTTATTTTGTTTTTCCTTAGTCACTTTCATGAATTTTAATAAGTGGTTTAGAGGTAGCCACATGTCACCGTTATAGGACCCAAGAGTGAATTTAGCATGGTCTAATATATGGTCAATGTCAAGCTAACAAATAAGCATGATATTACCATGTGGCATCATCCCACTGACTCAAAATCCCATATAGGACCATACAAAGTGCAAAGCCTTCAAGATTATAGGTGAATAGGATGATGTCACATGTCAACATCCCATTAACCCATGATATAATAGAAGATTATACAGGAAGAATTACCTCTAGGCTAGTGGGCTGGTGGGATGTTGCCATGTGGCATCAACTTGGTGACCAGTGAATCCAAAAAATGTCTATATAGATAGTGAGGCCCCCAAGAAAGTGAGTAGGTGGAATTATTTTAGGTGGAAAATAAGTCACCCCATAGCCTTGGGGCATAAAATTTGTTAGAACATGTCAAAGGTTGGGAACTAATCAATGCACAATATGTGGGCTATGCTAGTCTTAGATTCAAACTCTCGAGTTGACATGGTGTTAGAAGTATCGAATCAAGGACTAATAAAGAAATGTCATGTTCATCTTGTCAGGAGTGTTATAACTAGTTATCTCCTAAATTTATCATAATTATCATACTAAGAACCTATCTAAAGTTTCCACATGTCACACATCAAGATTATAACCAATCAAATTACACCAAAATTAGATGCACCAATCTCCTAATCTTGATAGATATTTTTGAGCCCAATAAAGTTTAACCTAGCTAGGAAGTGCCACACCAACTAAAGGTAGAGTGGTTAGTCTATTGGACTTGATAAAGATGTCAAATATTGGGAGAGATTTATCAATTAGAAAGTTTATACATGTCTCAAATGTCAAATGCATTAACCTCCCAAACATGACAGAGATGTTAGGGCTCAAGAGAGCCTAATGTAAAGAGAAAGTACCGCACATCCTAATTATCATAGTTTTTTTCCTCCATGGTCGGATAGAGATGTTAAAAACTAAGAGAGCCTGACAAACCATGGATAGCCATGTGGCTAGTCCATTCTCATCAATAGGTGGAGCCATCAAGATCCCTAAAACATTGAAGAGAAGATAGCATGGCCTTGGAGTCACCAAAGTAGCCATGTGGATTCCATCTATGTTAACTTAGAACTAAGTTTAGATATATGGTTGTCTCAACATCATCATTAGTTATTATTTGGCATGAGCTCATGAAGGAATTCTAAGTCCTAGTCAAATCAATCAAGACTATGGGATTCATAATTAGTGGCTTATGCATGTTAAAGTCTTATGGTAGTTATGGGATTTGCTTTTATGTTTGAATGGATTCTAGTATCTATCCATGTTATCATATTTTTTTGGTATTATGCTATGTCATTTCTATCTTTAATTGAAAAAATGGGCATGACATGAGGGTCTACCTAACTGATATGTGGATGAGCCGTCGAAAAATTGCCCCCAACTATTTAGACTACACTTCCTTGATAGTTAACATGACTACCACTAGGTAAAAATCCTTATCTAACTTAGCCAAATTCATCAGTGGCTCTCAAAATATCACCTCTAATTAGGCCAACACTCTTTTATAAACTTAGAGTGGGGCCTCCATGGATAATTTAACCTCTGAGACCTAATTGATTCTCACATTGGATTATGTAGAGAGTTCCAACACAACCTAGGGTCCATATTTGTTACATTTCATCACCCTTTTCCTCATGACCTGGTCAAAGTGACCTAGGTGAATTTTGAATTCACTTATATCTAGCATGGTGCCATCTAGGTGTAAAAACATAGTGATGTTGATCTCTTTGAAGTAGGTCAACATATTTTCCCTACCTTCTTCTAGAGGCTCCACTTCTATCTACTCTAAGTTTAACCATTCTTTAATTGAATACCTCATGCTCTAAAGAGGATCAGGTCTGAAATTGGAATGAGATTCAATTGCCCTGATCTATAAGCACTATAATCTTCCATCACTTTCTCTCCATGAGACAAACCCTCTGCAAATATTCCTAGGATCTTAGGAGATGTGCCATACTATCCACTAGGGTCTTGACCATTTCTCCCAGAGTTGAGAAAAGTTACAAAAGGGTGTCCTTGACTCATTTGATCAACTCCATAGGGAATGAGCTCCTAATTGTGATTCTAGGGATCAAACCATTCTTACATATCCTCCATCAGCATCTTCAACATATCATGTGTAACTCTAAGCATAGATACTAGGTCCTTAGCCACTCTCTCTTATCCCATGGATATCCTCATTTTTTGAGAGAGAAGAGGTATTGTCAAGTTTCCCAAAAAATAAGGTTTCCTCCATAGATGAAATTATAGGTGAGGATCCTACTCATGTTACTTGTGGTATGATTGAAGTCTTATAAGAATTTTGGACAACCATGCAATGGCTTATCTCAGGGTAGAAGGAGGTGTTAGTGTGGTAACAGAGATACATGTGACAGTTGGAGGTCTGGGTGGAAGAGGAATAGATGAAATGGAGGGAATGAAGGATGTGAGAAATGGAGGAGGTAGAATGAAGACTAAATGGGTTAGGACAAAATGAGAGGCCCAATGGAACATCTATGCCAACCACTAGCTCTGGATTAAATTAACCTATGGAGGATTTAATAGAAGGGAGGAAATTGGTTGGTTAAAACTAAGTCCATGAGTACCCAAGATAATTAATAAGGGAAGCCTAATAATAATGTGGGAAGAAACAAGAGGTAGTGTAGGAGGCTAGGGATGAGTCACCTTTTATTTCTTCATGGGCCTCTTTCTTAGATTAGCTTCAATTATTATAGAGGAAGGAGTTGAGGTGGCAGAGGCTATGGGGACCGACTAAGGAATATAAAGGATGATTGTGCCTAGGGCTAAGGCCAATTAAATTATGCACATAGGTGCACTTATTTATGGGGAGGAAAGAAAACTTGGTGGAGTTAGGGAACCTACAAGTATCTAAACTTATATAAAAATAAATATGGACACTATAGAGATCCATGCTTGGGGAATGGATTGGGTAGATGAAAATTGGGAGGTGAGAAGGCTATGCATAGCAAAATCCAACATCACTTGGGTGAATTGTGGAAGTGGTGGAATAGGGAAACTAAGAGGGGTTCCACTAGGTGGTTAAGGAATGGTGGGAGCATGGGGAGGGACTTGTAGGGGTGTTGGTTGTTGATCTTACCTTATGATCATTTTTGGAATGCTAATAACATCAAACCTCAATGCCCACATAATTTTGGGTTAGGCCACTAGAAGTTGAGCTGCTTAAGGTTGAGTTGTTTGGGCTTGAATTAAATGAGTTTGAGATACTTAGACTATGAGAGGTGGTGAAACTAGAGATAAATGTTATGGAAGAAAAACTCATAGAGGAGAAGGCCAAGGAGGAGAAATATATGGGACCCATTTTAAAATTATTTAGGAGATCTAGGGGAGTTGCATGACCATCCCATTTGGGTTGAGCTGATGCAGAAGAGTCAAGGCCATCTTGGGAAGATGGCCCCAATTGATCCTAATTTCCTTTCTTCTTTTTTACATTGGTTTGAGTGAACACCTCTTGATCATTAGTTGGGTTCAGATAGATTTCATCCTCCTCTTAGGGTTGGTGGCCATAGTTGATGTTCAGGTGGGCCTGGTATTTTTCTATATGATCCTAGATGATGACATGTAGGTCCCAATCTCTATGTTCATTCCTACCTAGGGTATATGAGTTTCTTATAATTTACATCTTCTAAAAAGGGGGAAAGCCTTATATTAAGAAGGGAAAGCATGTATTTTATTGGTGGTTGATGTAATGGATGAATATGACTTACACCAGATAGTAGGTGATTTATTACTTTGATAGGTAGTTCAAGACTTAATATGGTAGGCAGAGGAGAGCCTTGAGAGTGTCAACCACTTGAATGATAGTATCATCCTATTAGTACCAGTAGTCGCCAATGAGGGTAAGAGAGTCCCTTATCTTATTTGACACTTTAGGCATGCTACCTCATTGATGGCCATATAGACCACTAGGTAGAAGTCTTCATATATGTCTTGGATGTGGTTCCAATGATGGAAGCCATAAAGTTTGTAGAAAACTACACTAACCACCATGCTCCCAAGAACCTATGTTCAAAAGGCAGAAGTCTTGAATGTGAGTGTTGTATAAATTATGTCAACTAAGTAACTCATCATATAAAATTTGCCTCCTCCCTAAGCACTCCCACTACCTTGATTAAGTTTAAATTGATCAAACCTAAGGTTGGGGACCTAATCACCCTTGAGGATCATGTGGAGTAGGTAAATCTATATTAGGTTGTTGTGAAGGTAGTTTCTCTCCCCAAATAAATGGTTTAAAACTATCATCCCAATGTAGACTCCCTCTTTAAAGGTGTGATGGCATACACATTCAATTCCATATTTTTGACCCACTTAGCATCTAGGTTCTTTGAATAGTCCTTCAAAACATCATATATTTGGTAAGTAATGGTATAGGTGCTCAATACTATGGAATCATAAGTGATTATATACTTTAGGATTTTATAGTAATATTTGAAAGTGCATCTTAAAATATCTACGATCTGATGCTTAGAATTCATGGAGTAAACCATGTCATAAACACCACCCTATGCTTGCTTCATAGTGAGAAAAGTTTTGATGAACATGTTGATAAAGTGGAAGACCTCTAACTTATTTGTAGCTCGATGTAGCTCACACTTTTTATATGCCTAGAGGGCATATTTAAATTTGGCTTCATCTTCATCATTACTAGTAAAATATTTTGACACCAAGTTGATGGCCTTGAATATCTCATTATAGTGTTTGAAATGTGTGAGGCCATTTGGGAAAATTATGTCCTTATACTTAGGCTTAATTTGGGGTTAGAATAAGATAAAAACCATTGCAAAAGTTTTTGTCTCTCTATGATAACAAGTTTTGAGAAAAGGGGAAGTATGGAAGGCACAATAATGCACAAAAAATAAGAATTCAAATGTGGAAATTAAGAGCAATAATGGTTAATGATATCACCCAAAGGCACTTGCAAGGATCCAAAAATATCTCTTGTACTGATGGCACATCATGGCTTAGTTAGTAAAAATTCAAATTTGAGTTGGTGGTTGTATTTTCCCATTTATTTCCCAATTTGGACTTAAACTTAGTGGTTTTCAATATACACCACTTGCTAGATTTGGTGATTGTGATGTGACATCCCCATTTATCTAATTAGGGCCCAGTTCCCATTTCATTAATGCTAAGAGTATGGTAAGAATGCAATAATTTCATCTTAGTGGAATATTAGGTCATCTATTTCATGTGAAATGTGTCAAAAGCTAATTATTCCTAATTTCAATGGTTACCACCTAGGCACAGCTTGATACTTCACTTTTACACCGTTAAGAGTAGGAAAAACTAGTTAGAGGAGTGAAGTGATGCATGGTGCCTTTTGATTATCCATTTAAGTCTAAATTTACTTTGTTATGCTTGTATGGGGACTTATTGGGCCTCATCTACTAATAATTATAGAAGTTCCATGTGGCATGGTCCAATTGGTTGGGAGCCCCTAGGCTCTAACATCTCTGTCAAGATTGAGAGACTAAAAACTCTGACAATAGGCCACATGGAATCTTTGGATTTGGGTAGGTCCTCTTAAACTTTGACATCTTTGACAAAAATAGGAGGCTGATGCATCTGACATTGGGGCCATATTACTAGTCAAGCTATGTAAGTGATGGTCACCAAGGCCACATAATAGGTTCTCATTTGATTAGACTCCTTTAGGCTATGATATTTATATCAGGATTGAGAGATTGAACATTATATTATCTAGAGGATATTATTAGTTAGGGTCTCCTAATCTTTTAAATATTTATCATAACTAGGAGATTGACATCTTCTGATAGTTATAATCACATGATTCTTTCTGATTTGATCACTCAACATGTGAAAATCCACAAAAAGAAACTTAGTAAAAAAGAAACCTTGTAATCAAATAAAATTCACCTATTTTCATATGTAGATATACAATGAACCACATAGGACTCCAAGAAACTGAGACTCCAGGACCTTCAAAATAAGTCCAAATCTATAGACTAGAAGATTAGTGCAATAAAAATATTTTAAGTATGAAAATAGACTATTCTACATAAGATGCAATAAAGATATGACTATGCTTAAACTCATAAGTTATGGGGTCATTAACAGGGATCAAATGCCATTATGAATACAATATATGCAAGAAAAAATTAGGACAAAACTCAAATTACATACTTTAAAAACTAAGACATTGATTAGGGAGAAGTTGAAACTCTAGGAACCTCGAATTTGAGAAACTTTAAGAGGGGTCCCCCACTCCTTGAAACAAGGGGGTGTGTTTTCCACAACAAATGATGATTTATATGGGTAAAGTGGTGGTAGTCACTTAGAACCCAAGTTGTAAACCTTCATTCCTACACAACTTATAGACTGTAAGAAAATGTTTAGACATAGACAAAGAAATAAGGCACTAAAGTCAATTGTACCAATTATTTGTTGATGTGTCACCAAAATAGAGTTTAATTTTATTATATTAAAATAACTAATAGAATTTAATATATACATAATATCATATAATATTAAAATATATATTCTTATATTATACATTATATTATAGAGTTTATTATATTATATATTTTAATATATTATATATCTTAAAATATTATATAGTATGTTATTTATTAAAATATATTATAGATGGAATTATATTAATATAATATGATCAAGTTACATACCAATCTTTATATCTACAAATACCATTAGTGTGTGTGAGGTGATAAGTTTCTACTCAGTTTAACCCAAATTTCACTTAGGCAAGTTCATATCATGTTGGGTATTAGAACTTCTAAATGGGGAAATTATTGGTTAGATGGATAGGAGGGAAATGGTATGGGCATTACTATTATTCCATATAGGTGTCCATAGCCCCAATAAATATACCTTTGGTTTCACTTGAATACTTGATCCACTGCCAGCCAGGCTAGAAATCCTATGATGGGGGTTGCTTGAATAACCCTTTCAAAGAAGAATTGGAATTTAGATTCTATATTTTTGTTCTAGTATTTATTCTAAAAAAATATTATGAAAATATTTTGTAGTTATATCCATTGATGGTTTTGGACCAAGCCATGGGTGATGGGATGTTCAAAAAGCATTGAATACCCAAAGGATCTTGGATTAGTTGAGTGATCTTACATTTTTTTAGATGTTTTATTGAGTATATTTTTTATGGCTTTTATCAAGAAATGTCATTTTTATAAAATAATCTTTTGTTATGAAGCATTGGTCTTCAATATCTAAAAAGTAAAGGATGACTCATAATATTTGATTTTTTAACATGAAAGTTTACCCTCTAATTTTTAAATCATGACATACCTTCTGATCTTTCATTGCTCTTTAGAGTGGTCATTGCCCTTTTATAAGCTTGGTTCATCCCTGGTAAACATATCATCATTTGAAGGAGAAAAATGGGGAAAGGTTAGAAAGAGACAAATGGAAAACTAAAAAATAATACAACCAAAATCAAACACAAAACCAAAAGCAAACACATAATAGGAAGCAAACTAGTCTAATATATACATTACCACCTCTACCGAAGTTACTATGACACTACATTGGATGGAGTAGTTAAGAGTTAATGATTTAAGAACTATCCATTTATATGTAGAAAGAGGTAATTTACCTTGAGGTCTTTGAGGTGAAATGCATTATACTCTAATAGATCATCTATCTAATAGAGATCAATCCAAACAAGATCAAACTTGGCACACACCAACAAAAAATGGATTCTAAATAGAGTGGTTATTGTATTTTCCATTAATTTAATGACCTTAGAGGTAGTGATTTTATTTATTTACACTTCCTCAGTCCATCTTGTACAATAATTGATAGATTTGAGAATGAATTTATGGCCTATTAAGGAGATGGGGTTTATAACCCCAATAAAGTCTAGTCCCCATTGGGTGAATGATGTTGCTTCTATAACTAGTTACAATGGCATTGAAACACGAGTTTATCTTTTGGTGAAGGTTTGACATTGATGGAATACCTGATGTGAGCATGGAAATATTTTAATAAGGTAGGTTAGTAATAGATTTTTTGGAGTATATTGTGTGTGATTATGTTCATTTCCAGATGGCCAGTGCCCAACTTTTCATGGAAATTGGCCATTACTTATTTGGACTCATCTTTTGATAAACATATGAGATAGATGCCTTTGTGATTTTTCCTAAAGAGTAATCCTTTATTCAGTTTATATTGTATTAATTTCAACTTGAGGTCTCTTTTCTCCATGAGATTTTATCTTCGAAGGTGTGTTCACATAAATCAAGTGATGTACAATTAGGGCATATTAATCCTACTATAGTACTACCTCTTGGTTTAACCAGTATATATAGATCCTTGGGTTAATTTTCATTATCATTTGATTAATTTTGTACCCTCTAACCAACTTGGTAGGTTTTACTTATAAATCATACTATTACATCTTGGTCATCTATTTGCCTCTATGTTTTCCCATCTCATTTTGTCCCAACACCTGCTTGATGGTTAAGTTTGGTATGATTGCATGTACTTTATTCCTAAAAATGTAATAATATATCTTATTCATAGATTTTACAAGTGCATAGGTGTGCTTTTCTAGATTGGAATATTTCATATCAACATCTTTGAGATCGATGATCATAAAAACCACTAGGTGTTTTTCTCCATCCAATCTTTGTGTAAGACATGTAACAACGGTGTGCTCAGAGATGAAAGATTAAATATAGAAATCCTTTATATAGTATGGGTTGATCAACATAGGTTCTTAAATGATTAGATATTTTATATCCTAGAAAGCCTTTTTCAATTTGGAATGCCACTCCACCTTTTCCTCATGTTTCAACATAGCATTCAAAGGCTTTACCATTTTGGCAAATCCAAAAATGAACTTATGAACTAAATTGTTTTTCCCAAATAAATATTTTAACTCTTTCTTTATATTAGGGAGAGGTAATTTAGAAATCATATCATCTCTTTTGGGGTCAATAGCAATACCTTCTTGCATGATGATATGACCAAGAAGCTTATCTTCGATGACATCAAACATGCTCTTCTTTGGGTTTAAAGAGATGTCATTCCTCATGTACCTATCCAAAACCTTATACAATAGAAAATATGATATGAATTGTACTTTTATAACACATTTAAATCATCCATGTAAATTATTACGCATTTTCTAATTAAACATTCAAAATAAAAATCCATATCCCTTTAAAATGTTATTTCGATGTTGATTAATCAAAATGGCATTCACTTGTAGGAAAACATACCCCATTTGGTAGTGATTGTAGTTTTAATATGGTTTTTTAATTGACCAAGACCTGATTATATCGTGAGATTCTATCCAAGAAGGACATCATCTAGTATTTTCTCACCATTTGGATCACTTCATCAAGAGAAGGAAATGGATAGTTATCTTTATCTAAAAGTCGATTCAAATTTCAAAAAATATATGCATAAATAGATTTCTTCATTATTTTTGTGCATAGGTCATAGGTTGGATACTTATGTAGAGTGATGAATTGAGAATATTATTCTAGTTGATAGGAGTTTTTGAACCTATTTGTGTAACAAGGGTTCCATGATTGGCTTCACGGGCCTCTAAGTCTACCTTAATAGCTTATGGTCTAGTTTTAATGGGATGGTGTGAGTAATTAATTTTAGGTCAGATACCTTGAGGTATCCATAGGCCCAAAAAATAACATGTTTATAACTTAGTAACAAATTTCAAAGCTATTCGAGTTCCAAGTTTGTCCAATTGGGACTTATGTTTATAATTTAGGCTTTTTTTAAAGAACCAAGATTAATGGTATGGCATTTCTGATTCTAGAACTTGGGATTATTAATTTGGGGTGCATGTAAAAGTGTATAAAATACATTTTATAGTGAAATAATCCTTTTTGGGATGTAATTCCTATAAATATTGAATATTTCATCCTTATCAAGTTTATCTTTAGGATTGTGTTTATTTGCCTCATCAATTATCTGGGCTTAGAATACCCCAATGTTATTAAGGAATTAGATAATTTGTTTATCATCCTCAACGACATATAAATTTATTACATTATTTAGGACATAGGGACAAGGAACTAGATCCATAGAGATCTCCTACAATCTAGTGTCATCAAGGGGAATTAATATTTTATCTCAGGATGTTAACGAGTCAGGGACTTGATTTTTCTCCCTAGGTATGGTGATGAAATTAAATGCACTTATAATTTATATTAAGTGATAGGATATGTGGTTATAATTTTTGAGTTATGAAAACTTACATTGAAATCTACTCTTCACCTAGCTGACTACTAGCTCAAAATCGCTAAATACTCTCAATTCCTTAGCTTTATGTTTTAATGTAAAATTTAAGCCTAATATTAATGCCTCATACTCCATTATATTATTAGTATAGAGGAACTATAAAATATATGAATCTAGGTATTGTGATTAATATAAATCTAAGAGGGAATATTAGTATTGTGTTAGTATGATTAAAACCAAACAAAAACACACTAATTAAGCTTACACCTCACGCCTAGACACTAAAGGATCAAGATAAAAATACAAGTAACTATCAATAGAAGATAAAACCACCATTATTTACCTTATTTGAGAGTAAGAGTTGTATATTGGCCATGGAGAAATGTGTTTTGATTGTGTGATAAAAGAATCTTTGGCAGTGGTGCTCTTTGTATCATCTTTCCTTATCACCTTGGCAATGTTGGGCTTGAATTTGTATTTGTATTGGATCTATAAAAAAATGATCATTATAACACTACATAACAAATGTATTTGAAGTTATTTTTGTATCATAACATTACACCAAAATAGGTGCTTGAATAATGGGTGAAGCCTTGTATTTATATCCATCCAAACTAACTCTAACCCAAGTGTAGTTAGGTTAGAGTTAATACAGTTATGTTTAGATTAACTTTACTTAAGTTAAGTAGAGGACAAATAATTAATATTTGGGATAGATATCCAATTTATTAGTCATGGCTCTCCATTTCTGAATTTAAGGTTTTAGGAAAGATATTTTTAATTCCTTGAGTTTGAGGATAATGACATCATCATGACCTCATTTTTATTGGAATTTCTTTTTTTTTAAATCATTTTCATTAATTGCACATAGAAATTTCACTTAAAATTTTAATTTTATTTACTTATTTAATTCATTCTAATTATCATTTTTTCACTTTAAGAATTGTTTAAGTGCCCCACTTAATGGGTTCAAAGGCCAAATTGTCAATTTTTTAGGTTACAAGTTCACTAGAGATGAATCCATGAGAGGTTATTATTTTATACAAGATAATAACCCAAACAGGGATGCCTCAACATGATTCTAAGCACTTATGTTTGACATGCAAATGAAATTGAGATATTTAGTGATTTTTAGGCTTAATTTGCATTGCTTAGTAGAAATTAATTTGAAGTCTGATTGGAACACATTTATGGCCAAAATGGGTGTCTAAAGTTTGCCCTTATTTGGGAAGATGTGAGATAATAGAAAATTAATTTCTTCTCAAAGAATGAAAAATTCATTAATACCTTGGATAATGCCCTAGAAGGTGATGGATGAGCCCTATATGCCCCTCGAGGGAGTAAGCGATAAATAAAGTCAACAAGCATTCCCTCAAAGATAAGGAAATGATGTGACTTATAAGCAACAGAGGTGAAAATATTGATTTAACCAAATATAGTTATAATCAGTGGCACAATAAGATGCCCTAGTAGGGAAGATAAAAAAAATGATTTGCCTAAATGTGGTTATAATCATCAACATAATGAGGTACTCTAGTAGGGCAATGAGTCAAAATAATGATTTGTCTAAAGGCAGTTCTAATCATTAGCATAATTCAAATTTCCTAGTAGGGTGGATATATCAAAAAATAATGATTCTCCCAAAGTTAATTATAATCATTAGCATAGTGGTTTTCCCCAATAGAGTAGAGGAATGATAATATAATTCATCTTTTCCATAATAATAAAAATTAGGAAAAAGGGGCTTACATACTAAATCCATAGTCATGGAGTAAGATTAAGTTGATATAGAGAATAGGCATGAATTTGGGCTACCTAATAGTATGGAGATGTGCATCCTAACTAGCAAAGATTAAAATTCATTTATGATTTAATTACTCTACATTTGGATAGTATTTGGGTAGGTCAGAGATTTTACCAAGTGTGAACTAGGAGAAGTACTATGACACCATTACTTGTAAGCTTCACCGAACTAGTTTTTATTGTATCTTAGGATATTATATATCATAGTTATAAACAACTATAATAACAATGTGTATCCAAATTAGGGAAACTCAGTGTAAATGTAAGTACAAATCACTTAGGTGTAAGATATTAACAATCAAATCCCAGTGGAATATAATGAAATAAATTAAGTGTAAGAACATACACTAATTCACAACTGAAGTATAAGATATGGATAATCTAGACTCAAGTGTAAATAAAGTGTAAGAATCCTCTGACAATCAAAATAAAAAAATGGAAAAAATGCAAAATAAAAACAGAAAAAATGAATGAACAACCAAATAAACAAACACAAAAAACAAAACACCAATAAACAAAAATAAACAAATAACAAAACATGAATAAAAATAAATAAACAAACATACTACAAATAAACAAAACAAAATAATCAAAATAAATAAACAGTTTGAAACAAAGAAAAGTGCAAAAAATAAATTATTTTAAATAGACAAAGGCAAAATACAAAAAATGGTTAATCACAATGTTAGTACAAATAGAAAATAAAGTGTTCATGCATGTGTAATAGAGTTGTTACTCTTGGTGACAAGGTGACCTCTAAGCTAGATAGCAACGATGCAGGTATAATAATGTAAGGATAAAAGATGAACAATATTACCCTTAGGCTATAGGGAACAATGACACAAAAAGAAAAATGAGAGAAAAGAAGAAAAATAAGGGGTTGTTGAGCTAAATCTAGATGCATTAGGAATGCAGACACTACCTACATCATTCTATGAACACAAGATTCAACATGAACTTCAATCCAAATATAGTTCTCCCAAGATATGGGATAGAATAAAATTTATGATAAAGAAACTTTATTATCATATAAAGGAATATAGGAAAGGTTTCTTAAAATAATGAGTGTGTATAAAAAGAGATGAATGACGTTCACAATCATGAAAGCATGAACACAAATAAATCACATAAATATGAGAGTATGGTTTAAGTAAAAACCACACTAAAAGGTAAGAGATGAGTATCCATAAATGAGCTAAATTGGTAATCCAAAGTGTTTACTACATTTAAGGCATAGAATGAGAATAAAGTCACTAAATGATGAGATCATAACTGACTCACAAAATAACAAGAGCATTAGAAATGGTTTCTCCCAAAAGGATGAGAGTGTAAGAAAATCCAAGTGGTCATTAGTGCATCAAAGTTGAACACATAATGCTCACAATATAGACTCATAAAATGATGAGAGCATATGGCTAAGGTCAATAAGGATGGGGAAACTAAAGAATAAGTTATGACTTTTAAAATATCTAGGAATCCCAAAATTCTTATGACAAAGAAGTGGTCTAAAAATAAAGGAAGGTATGATCGAGCTAACCCGAGATGCCCCATGTGTCCAAGTGTTTCCTACATAGTCCATGCAAACCTTAAGCCAATGTAGTTCTCCAAAAAATGAAAGGAAAAAGAACAAAGTAGTCTAGAGATAAACTATATAACCCAACACAAAAAAAATTGATGGATTTATATTTCTCATGGAAATTTTAAGCTAATTTTCATGATTCTAGTATTTTTAGGATTTTCTAAATGTTTTAAATGTTTTTGGAAAATTTTAGGCGTCTCAACTCAATTGAGGATTATGAGATACAGAATGGTCTAACTCATAAAATGAGGAGAACATGGTTTAAACATACTCACAAAATGGCAAGAATTTTCAAACTTAAATTTCTCTTAAAATGGTAGGAGTGTGGCTAAAACATGCTCACAAAAAAGTGAGAGAATTTTCACTTAAGTTACTCACAAAATGGCAAAAATGTTTAAACTAAAATTACTCATAAAAAAATAAGAGCATGGTAAAGGGGTGACTGAACTAACCTTAATGTGAATGGAGTGATATGTACATAGTCCCAAATGTCACCTCAAGTCAATGTAGTTTCTCCTTATAATAGAGGAGTTTGACTAGGTAGCAGTAAGTGCATAAATTAGGCAAATGTCATAGTATAACATAGTGATAGAAAAAGGTGAAAAAAATAGTGTTGTGTCTGATCTACCCAAATGTGGTTATAATGAGGAAACTATGACATGGGTCAATGACATTAATTTTCCTTAGAGCGGTTATAATTATGAGCACTAAGAATGAGATAGAACTTGACAACAATGAAGAATGCAATTGTCAAACCACTGTCATATTGCTTCAAGATATTATGTTAGGATTACCCTTTATTTAAGATAATTTATTTTATCTTAAGTTCTATTTTTATGTGAATTATTTGCATAAATCTGGATTCTATGAGGTGTCGCTCACCTCCTTATGCTCTTTTAGTATTTGGGAGTCACTTGCATGAGTAACCCATTCCCTCACATGGTACACACATCCCTTCTCTTTCTAAGGGACTAGGACACAAGTGACACACACATAGGAGGATTGTAAGGTAATAATGGGATTCCTTATAACTCTCATTCTCCTCCTTTATTTCTATAAAAGAGTCATTTCTCTCTTATTTTATTCACTAGAATCTCATAGCTTTCTCTCTTTGTATATGGTACTCTTGATTCAATCTTGTATTTGTGCAGGTTTTGTTTGCAAGCTTGCTAATAAAATCATGTAGGTTTTTCTCTGATATGATTAGTTTTCTACTTTAAAATTCTTATCTCATTTATGGTCTACACCTTGAGAGGTAATTTAGTCTTGTGATTTCTTTATTTTAGTACTTTCATACTATGCCATTGCTGATTATTCTTGTGATAATTCCTTCATGGTATTATATCTAAGATCATCTTACTGACTTTTTTTTAAAGTGTGAATATTTTTAATGATATTTTATGGATTTTTTTCAAGGACTCCACCCTTGATATTCATTTAAATCCATATCTCTTTTTTATTGAAATTAGTGGTCTCTATTTTGAAAAGCTTGATTTCCTTCTGTCACATAGTTGAGAGGCACTCCAAGTAAAAATTTATGTTGCATTCACATCAATAAAGTGTGTGTCTATATATATATATATATATATATATATATATATATATATATATATATATATATATATATATATATATATATATATATATATATATATATATGTTTTTTTACTCATATTTTTTATTGATTATAAACACTAATATTTATTAGAGATCCTTTTGAGCATATATCTCTGCTCTTTTAATATTTTTGATTTTTTTTCAACTTCATAAATTTCTTGCAGTTATTTTTTTTTCTGTTTGATCATTAAAAATCAATCAACAAAAAAAATTACTTGTATAGTCTTTTTTTTGAGCTCCTTGAATCCATTTCTAACTAACTTAAGAGTTATAGTCAAATAACTTTGCTTTGTTTTTATATAGAGGGTCACCACCCCCTTCTGGCAAAAAAATATTTTATATATATTTTGGAGGTTGTACAACCCCAACATCACCCAGCTTTCCTTGTGCTTTCTCAGTTGTATGACATTTTCTCTTAGGTACGTCATTCTATTTTCTAGGTGCTCTTCTTTGCAATAATATTTCTCTCGACTATGTGGTTACACTAAATAATCATTTTTAATGAGCTTTTTCAAAAAAATAAAAATCAACTTCTAGTAATTAATTCGACTCTATATGCAATCACCATTCTTTTTTAAAAGCTTTTTTCATTTTTAAAACAAATAATTTATATAGGCCGTACAATTGGCCTTTGGTTTAGAAAAAACTCAAGTATTTTTTATACTTTCATTATCCCTTCAAATTATAAAAAGTCCACTTGGAGCATGTAGGTTTTTTTTTTAAAACAAAGACCAAAAAATGAATCCATGTTATGTTTGAATTTTTAAATATTTTAATTTAATTAAAAAAAACCATCTTTAATCTCTCTTTTTTTAAATAAGAGACTCAAGTGATTTTTTAATCATTAAATTAAATATTTATTTGGATTCGAGAGACTTTCAAAACCAAAAAACTTTTTAAAACTTTTGTTATTGGTTAAGTTTTTAGCTTCCTGTTTATAATTAATTTAATATTCTTTGTTGGTATTATTCTTAACTGCAACAACAATTTAATTTTTTTTGCTTAAGTTCATGTAACTAAATGCTTCTAAACTAGTTGTATCTTTTTGTTTTCAACTTCAAAGATTTTTAATCACCATCTTGTAGTTGTCTTTTTTTAAAATTCTCTATCATTTTTTGGCTCTCATTTCTTTCTTGATATCTCTTTCTATTTTAGTTAAGTCTTTTCTTTGGATTTCTTGTCCTTCCTTTGCACCTCTTTTGTCTAAGTAATTTTTCTTGCCTTTTTTTTTCTCAATAAATAAGTGAACTTTCAAGGCTCAATGACTCAATTTTTCCCTTAATTTAAACTCACATCTACTAATTACCACTTATAGAAATCACATATGTAATACATATTCACTTTCAAACACTTGGTGCACATAGTAGATGGCACAAACGTGAAACCTAATACAAAAACTACTTCCACTGAAGTTCAAGAGAAATAGCAAACAAAAAATGGTGAGGTCTTAGGATTTATTAGCATGAATATGACCCAAAAATTTCATGTGCATATTAATAATTTTATTCTTGTATCCATTGTTGAGTGTAAACTTAAATCTAATTGTGACATTGTGAATGAATATTGCAAAATTTGAATTTAAGATCAATCATTTGATTTAAAGTAAAATGAATTTAAAACTATAGATGATTTATTGATTGAATTTAACTCTTTATATTCTCAATTAGTTGGTTTAGGCATTAAAATTTATATTTAAATTTTATTCATATTATCATGAAAAAGTATTTGCCTCAATCTTTTCAACAATTTATTACTAATGTTCATTCGTAACTAATTTTTTATGCTTTATCTAGTCTGTTGATATTTGAACTATTTTGTATTATGTTGTGTCAATAAAAATAAAATTTGATTAAATTTGGTAGTCTTAAAACTAATAAACATGATTTTGTTTCTAAATACCAACATAAGAATGACAAATAACATGCCAAGTCCAATAATACACATGACAAGAAAGTTAAAAAATATACCTCCAAACCTAAGAAAATGTTATAGTGTAATTATTGTGATAAAAACACTCATGATGAAGATCACTTCTTTAAGAAGAAACATTCTATCAAAAGTGGAAATCTTAAGGTCAAAGACAATGCGAGCACTAGCAACACTAAGACTCGAGCTAAACAAAAGTCTAATACTAGAGTTTCTTTTACTTGTGCTTTGTGTGTTTCTTATCTTGAATAGATTTTTTATTCTAGTCTTAATCAACATATTACATATAATTATAAGTTGCTTATTTATTTAGAAATAGATATTTTCAAAAATCATTTAAGTCTTGTGAATGATGCTTCTTACAATGTTGAACCCATAAGAACTATTAAAATACCCAATGGTGAATAACATAATGTCTTGATTGTTCTTGATTTGAAATTAAATTTGTTTTTTATTCCTCAATTATGCAGATAGGACTATGAAATATAATTTTTAATGACACGTGTTATGTTAAATCTATGAAGCAATATTTTCAAGTAGTTACTACTACTATTTTTTATAATTATAATTTGTTTAAATTTGTTAGATTGTCTTCTTCCTCCTTTTCTCATGTTTTTCTTGTTTCTAATGATCTTAACTTGTGGCATGAAAGATTATGACATATAAATTATCAAAGTATTGCACTTATGAACAAATTTAATATGGTGTAAGGTTTGCCTGAAATTCTTCTCACTACTTTTACTTGTAGTGGTTGTATGGCTAGTAAAATTCATACAGAAATTTTTTAATTATCATTCTTGGCATGTTACTGAAAAACTTCATTTAATTCATAGTGATCTATTAGTTCCTATGCAAACTCCTTCTATTAATGTTGCAAATTGTGCTTTAACTTTTGTTGATGATTGCATTAAATGACTTTGAATTTATTTCTTGAAAATTAAAGATCAAAGTTTAGACACTTTTATTGAGTTTCATGTATTTCTTAAAAATCAATCTCATTATTATCTATAAATATTATGCACTGATAATGGTACTAAATATGTTAAAAATTATTTTCTTGCATATTGTAAGCACATGATTTTAAGCATGAGAAACTAGTTTCCTACACACCTAACCAAAATGGTGTTGTTGAACGTAAACATAGAACTAGCACTGAAAAGGCTAGGTACATGTTGCATGTTAAAAATATACATTATAAATTTTAGGTTGAATCTATGTATTGTGTTGTCTATCTCATTAATATGACTCTCACTAAAGATATTTTAAATATTACACCTAAAAAAGTTTGGAGTGATAGAAAATCTAATTTAAAGAATTTACGTGTTTTTAGTTGTGATGCATTTATTCATATTCCAATTGAAAAATGTAAGAAGTTAGATTTTAAATTAAACATTTTTATTTTTGTTGGCTATGATGAATCATCTAAAACTTATAGGGTGTATGATCCTCAAACTAACAAAATCAAGATTAAAAGGGATGTTAACATTACTAAAAATGGTGTTTAATTGTGCTTCAAATTTAGATTCTCTTGATAGAGTTTTTGATTATTTTCCTTTTGAAATTAATGATTATCATCATGATGTGGTGCATAATTATATTATTACTCAAGTTTCTTATCATTCTTCTAGTCTTTCTCCACCCAAAGCTATGCCTAAGTGGGCCAAGACTTCTATAGAATATTTTGAAATTGATTTAAATATTAGTGATACTCGTAGAAATAGCCAATAATTTGGTAGTTATAATTTGATGTCTAAAATTATGCACAATAATGATCCTCAAAATCTAAAACAAGCTCAAAGTCATCTCTATTGGGAAAAATCAATGCATGATGAATACAAATCTTTGATTTGATAATAACACTTGGGACTTAGTCCCTCTCCCTAAAGGGGATCACTTGGTAATTTATAAATGGTTGTTTAAAACAAAGTTCAATTCTGATAATCAAATTGAAAAATATAAAGCTAGACTAGTTACTAGAGGTTTTTCTCAAATTGAAGGAATTGAATATAATGAAACTTTTGCTTATGTTGCTAACATGCCCACAATTAAAGTTTTTTTAGCTTTAGCTACTCACATGCATTGGCCTCTTTATCAAATGGATGTTAAGAGTACTTTATTAAATGGTGATTTGCATGAATAAATTTACATGTCTCAACCTCTATTTTTATTAAGAAAGGTAATGAAAATCTTATTTTCAAGCTAAACAAATCCATTTATGGTTTGAAACAATCTCCTATAGAATGGTACTCTAAAATCTATCAATTTTTCATAACTCATGACTTTACTCTTAGTTCTAATGATCCTAATCTTTTTGTCAAACACACTCCAAATGGTATAGTTCATCATTATTTTTTATGTTGATTACATAATCATAACTGGTAGTAATAGTTCAATGGTTTTTTCAATAAAAATTCTTTGAAAAATACCTTTGAAATGACTAATTTGGGTCTCTTACATTATTTTTTAGGTATTCAAGTTTGAAAAGAAAAAGATAACATTTTTATTTCTCAATCTAAATATATATGACCTGTTATCTAGCTCTAATATGTTATATTTCAAACCTATTTCTACACCTTGTGAACTTGGTGCTAAATTACGTAATGACATGAAAACTAAATATATGGATCTAACTCTATATAGAAAATTAGTTGGAAGTTTAAATCATCTTACTCATACTCATTGTAATATTTATTTTTCTATTGGATTGGTTTTTTGTTTTATGTCTAAACCTCAAACTACTTGTTTTAAATCTGCTAAAAGAATTCTTCATTATATTAAAGGTACTCTAACTTTTAACATTGATTATACCTCAAATATTACTTTCTCTTTGGTAGGTTATTCAGATTATGATTGGGCTAGTGATACCAATGATCGTAGATTCACAAGTGCTTATTATGTTTTTTGGGTTTTGACACTATTTCATGGAATAATAAAAAGTAGACTATTGTATCTCTATCTTCCATAGAATTTGAGTATAAATGTTCTAATTATGTTTCAAAGGAAGTTATTTGAATTAGAAGAGTTTTAATAGATTTGGACCATCCATAACATTTAGCTACTCTAATTTTTGGTGATAATCAAAATGCCATTTCCTTAGACAAAAATATAGATTTCCATGCAAGGTCCAAGCATGTTGAGATTAAATATCGCTTCCAGTGTGAACTTATTGAAGATAATCAAATCCTTCTTTTTCTTTCCTACTAAAGATCAAATGGATGATATCTTATTTTATAACAAGTTAGGACTTAAGTAAGTTCTCATCCAGGGGAAGAGTCAGTGATATTTTTTACCTTATTATTTGTTTGTAAACTCTTATATAAAGTTTAAGGGGGAGTGTTAGGATTACCCTTTATTTAGGATAATTTATTTTATCCTAAGTTCACTTTTTATGTGTGAGGAGTTTTTATTTATGTTAATTATTAATTCACATAAATCTAGATTTCATGAGATATCACTCACTTCTTTGTGCTCTTTTAAGATTTGGGAGTTAGTTTCATGAGTAACTCTTTTTCCACATGGCACAAACCTCCCTTATCTTTCTAAGGGACCAGGACATAAGTGGCACACATATAGGAGGTTTTTAATGTAATAATATGATTCTTTATAACTCTCATTCTCCTCTCCTAGCTCTATAAAAGAGTCCTTCCTCTCCTCTTTTACTCACTAGAATCTCATAGCTCTCTCTTCTTCTTTTGTGCTCTTGATTCAATATTATACTTGTGTAGATTTTTGTATCAAGCCTTCTAATAATATCACATGAGTTTTTATTCAATACATTTGGTTTCCCACTTTAAAATTCTTGTCTCATTTATGGTTTACACCTTAAGAGGTAGCTCAGTCTTGTGATTTCTTTACTTTTACACTTTCATACTATGTCATTAATAATTATTCTTGGGATAAATCCTTCATAATACCTATGTGAATATTGAATCAACTACTAAAACTTCATCTAGATCCAATATTTAGAGATTTTATAAAGAACCAATGTAAAAAAGTGGTGGGGAATGGAGGGTAAAATAACTTTGGCCAATAGAAAAGGTATGTAAGGAATGTTACATGGTATGGTATAAGGAAGATGTGATTATAGTATGATTTAAATTATCCTCATAGAAAATACCTCGGGTATCTCAAGTAAATAATACTTGAGATGTATTATGTTCATGGGCTCATCAATTTCATCTCCATCCAATGTAACTAACCTGTAAGCTTCAAATCCATAACTAGTGACAATGACATAAGGGCCTATCTAATTAGGCTTGAAATTGTCTTCTTATTTTTCTTGGCCATGGTGTTTTTATGGTTTTATTTGAGGACAAAATAACCAAGCTTGAACTCTATGTGCTTGACATGACTTATATTGACCACATAATTGGTTCTGATATACTTGAAGGCTATTTATAATAGCCATGTATTTTTCATCTAGTAACTCTAAATCTTATAGATGATCTACCTTGTAATACTCATTATCAAATATGTGCTTGAATGAGATACATAAAGAAGGTAAATTGACCTCAGTGGTAAGAATAGCATTAGTGCCATAGATAAGGGAATATGGTGTGGATCCTGTTGGAGTATGGTAATTAGAATGATATGCCCAGAGGGCATAAAAGATATGTAAGTTCCAATCATGGCCAACATTATTGATAATATTCTTAAAAATATTGGCAATGGTCTTATTATATGCCTCCTTTTGTACATTACCTTGTGGGTAATGTGTAGTGAAAATTATTGGGTAATGTTAAACTCGACATAGAGTGATTTGACATCCTAGTTTTTAAATGATCTACCATTATTAGATATAATGTTAGATGAGATACATTAGTGTTAAATAAGATGGTTAACTATGATTTAGAAATTTATTTTTTAGTCACGTAAGTGGGGTATAACTTCAACCCACTTAGTGAAATACTTAGTGGCAGTAAGAATATGTTTATGGCCATGTGAGGAGGTAGGGTTAATCTTCCCTATGATATTGAGTCCCCATGTTGAAAATGGCCATGTTGTAGTTATTATTTTGAGTGTCTTAGCTAGGGCATGGATCAAATTTACATGCCTTTAACATTTATTACATATTTTCACATAAATAGCTACATATGCTTCCATGGTTAGCCAATAATAAGTATGTAGAATTTTTTTAGCAAGGATAACCCTATTGGTTTAGGATCCACAAATTCCTTCATGAAATTCCCTCAATGATAATGCAACTTATATTAACTTCAAACAATGAAGCAAAGATCCATCAATGTTTTTATGGTAAAGGGTTGCGCTGAGTAGGTTATATCAAGAGGCTTGGTGTATGAAGGCTTTTTTTGTTTTCATGAAAAGGTTTGATGGAAGGATTTGGTTGTGACGGTACTTATATAAGTATGAATACCAAATAAAACTAAGACCAAAAATGTCACACATCAATTCAATGGTTGAAGGTTCATGGGTAGGTGCAAGAAGATGTTCAATGAGAAACTAATAGTCTTTTGCCTTATCTATGCCATGGATCAAAGAACCAATGATATCCATGGCATTTATTATCCTATAATTGGCCTAAGGTATATGTTCAAACTAAATGTGGATAATTTTATACTTGATAATATCCACCATGGCCTTGTATGGTACCAAATTATCATCTTTGGTCTATAACTAGTCTATAACCTGATTGACGATTAGTTGAGAATCACCATGAACTAAGAGATTCTAAATGTTCCATTATACCACTTGATGAAGCCCTAAAACAAGTGTTTCATATTCAACCATGTTATTAGTATAAGGAAAGCTGATATGAAATTTAGGAATGAGATCCCCTATGGTGTAATAAATAATAGGTCTGCACCCAATCCATGAGATGTGAATAACTCATCAAAATACAACTTTTAGTGATATTCTTTAGGAGGTGTTTCTATAATGGTCATAATGGATTCATCTAAGAATTTAAAAGTGAGTGGTTCATTATTTGAAAGGGGAGCTTTAACAAGTTGATATGTAAGTACTCATCCCTTTATGGCCTTTTGATTGACATATTAAATCTCTAACTCACTCAAAAACATGATCTACTTGACCATGCGGCCTTATAAAGCTATTTTTGATAGTAAAACTTGAGTGAATCTACTTTAATAATGAATATGGACTTATTTTTAATCATATAATAATACAACTTTTGGGTTGCAAAGACCATACACTAGTAGAATTTAGACAATAAATGACTACATGACTAAAACTTTTAGTTACAATAATTAAAAATGTCTAAATTCTACTAATTTTTTGTAACTCAACTATAAATGAGTAAATAAATGACTAATTTGGTCATTGAGTAAAAAATTATTTAATCATATAAATAAAAATGACTAAATAGTTACACAAATACAAATTAGACAAAATTTTTAAAAAATATTTTTGGTGAGAGTGTATTACATGCAATTAATTATTCATTGAATATTTCCTCATTTTGTTATTTGGTAATTAGCTTGGCATTGAGGTATTTTGGGTTATAGTAGCTACTTGTATGGGTGATAAAGCTTGTTTGGAGAGGACCTAGAGACTTTTGAAAAGATGGCCAAGGAATTCAGAGTTTGTTGCAAAGAATTTGAAGTCGGTGAGGCCCTCTATAGAGAATTCAGATTTGGGGACACCTTTTGTAGAAAATTTAGAGATAATTCAAAACCCTCATTACATTAAACATAAAATCTTTAGCCTTCTAATTGGCAACTTATAGTATTTACATAGGCAACTAAGTACCAAAACCATACAAGTAGTTTAGGGTTTAGGGGACTATTTTTTCATTAGTTTCCTCTAGGTAATTTGGAACATATGGGAATTGAAATTGAAAATCAAGTGAAACACCACCTTCTTCTAGTCATTGGAAGAATTCCATATCTTTAAATCACACAAAAAAAACTATAGAATTGGCACTAGCGATTTTATTTATGAATTCAACCCAAATGCCATTTCCCAATGCCTCTATAAAATTTTATTGAGCCAACTCTAGTTCATCACGCATAACATGAAGAACCAAAATGTTATTTAACAATTCAATGGGTAATTCTTCTCTGCTCTTCTTCAAAAGATACTTTATTGTCTTAAGAGAATCTAAGGCTGCACTGGGGTCTGATGATATTAATAACTCACCCATCTTGATAAATATGTGGGAATCACATGGGTCTATGAAAGTTTCCTTTCTTAAAATTTCCAAAGCCATCTTTTGGTTCTCAAATTTGTAGTATGCAAAACCTTAAAAGGATGCCAAGCTTTATGATTAGGTTATGCAACCAATTTGGCCAACTAATAGAATCAACCCAAGTGATTAGGATTCTCTACACTTTAGGCTCTACTTTGCCTAGGTGGGTGCTACCTTATATTCACCAATGATTAATTACTCCTCAAATTTGTTGGTTACTTCATAGTAGATTAAGGGATTTATGTAATTTTGTCAATTGAATAATCTAATTCACCCTAATCCAAACTGGCATATGATTTGAATTAGATTTTTTTTTTAATTTTCTATTCTACTATTACTCCTACTCCTACACAATAGAAAATTAAAATTGAAATTTTTGAATATGATACAAAGAAATGATTCTGGAAAAGAATTGATTGGTGCCTTTATTAACAATTGGGTAATGGAGTTTGTTTACAAAAATATTTGGGATTTCTATCTAGCCATAACTTGATTTACTTGGCATGGGATTATCTATGACTGTCATAGACATGCAAGATTATTATTACCTAGCTCTTCTTAATTATCCAAAGTAAATCCTCCAAGTTATAGTGATCTATTCAATAGAATTCAATCCCTACTTAAGGAAACCTAATTGGATAAACCACCCAAAAAAAACAAATGTGTTTTGAAGAACTAAATATATACTTGATATCTTAATTCAAATAACAAGGAGAAACAAAAATGGAGACAACTAGATAAATTATAACATTAATATTTAACAAGCAGTTGAGAACTAGATATATGGCACTAGAGAAATGTGGTTTGCATTTATTTATATATCTTTGAAGAGTAGGCCATACAATGTCTTTTTCCAAAATCAATTTCCCAAAGAGCTTTCCCAAGGTCTAGGTTTCCTTCTTATAGGGGTGAAAGAAGCTACAAGATTCAAACCTTTCACATTCCAAAAAATGACTTTTCATATACCCACCCCTTAATATGACCTATTACAACATATAATTTTTGATAAGTCTTAAAAATATCACCAAATATATTTTAAATACATATTGGAAAGCATAAAAATAAGAAAAAGACAAAACAAGAGGACATCCAAGATTTGTTGGTTCCATGTTAATGCTAGCTTGATGCTCATTTCTCCTCTGCATACTTGGTCTACTTATTCTTTAGTTGTCAAATACTGATTCTCCCATTGGTACACTATGAAATCATTAAGCCACTTATATTATTGGATTTGGAGTAGGTTGGCCTAGTGATCTTTCCATCTTTTATCTAGCAACACTTTGACATCAATTATGAACTTTGCATATCCAACATCCAGAGCAATTACTCTATCCAAAATGACATTAAAACTAAGAATATTTATGTTTTGATCTTTTTTCAAGAAATCAATGACTTGAGAAATTGTTTGACTATATTCACTTTTCCATGTATCAAAACCTTTGATATTTTTATCCTCTAAAAAAATGGAAGGAATAAACTGGTGTTTGAAGGTAGCAAAAGAATCAATCTTTTCCTACATTTTTTGGCTCTCACCATTCACATACTAAAATTCATCCAAGATCATTTTCACTATCTTCTTTGTTGGCTTGAGTGAGGCTAGAGCACCTAGATATCTTTGTATAAATTTGAACAAGGTTAGAAATGTATGGTGTGTAGGTTTTCATTTCTTGTATATTGGATCCAAATAGAAAGATTGACCTTCAACTAATCAATGGCTTGAGATAAGGAAGAATAGCATTCATGCACATCTCCCAAGTTGTCAACAACTAATTTTACTCTGTATTCCAAAATCTTCTCAAATACCTCAAGGATTTTCAATTTGGGATCATCCTTTGTCTTCTCATTTTTCTTTTTCAAATATTCAATTTCTTTCTCCAACTTCAACTTTAATGCATTCAACTGGTCAACTAGGAGTCTATTATCACTGGTTATTTATGGCACAAGGGCTTGGTATGACAGAATTTCTTGGCTTTGAGAATCAACACCCTTTAACTACTACTTTAGTTTAACATTTTCAAAATATAGCCTATTCATTTCACCATTCATCTCAATTTGTTTTTTTCATAGTCGAGAAATTTGTGCTCCATTTTCTTGACAATAGCTTGTGTGAACATTACAGAGTACATAATAAGGGTGGAAGCTTCAAGCACGGATGTATCCTAAAATAATTTCACCATAGCTATTCCCATCAACTCCTAGACTAAATTAATAAATCTTGGCTCATTGGTGTTCTTTTGTGTGGCCTATATTGCTAGAGTCTCTATCTTTGGGTTAAACCCACAACCACTGACACCATCCTCATAATCAAAATCAAAAACCATCATGGGTTCATCTTGATTTCTCACTTGGTCCAACAAAAATATTTTCTTCAATTCAAGGCCAAGGATGATCATCATATTACTCTTCAAAACCATTTGTCTAGCCTCATCATGGCTGACATCATCATTTTTTAAATCCTTGAAAGTTTGTGTCATAATTTGATCATGTTGAGATTCATCAACACCTATTTTATTTATTTCCACCTTTTATTCAAATTCTTTCATCTTCATTTTGAGCAAAAAATATTTGAATTATAGGGTATTAATGAAATAATCATCCTCGATGAACCTCATAGAAGTCATAACCCTTTCATCTTCTTTTAGCTTAGACTCACCTTGTGCCTATTCATCCATTCTTAATTTTGGTTTATGTGTTATTTCTTGACCAACAAGGGGTTGATCAAATTCCTCTTCCTCTCCCATATTCCTCAAAATATTGGCCACCTCCTTAGAGTCATCAACTCCTTCTGTCATTTTATATGGAACCAGTGGAGAAACATCATTATTTTTTTGTCTTTTGGTAGGTAGTGAATTAGGAACAACTGGATCTTGCACTAACATTACATCTAGACTAGGTTTTTGAATCAAAATCCTACTGGATTTTTTATAAGGAAGTTGGTAGCCTTTGTAGGTTGCTTCTTAGACTTGCCATATTTTTTTTCAAAATTATCAATTATCAAATCTATTCTTTTCAAAGGGTCCTTTTCTTCAACAAAAAATCCTAAAAAATTAGGGTTTTCTAATATTTTGTCATCCTCAATCTTATTCAAAATTTCCCATTTTATTTTCCTATTATATACCTCTTTAAAAGTGACACAATTTATGATCACATCCTCATCATAATTCATTTGACGGGATATCCCCATCCTGGTAAGGATGACTTGTCTAACAAAGTTCATGTGACCCTCTAGATCACAAACCCTTTATGTCCCTATTTTCAAAGAATATTTAGCCTTAAAATAGGCTTGCAACTCCTCCAAGGTATCTGAACCAATGTAAATTCACCAAACATAGTGGAATCTAGAAGAAATGTGCCCTTATTTTATTTTTTCATCACATCTTTCTCCATCCAGAACATCTGCCACATGAATTCAAGAAAATAAATTATATTTGGCTCAAATTATGGCAACACATGGTGTGGCTAAGTACACCCATATACTCTGATTATAGTATGGTCAGACAAGAAATACCAACCAATAAATTTATGTTTGTGACCCTATTCTAGCCTATGGGTAAGAGGACTCAACATTTCTCTAACCTCTTTGGTAAATTTAGGAAAAAGGATACCAAGGGAATTCATTATTATGACTGAGAAATAATCATGGAATACAACATAGTTACAGTTCTAATAATGAGTGTCCCATTTGTAACACCATCACTATGTAGGCAATCTCTATCTCTTTTGATCAATCATGCTCAAGTCCATCCCATTGAGCCAATTCCTTCTATTCTGATACAAAATTAAATGACACCATAAAGAATAATATTTAAACTCCATAGGTTTCTTGTTCTCCCTTATTTGTAAAAAAATTTCATGCAATTTCTTCTCAATAAATGATGTAAAATCATACTCAACATTAACATCTAGGTTTTGTATTCTCATGGCCATCATCATCATGCCAGCTAGCATTTTATCTTGGGCATCAATTCCTAGAACTTGACACAAATAAAATATGTCCTTTTGAAATACACATCAAAGTCATCAATTAGAAAAGGCTCAACTACAGTGGTTGGGATTGAAATTCTTCTATTGTTGGCCCCTTTCCTCATGTACATGGGCAACTCATCACTCCTATGTGTATTTATTGGACTAATATATTCTTGTTCACTCTTCTTCAAGTCAAATTTTGTGAGGGCTTACTTGTTCATCATGAAATAATCAATCATTATATTTTTGTCCATAGCCACTAATGGTGACCCATGTGGCAACTTGATAGTTTTGGTGGCTAGATGATAGTGTTGTGCCAATATCCTAATCAAATACACATCAATGGATATATTTGGCACCACAAGTTTAACCAAATTCAAATTCTATGGGTTTGAAATTGGTCCATGTCCATCTTTATTTTCACAAAAAATACCAAAAAAGGTTCCATCCTGAGATAACGACTCTAGCATCCTAACACCCCTCGCTACATCCTTGAATAATTTCTTATACTCTTTGTCAATTAAATTTGGCAAAATGTCTAATAGTGATTGTTGAAGGGATTGATTCTTGGGAATAAGGGGTTTAGTGCTCTTACTTGCAGATTCAGATTTATTAGTGCCATAGTTTGATGATTTTATGAACTAGGGTTTTGATAGTCACTTTATCTACCAAACTAGTTGAAAACAAAGCACAAACTAAATACCGACTTGTAAGAAGAAAGTGATGAGGTAGAATTACCTAGTTGGAAGATGGCTGAAGTGTGCACATAAAGCTTGAATTCATCATCTAAAATCACTAATAAATTTTCTTGAATGAAAAAACACAAAGAAATTTCAAATTTTATTCTACTATGGAGCTAGTCATTTTTCCATTAGTTTGGTTCATGCCATGAGATTGACAAATCTTAGCATTCAATTCTTTCAAACACAAACTATTGATTTGGTCCAATCCAATGGATGGGTGGGCACTTCAATCGTAGGCATCAATGATAACCACTATAAGGTAGCGATATAGTCATTTTAGCATTTAATACTTTACCACATCATTTCAAGACCTATTTAGATATATTGTGAGACCAAGAGAGTTTTTGGATAGTTATACCACATCTTTCACCACTTAATGTCACCCCTAAAGCCTTGATACACATCATCATAGGATGTCAGGATAAATGTTACCCCTTATACCTCATACCACATTATCTCTAACCTTTGATCTGACCATCATGGGACTACATGATCTTTTGGCATTCCTTCACTATTTACCATATCACTACATGCATTGGATTTGACATGTTGAAAAATAAGGAAAGACTACTAAATAGGCTAATGAGTTATTTTCACAATAACCATTTGATTGTTGTGATCAATCAAATTATAGGTGGATTGTCTAAATAAATACACAGTAAAATATTATTTATGTACACAAAGAAAACAATCCAATGATTATAACAAAACACTCCAAATTAAACTTAACTCTATGAATGAATGTGAATGCTCACTCTAACACTTAGTTAGATAAAATTAATGTGGTAAGGATACTTCTTTACCTTTAACATCTTTCTTGTCTGCTTGACAAATATTTTTTTATATTGGTTTGTTTTTCTTTTAGTGCCTTACACTTCAACTCTTTCTATGTTTGGGTTTTTTGGATGGTTATATCCATGTATTTCATCCCTATGATATGATTTTAGATGAATCTAATATTATCCAAATTCCTTTTTTTAAATATGAAATTATGATTTTTTCTTAAGGAAAAAAAAGATCATGTATCAACTAAAAATCCAAAAAATAGAATTGTATCAAATAAGGTAATCTAATAATAGTAGGCAGTGGAAGAATCTTGAGGGACCACCAAGGTCAACCTTATCTTGTATGCTCATTGGATATTGGGAATGATGAAAGTAATTGGGTGGACCTTGTCTTGTTTGTTCTTACCTCATCACCATAGGTCAACATTTTATTTGTCATGGGGTCATTTTAAATATTTTATGCTACTCAAACTCTTGCAGCCAACCCACCAATTACTTTTGAGACCTCTATGGGGTCATGGTAACTAGTCTCTATATACCACAACACCGTAAGTGAAGTTCTTGTATTCTACGAGGAAGCAGTAACTATATTTTCACTTTTTTTAGTTTCTACACACCCACCAAAGCTATTTGAATGTACTATGAGGATATAGTAAGAGACACAAAACACATCAATGATAAAAATACAAATGTATTTCATATGGACATGATATGGGATGCTTATGAATGACTCTTAGAATAATTTTAAAAGGAATATGGACTCCTAAGATGAATTTTATAAATTTTGTAAAAAATGCCTCAAAGAAATGTGGTCTCATGGTGATGGAATGCCATGACAAGCGAATTATTATAAATTTTCATGACATTCCATCACCATGAGACCACATTTCTTTGAAGCATTTTTTTAACTAGTTCACTACCTTGTCTATGTTATTGCTTACTATTATACTCTGATAGATTTTTTCTAAGCATCCATAGCTTGTTTGAAAGCACTTGTTTTAGGATTTTAGCCATAACAAAAATGTAGTGAACTATTTGATAAAATGATTTAGTATACATGTATGAAAAATGTGGTAGCATATACAAGGAAGTGAACTATTTTTAAAAATGCCTCAAAGAAATGTGGTCTCATGGAACGCTAGATAAGTAAATGCAATTGGCAGCTGCTTCTAGTTATTAGTTATGCAATGTGAAGTAATTGCATAACTTCTTATGTTGAATTTGTAAAAACTATATTGTAATTGAAATTTTGTCATCTATCAGCATCTAGTTATGCAATGTGAAGTAATGATTTGAGTTTGAAAGATGTACAATACAATGTAATCAATAATTTGAATATAAACTAAAAAAAACTACTTTTTACAAATCATGAGTTAAACTCTCTATTTTATTTGCTCTCTATAACTATATTGCTATGGAAATGCCTTTCAATTAAAAAAAATAGTTTTTGTCTCTTAGTCTACAATTTTTTATATTTTTTTAAAAATCTAATTTTTCTTGATATTTCAAAAAATCTTGAACTTTTGGTTTGCCAAATTTTCCCTAAAAGATTTGTGTTGCTATATGTATAAAATTATAGATGGATCAATGTTGAAGGTTAACTACGGATCAATAACATGCATTTTATGAGAGAGTAGCTGATGAGAGGAACATGGACAAATATCCATGTCTATGTAATGACTATCTTGGTGGAAAGGTGAGAAAAAAATCTGATTTATCGACATATGATAAGATATGGGCATAGTGGTATAAGCACTTGGGATTAAAATTATTATGAAGATATGATAGAATTTTAGAGTGTGAGAGATGAAGAGGCAACAAACATAGATAAAGTGGTACCAAACATAGATGAATAGGAAACAAAGTTAGATGAAGGGTTTGAAGTTGATAGAATGTTAAATGAGGTTCTAAATGATGATTAGGCCAAGTTGATGGAGGATTCTTTAAATCTTGTGTATGATAATTGTAAGTTAAGTCATTTGACAACAATCATTCAAATTCTTAACTTGCAAGTGGCATTTGGTTGGACAAATGAGAGTGTAGACCAGTTATTGGCATTATTAAGTTCATTGTTACCACCTAACTCCACATTGCCAACAAAATCAAGTCAATGTAAACATGAAATCACTAAGTTAGGCTTAGGATATGAAAACATACATGCATATGTGAATTATTGTGTATTATTTCACAATAATCTTGAAAGTGAGAGTGAATGTCTGAAATGTCATGAAGTGAGGTATAGACAAGGGTTAAAATCAGCTATGGTTCCTAGAAAGGTTCTTCACCACTTTTTGATAATCCCATGATTACTCTGAATGTATAGGTGCACAGACATTGTTGTACTTATGCAATGGCATGCCCAAATAAGAACACTGATAGAAAACAATGACATGTGCCTAATTCTAAGATGTGGATGTAATTTAATAATAGATGGCCTAATTTTTCTCAAGATCCTCAAAATATAAGGTTGGGTTTGGCTCTAGATGGGGTGAACCCATTCTCAGATCAAATTACTAAATGGTCAACTTGGCCAGTGTTTTTAATAAATTAAAACTTGCCTCCATGGTTAGCAACTAAACCATTTTTATTAATACTATCAATAATTATACCAAGAAATAAAAGTGTGACTTCAGATACAATCGATGCTTATCTAGAGCCATTATATGATGAGATAATGTAATTGTGGAAATAATTGAAGAAATTAAATCTTTAAGGGTTGGTCATTCAATCATATTCACTTTAAGATATTTCTTATTGTTTATGATTCATGATCTTCCTACATATGGCACATTGTCTAGTCTCAGTGTTCATGGATACCATAGATGTCCTGCTTGCAACTTTAAGGATTTTGTGAGGAACTCAAGAAGTTTATGTAAGTGTATTTATTGTGGACATCATGCTTACCTTAAAATGGATCATCCATATCATCGATAAAAAACATGTTTTAATGGTCAAGAAGAGAATCATAAAGCACCATTGCTAAAAATAGGTGATTACATTATTGAGAATGGACAAAAAAGAATGTCATTTATTGAAAATGATGGGATTGCTACTAGTAGATATGATCTATGTAATGAAAGTAGTATAAAATGGTTGTGCATATTTTATAAGTTATCATAATTTAAGGATATAGCCATTAGGAATACTATTGACTTTATGCATACTAATAAAATATAGCCTATGTTATTATCTAAAGTCTTTTTGGTGCTTTTGATACTATTTCATCACATGAAGACTTTCTATAACTAAAGATTCATCAAAATATTTGGGTTCAAAAATATGATGATAAAAAATATAGAAAACCTAGATATTCTTATGTCTGGACAAAGGAACAACATGCACAATTATTATAGTTGATGTCTCAGACTCGCTTTCCCACTAGATATGTAAGTAGTAGTATTAGAAGCAAAACTAACATTAATGGCTTAAGAGGCCTCAAGACCCATGACTATCATGTTATACTCAAGAATATTTTACCTATTATGGTAAATATATCAAGTTTGGAAAAGGGGCCAAGATTGGGAATTGTAAGGTTGGGCCTAATATTAAATAGAATGAGTTTACATGTATTAGATCCTTCAAACTTTGATAGTTTGAGAAAGGAGGTTATTGAAATCCTTTGTTTATTAGAACAAGAATTTCCACCAACAATATTTAACATTTTTATGCATCTTTTGATACATCTAAAATATGAACTAGAGCATTTTGGCCTAGTAAGAATGAGATGGATGTATCTTATAGAATGATATACGAAGGTTTTTAAAAAAATTGTTCATACTAGGGCAAAACCAGAAGGCAACATGTCTAATGGATATTCAATGCAAGAGGCCATGGGATTTTGCATAGAGTATATGAAAGATTTTTAACATGTCAATCAACATGTATGGGATGATGACAAACATGAGAGAGTTGTAGGTGAAGTATTAGAAGGCAATGGATGTCACTTAAAGCTATCACATCAATAAATAAGTGTGATACATGCTTATATTCTTCAAAACACATGTCATTCAATAAGTGGTATAGGTAAAAAAAATTACACAATAATTTATTTACTCAATTAAATTTACACATTTATATTATTAATATTACTATTTTTACATTAATATTCTATGTATAAAATATGAAGAAGAGAATCAAGCTTGGATGCAACATCGACCTCAAAAGTGCAGATGTCATGATTTTATTAGATGTGATTCTTTTCCAAAATTTGAAGAATGGATTGCTAATGTAGTCAATGATGCAAAATAAGAAGGTCAAGATATAAAAATAGAGGAAAGTGAGCTTTCACATCTCCACATTTATGGGCTATGCATTTTAGTGTAATGTGGGCCTATGGTAGTCATTTAAGAGTGGAAGAAAAAGACAAAGGAAACACAAATTATGATTGTGTTGTTAGTGTTGAATTTCTTCACAAAATTGAGAAGAAATTTTATGTTGAATTTATCCAAGAAATTATTCAAGTGGATTTTGGTAAAAATAGTCCTATATTATTAAAATGTAAGTGGATCTGACCATTCATAGTACAATTTGATGAGTATGGATTTGTACATGCAAATACAAGACAATTTTTATCAGAGTCTGTATGTTTCCCCTCTTTAAATGAACCAATAATTTCTAATTGATGATGTAAGAAGCCTAGGATGGTCGTATGTCATTCAAATAGAGTCATGTTCCAAAAAAAAATTCATGGAAGTTTTCGATATAATGCTTGATGTGCAATATGTTAATTTATAAAAATATTCAAAGAAGTGGATGAAGACAATGATGGAGTGTTTGAAGAAGAGATTTTGACTACCAATGAAGATATTAGGAGAGAGAATGTATTACATGTCACAGGTGAGGATGAGGAATAAAATCAAGTAGATGCAGATAGGAGTGATCAGGATTCATAAGTGTCAATATCTAGTTGAAACAAGGGATAGTCATATTGATAGTCTGATCCCTGTAATTGTAAACATTTTTTTGGTTTTTGACTACAAATTCTTTTTAATCTATAAATTGAATTCTATTCTAAGTTTCCATTTTAACTTATGAACTCAATAAAGTTTTACTAATTCAAGTTTTTGGTTTATACATTATTATTTATTTGGACTTTAAGAAATGAGGAAAAGGATTATAAGGCACAAATTAGTCAAAATATGAATAGTGAACTAAATCACAAGGACTAAAACCCTATGTTTCCCTCACCTCAATATTTAGATTGAATTTGAGTATGTAAACTAATATGTGGAGAAGTAAGGCCTGCTTGCCCCCCACTTTGATATATGTACTGAATATGAGTATGTAAACTAAATATGTGGAGAAACAAGGCCTGCTTTACCCCACTTTGATATGTATACTAAATCTAAGTATTTAAACTAAAATTGGATGTCAAAATTATGGATCAACTTGTATAATTTAGGTGTGGTGAAAGGCTATGGATCAACCACTATAGATGGTCACGTGACCCAAATTAGTGAAATCTTAGTGTCATCTTGGTGACATCCTAGTGATGATCTAAGTGTAACTTGGTAATCTAAACATAGAAATTGATAATGTGTGCCCTACATCATGCCACCAAACCTGATATCTAATTAATCTAACTACATATCTAAATATCTATATATCTAAGTTAAAATTATATATCTAAGTTAAATTGTATATCTAAATCAAACTATATATCTAAGTCAAATTATATATCTAAGTCAAACTATATATCTGATTAAACCTATGTGTATTTGAGTCAAATTATATACCTGAGTCAAACTATATATCTGAGTAAACTTATGTGTATTTGAGTCAAACTATATACCTAAGTAAAACTATATATCTAAGTTAAACTATATATCTAAGTAAACATATCTGTATTTGAATACACATGTGTATCTAGATATGTGTTTCTAAGTAAACATGTATGTTTGAATATATGTATATCTCAGTAAACCTATGTGTCTAAATATCTATATATGATCCAATATTTATGCATATGTCCCCATTTTAGTGAGAGAGATGAAATTATGATAAGGGTTTATAACCAAAAGTGGTACTAACTGATATAGAAGTGATACTTAGTTGGGTTATTATTTTTGTTAGGTTTGAATATTTTATCGATTGTGATGGAGTCAATTTTTTAAATTGGTAGTGGCATATACCTTTGGTTTATATTGAGTTTATTAGAGGAATGTATATTTTTTCATTTTTTAGAGTTTAATGTGATTTATATATTAGTGAAATTAATATAGGGTAAGGTACCTCAAGGTTAGGTCCCATGCATAAGAAATGGATCACAAATCAAAGTTATAATTTTCTAGATATCATGTTTTGAAGAAGTTGGTATTAGTTGGAAAAATTGGCTACAAGGTCAACCTTAGTAAGGTGGAATTTAAAAATGTGACTTAAATAGGCTGGTTGATTTGTTTTACAACTCATTTGAATCATTTAACATGATTTTGATTGTTTGTTTTGAGTTAGAAAGTATGCCAAGGAGATGAGGAGCGAGTGTGACCTAGTATGAGGAGGTGAAGGTGCTTATCTAGGTTGGAGAGATGTTACCTTGGCAAGGAGCTTGTTATTTTCTCGATTTTTAACATATTTAGTACATTTTATATTATTTTTAGTGAAAATCTAGTAGTTTAGGGTCATTTTTAGAAATGTGGCACTACTATCTTGATAATGGTGCTAGTGTTCATGACATGGTACTAATGTCCTCAGTATGGCACTACTGTCCAACACTAATGTCCCATATGTAGTGCTAGTGTACAAAAGGCCTATTTTATGGTGTTTATTATTGCTTAATTGTGTTTTATGATTATTTTTATCTATTAATATTTTAATCTATGATGTTAATGTTAGATTTGGCTGTATTTTACAGGTGAATGTGCATATGAGAGAGTTATAAAGTGGATGTATGATGGATATGTTACAAGGATTTCCCTTGATATATGAGGAGATGGATGTGGTAAATAGAGCTATTTTAGGTCATGTGACATCATTAGATTCAATGCCTTAGGATAAACATATGATGATAAAATTATGTGAGAGGTGACAAATAGATACCAGTACATTTTGGCTACCTAATGGGGAGATGCCTATAGGATTCTAAGGTTACTGATTATTGCTAGAGAGAAGTGCTATAAAAGGATAATGATGACTGATCTATAGAATGGGTTATGAGATATATGTTTCTGATGTCTATGGGGATTCATCAGGTAGGGATCCACAGTGATATGTTATTGTCATTGATTGTCATAGAAAATGTTTCATAATTGCAAAATTTCTTAGCGATTTTTTAGATCCATTTTTTATTGTAGATGGGAGTAGGGTATCTATCTCATATAAGATGCATGGGATAGTATAATATATAGAGGAACATGACACCTTGTACACAAGGGGTTGAACTATGCTAGCCCATTTATATTGATATTTATACCACTTCACTCAAGAGATGTGTGTAGGAGGTATTGGGTCTTTCACATTATTACATTGTTTGGATTATGATCATATAATAATGAGTAGACTAGTGTTTCCTAAAAGGGATGATTTGGCTCACCCTTAGACAATTGCATGGAGGTGGAATGGTATGACTCATTTGCCCAAGAAGAGCACAATGTAGTTTTGATAGGTGCTTGATAGGTTGATAGTTGGAGACATTATCTAGAGGCCCTATAGGGGATATGAGGGATGGCCTAAGGATGATGTTCAAATAAATGGGTGTGAGTGAACTACTAGTTTCATGACCATTGGGTTAATGTATTCAAGAGGTTTTAGTATGAGTGAGTGATGAGATAGTTTTTTGTTACTTAGGATGTGCCACTGATACCATTAGTGTGGTTGAGGATTTATCGAGCTCCAGTGACGCTAGGGAGTCAGTCTAGACCATAAATGCAAAGTTAGCTCCAATTACATTGATAGAACAAAATATAATAATTTATATACTAGATGTGGATGATGTAGGAGTGTTTGATGCTTATGTAGCATGGTAGAGGGAGCATAGATGGGCACCTCTATTCCTACAAGGTGGGATGATCGTATAGGATGTGTTGGATGTCAAGCCCCTTAGGGAAGTTGATGGTACGTTGCCTTTGTATATTTTTATATTCTTATTACTTACTTATTTACGTAGGTATCTGATATATTGTCTTGGTGTGTGTAGGTTCAAGTGATGATGAGTATGTGGAGACTGCTATTGATTCTATGCTCTAAGTATTAACATGGCATATCCTTGATGATGCTTTAGATGATGGATTAATGGAGAGTTACACATATGTTTCTAGTGTCCATGCTCATTTGTTTGATCAAGAAACCATAGATACTATATAATATAAGTGAATGATTGCTAACAAGGATGAGGCACATGTAGAGTTATATAGATAAACTATGCTTGCATTGATGCTCTAAGTGGGGTAGGTAGTTAGATAGTAGATGGATATATACATCTATAGTGAAAGAATGTAGAGGCTCTAGTAAATTTGGGTGTGATACTAGAGAGAGAGAGTATATGTAGGTCTCTATCAAGGTCATAGAGGGATAGTGGGGCCTCTAGTTCCATTATGGATATATCAGAGAGTGAGAGTGAGGGGGATGGCCTTGGTGACATAGTCTAGATTATTGAGTGATTTATAATATTATATTGAAACTATTCTCTAAGTTACAAATATATATGTATATTTTTGTTATATGGGCATTGTATATATTGGTATCTTGATTTGTTACATTGTACATTTTTACATGTGTTTGATTATTTTCATTATGTTAAATGGTGATATGGGAATATGTTGTGTCTAAGTAATGGTAATAATTTTTTTATCTATTTATAAATGTTTAATAAGACATGTATAGTGGACTAGGAATGTTAGTTGTTAGTATGAGTGTTATAGGAGTATCATAGGATATGTGTGTGTGGATCATGTAACTATAAGATGTACTATTTGAACTCTGATGACATGGTAAACAAATGATCATGCTGATCATGTTGTGTTGATGTAGCAGTAGAATCTAGAACTAATATTATGTGTGATACACTGCTAGTATCTAGGTATGCAGACTCTATAACAAATAAATTGATTGGTTATCATACTAAAATTATGCTCTAGGATTTATGATCTCTAGAAAATATCTTCATTGGATACTAGACTATGTTCTAATTTATGTGATCTATTCAAAATATCTTGATTGGTTTTTGGACTATGTTCTAATTTTTTTGATCTCGTACAAATATCTTGATTAGTTATTGGACTATGTTTTGATTTTTGTGATGGTGGGTGAATTGAGATCATGCTCTAATCTCTATGATTATTTACAAATATCTTAATTGGTGGGAAAAATAAGATTTTGCTTTGATCCATGTGATTATTTTCAAAAATCTTAATTGGCAGGTGAATTGAGACTATGCTATGATATCTATAAACTAGTTTATATCTATACTAAATCTATGGAGCATGAAATCTTTCATAAATAAATGTTCTAGAAACCACATGGCTCATATGATGAGTAGCCAATGGATCCTTAAATGGAATGTCTTGGGATAACTCTATCATAGAGGAGTGTGACCTAGGAGACTATGGAGATTGAGATCTCGGTGCCCCTTGTGTGAATGTTATAATGCCTCTATTTACATGCTGGTCAATATAATCTCAGAGTGCATAAAAATTATTGTCTGAATGTCCATTTATCTTATGAAAATTACAATATGGCTTATTTTGTATCATGTGCATACAATGTCCTAGATGGTGATGAGTAGAAGGAAGTGTGACCATCTCCTTATCTAAAAAATGTATAACCCTTCTATTTGTGTCCTATTTAATACTCATTATATGAGGTGTAATATAAAGTGGATCTTTTCCCTTATTGAGTATCTTTGTTATTTATTTATATTCTACTTATTTATTAATCAGATGCAGAGTAGGTTCTTATACCATGTTAAATGATTATGGCTCTAGGAAACTTACATCCAAATCTACCTCTAAGTGTGTAACAACTAGTCCAAACTTTGTCTCTAATGCTATAGTTTTGTTACATATATAATAAAATGATTTGGATGTTTGATATAATAATTTATCCTTAAGAGGAAAAATTAGGCCTTTGGAAAATATGTATTGTATGTCTAAATCTGTTAGCTAGTAAATCAACTGATGCATGAATGACTTGAATCTTATAATGTACTCAGATATTAGTTCTATCTCACCCTAGTGTAGTGAAGGTAACCTCTCATATATGACTCAAGGTCCCTTATTATATATGTAGTACCTGAGAAAGACTACTTATAACTCATCATATGTATGTAATGAGCCACTAGGGAAAGCATGATGAAATCAATTGAGTGCCTCCCTTTCTAGGGACTTTGGAAATAATAGTAGTAGAGTCAACTTATTTGTGACATGTCATGGATTTCACATAATCCTAAAGGTGAAAGTTTTTGTATAATTTCCAATGATTTCATGGTGATGTTATGGAGGTGTTTAGGTGAGTGGATGAAGTGCCTTGATAGCCTAAGTGACAATCACAAAGTGTGCATTATGCTTGTCTTAGTATGATTGAAGTTAGATTGGTTGATCTTATATTTTTTCATGATTAGATATATTTAGGGATGAGTATGGTTTATTGATCATGTGTAATATTTCTCATAATAATTTTAATATGCTTTGAGTGTTTGTGTGCATGAGTGGAATTCATCTGGTAGTCCATATTTTTCATCTAGACATTTTAGGTCTAGTGGCAGAAAATTTGAATAGGTATTTTACTAACATCATTATTTCCACATGTGGATGAGTCAAGAGGATTTTTTCATATGGTTGTGATCACATTAATCCCTAGTTTCTATGCACTAAATCTCAAGTCATGTGATGAAGCACAACCAAAGATATGTGGGTGCAAAATTGAGCTCTTAGGCATTTTAACAGTGTTTTCTATATTCAAATAGAGCTAAGTAAACATGTTGATGATGTCAGCATTAACATGCATGGAGGTTTTAGGATTAAATAGTCACATGGGTTTGTTCAGTATTGTGACTAGTTCTTATGTACTAAATCTTAGGTCATGTGACTTGCTATGATCCTATTGACCAAATTTCACTAACACCTAGAGGTTTTGGTGTAATAGTTTGTTAAATTTGGTATCAGAGCCTCCACCCAAGTTTAATTCATAGATAAGGTTACTAAACTGGTATGGTAGTTTTCGTCTAGGGATCATACATATAGGGGATCCTGGTGTATGGGTGCAAATCTACCCCAAAGTCTGGGCTTCAGAAGCATGGTAGGATGTTATGATTTTAATGGGAAAATTTTACTAATGCCTCAAGGTTTTGGTGTAAAATTTTATTACATGAATAAGCATCACAAATATATGCAAGTGCAAAGTTAAGATCCCAGGTAGTTTGACATTGTTTTCCCATACTTAGCCAAATTTGCATGTGGCAAGAATAGCTGAGTAAGCATTTTGATGAATTTATATTTCATATGTGTCACAATTTCAAGATAATTTGATCACATGGGTTTTTTAAATTGTATTTATAGTTGATTTGAGATAAGTTTTAGATCATGTAATGAATCACATCAAAATATATGCATGTGTAAAGTTGGCCTTCAAGACAGTTCATGGCATAGTTGGCTATGTGATAGAAAAATATGAATGAACATATTAATGGAATTATATCTTGCATGTGTAAAGGTTATAGGAGTAGGTTGATACATGGTTGGATTATCCTATGTGAGGATATAATATGGTCTAAATTTTAGATCATGCATCTAAGCAGAGTAAATTTTATTGAGGTCCAAAATTAGCCTTTCAAGTAGATTGCAATGGTTTCCATACTTAGTCCATACTACAAGAGATAAAGTTCAGGACCAAATGAAGATCCAACGGTATGAAGGTGATAATACAAGATTGATATAATAGTGAATTTTGAGAAATATTTTAAGAAGTACATGATGTTTAATGTTGAGTAAAGGTAAAGGATAAGGATTGAATAGTTCACTTATATTTGTACAAATTGATCTAATCGTGCGAGTGGAGTCAAAGTGGTCAAGGTGACAATCCTTTAATGAAATTAAAGGTTGATATCCTTAAAATAATATTAATTTTGTGTGTTTTATCTAATTATTTTGGAAACAATATTCTAAGGTTTCCATTTTAATTCAAATATTTGAATTTAATAAAGGAAAAATCTAGTGCTTTGTATTTTGGCCATATCTTTAGATCTAGGACAAATTTGATCATGCAGTTAAATGAAAAGTTATATAAGACTCCAAGGATCATATAGAAATATATATTTTAATATTTTAAAGTGTGTACAACTAAATTTATGAAGGTTTAAATTTGATTGTGTGTTTGTTCATGATGTTCCTATGCACCAAGTCAGTGTTTGAGTTGTTTGAGCATACATAGAAGTGAGTAGAGTTGACCGTGATCATTTAAGGATGTCTAAGGGGACATAAAAAGTGGACAAATATATTTTAAAGTGGTTCTATATTATTAATTTTCTTGTATAAGTATCAAAAAGGTGAATAAGTCTCCATAGGACCTAAAAAGTGGTTTAGTGTTATTTGAAAGAGAGTTGTGCTTAAGTGTGACCCATGTTAGATGCCTTAAGGGTGAAGGCATGTATTATGGATGAAAAATAAAGTTTTTGGACTTGATAAATCATGAATTCTCTATAAATATTGAAACCAAAGATGATGGTTTATAGACTTGAGAGACTTGAGCAAGGTATGTTGGTGAAGATGATAGGTAGTGTGCCTGTCAAAGGTATTAAGGTCTTTGTCCCTCAATTTTGATCCAATGTAATCTAATATAAAAGAAATTCATGATCTTAATTAGTTTAAGATAGATCAATTGCATGGAACCCTTACTACCTATAAGATGAGAAAGAATGATGATAAACCACTAAAGAAGGAATCAACTTTCAAGACTAAAATGAAGACAAAGAAGTTCCAATGTAAGAAACCCAAGGAGGATGAAATTTTTGATATAGATGAGAATGAAATAATTAATTTGATTTCAATAAAATTAAAAATAGGTTTAGGAAAGTATAAGGGTAACCTACCCCTCAAATGCTTAAATTATGGAGAAGTAGGACATTTTGATAATAAGTCCCCTCATAAGTATAATAAGGATGATGGTGAAGAGAATGATCAAGGTCATGATGATGGAAAGAGATCATTTAGGTCTGATAAAAGTAAAAAGGGATTGAGAAGGTTTGATAATAAGAAGAAATTCAAGGACAAGAAGAGTGTCTACACCAAAGAAAATTCCATCTCATCAGATGAGAATGAATTCAATAACTCAGAGTATGATCATGAAGATGATGGTCTTATTGAAGATGAAGCCCTATTCATGGTTGAGGAAGGTAGTTTGTCACATCAAAATGAGTCTATTTGGTGTGATTTAGATGATGATGAGGTGGACCATGAGACTTCATGTATAAATGCTCATGAAGAATTGAAGATTGAGAATAAGATCAATAAGAATATGAATCTAAATTCAAGAACTTTGAGGAGAAATTCAATGTGTATGAGGCAAGAATGAATCAAGACACAAAAGATCATGAATATATGGTTAAGAATCTCAGTTGTTAACTAGAAATTCTATCTATAAGCCTAAAATCTAAAGAATATGAATGTGCAAGGCATGTAATTGAAAATGAGTCATTGAAATCTAAGTTAGAGAAGATATCTAGTAGGGTAATGTCATTTGTAAGATTTGAAAAGAGCTCAAGTGATCTAGATAATATTTTGAATGATCAAAATCATGTAAGTGATAAGAATGGTCTTTGATATAAAGAAGAACCAAAAACTACAACTCAAGACAAGATGAAGACTAATGTGAAAAAGGGCAATCATCCTTTGAATATAAATCATCAGATAAAGAATAATGGTGTTAGTAGAATGAATAAAAATAATATTATACAACCAAATTCCATGAGGTATGTAAATTTTAATGTTTACTAATATACTTATAATCAATTTGGGCATAGAGCTAGATAATGTAGAAGACCTATTAAAAATGAGCTTGCATGGAACTATGAATAGAATCATCAGTCAAGTGGTGTAAGCAAGGTGTGTGTCAATTGTCATGTTGTGGGACACTTTACAAAATATTGTCCATCTAAAGTAAGGTAAGTTGAGTTCACTTTAAGAAGAATGGTTTGTTACAACTGTGAATAGAGAGGTGACATTTATAGATTCTACAATCAAAGGTCTATAAGTTAAAATAGGTTTAATCAAGCTCTCATAGTAAAAGGAAGAAGATAAATTAACTCATGGAAACCAAAAGTGATAATATGAGTCATGATGAGACTGCAGGTCCAAGTAATCTATTTACTATAGTGGAGAATGTTATAGAAGGTGAAGAATGCCAAAGGCTCTCATTATCTACTCATGTTTTGAATGAAGAGAACAAGCTCAAGGAGAAGACCAAGGTGCTGGTATAGACTAGTTTTGAGGTGTGTATGGATCCAAGTGAACATCTTTTTGTTGCTAAATAAGTATCATTATGATGAGTTAGGGGGAGTTGGTCATATTGTTATGATCAAATTAGTCCCTAGTTTCTATGTGCTAAGTCTCAAGTCATGAAATAAATCATAATCAAATATATGTGGGTGAAAATTTAGGCTCTCAAGAATTTTGATAGTGTTTTCTATGTTCAAATGGAGCTAAGTAAGCATGTTGATGATGTCATCATTCAAATACATGGAGGTTTTAGGAGGAAATGGCCACATGGGTTTGTTTATTATTATGCCTAGTTATTATGCACTAAATGTTAGGTCATGCAACTAAGCATGACAAAAGATATGTAAGTGCAAAGATGGGCTCCCAGGTAGTTTGACATTGTTTTCCCATACTTAGCCAAATTTGCATGTGGCAAGAATAGTCTGATGAAATTATATTTTGCATGTGTGGAAGTTTCAAGATAATTTGATCATATGGGTTTGTTTATTTTTGTGCCTAGTTGATTTTCACTAAATTTTAGATCATGTAATGAATCACATCAAAATATATGCATGTGCAAAGTTGGCCTTCCAGATAGTTCATGGCATAGTTGGCTTTGTGGTAGAAAAATATGAATGAGTAGATTAATGGTGTTATATATTACAAATGTAAAGGTTATAGGAGTAGGTTGATACATGGTTTTATTTTAATATGTGAAGAGATCATAAGGTCCAAATTTTAGATCATGCATCTATGTGCAAAAAAAGTTATTGAGGTCCAAAGTTGGCCATTCAAGCAGATTGTAATGGTTCCCATACATAGTCGATTTTACAAGAGATTAAGTTCAGGTCCAAATGAAGATCCAATAGTGCATGATAAATCATACAAGATTGATCTAATGGTGTGTTTTGAGTGAGATGGTAAGAATTACATGATGTTTAATGCTAAGCAAAGGTAAATGATAAGGATGGAATGGTTCTCATATATTCATATAGATTGATCTAAATATGCGAGTGGAGTCAAAGTGGTCAAAGTGATAATAATTTAATGACATTAAAGTTCAATCTCATTATAATAATATTTAAGATGCATGTTTTATCTAATCAGTGAGGACACGAGATGATAGTAGAGTGTCTGAGGTTTAACCATGACCATTTGAATTTAACAAAGGAAAAAACCAGTGCTCCATATTTTGGCCATATCTTTTGTTCCAGGATGAATTTAACCATGTAGTAGAAAAACATATTTATATAAGACTCCAAGGCACATCTAGAAATATATATTTCAAGATATTAAAGTTTGTACAGTCAAAGTTATGAAGGTTAAAATTTGACTATGTGTTTGTTCATGATGTTCCTATGCAGCAGTTTATTGTTTGAGTTATTTGAGCATATGCAGAAGTGATAAGAGTTTACTTTGATCATTTGAGGATGTCTAAGGGGAAATAATGAGTGGAACCATGTATTTTAAAGTGATCCTATGTTCTTAATTTTCTTGAAGAAGTATAAAAAAGGTGAATAGGTCTCCATAGGACCTAAAAAGTGACTTAGGGTTATTTGAAAGAGAGTTGTGCTTAAGTGTGACCCATGTTATATGCCTTAAGGTTAAACTAATGTATTTCAGCAAAATAATAAAGTGTTTGAACTTGATAAATCATGAATTATCTATAAATAGTGAAACCAAAGATGATGGTTTTTAGACTTGAGAGACTTGAGCAAGGCTTGTTGGCAAAGAGGATAGGTAATGTGCATGTTGGATGAGTTGATGAGCATAAGATTTTGTTGATAATGTGTATGAACTTTTGGTCATATTTCTGATGTAATAATAGTGTTCTTGAAATTTAAGTATGTGCAAAGAGGTCTGAGTGAGCATATGATGTCAGTTTGAGTGAAGAAGGAGAGAGATTGTGGCATGCCTATGTTAGAGGCCTATATGAGATAGAGAGGGAGTTTGTGTAGGTATTAGAAAAAAAGGATACATCATCAAGTGTTGAATACATCAGTTCTAAGGTAGAGGTGTTCACTTCAAATGAGGGTCTAAATGACTTGATTTTCCTTAAGGGTAGTTACTCCTTATGAAATAGGTGTTTCACTAAAGGCCTTTGGTCAAGAGAATTTGATTAAGGTTTTTTTGGTATAAAGGAGTTTACTAGTCTCTTATTTGTAATTTATTATAGGACAAGTAGTCCATGTGTTTCAAGATTGAGAGTGGGTTTTATTCCCCATGAGAATTTCCCACAGGAACTATGTGTTATGTGTTTGATCTTATTTATGCATTGAATGAATGAGCTCTCTTGTTAATATTTATTGATAAAGTTGATATATGATGTTTGTTTAATAGTTTTAAAAGATTTAAATTGAAAGTCAAATATTTGGGCTCACTGATTCACCCCCCCTCTCAGTGATTGTACCTCTAACACAAGTATGGGTCTCCATGCCCATAAGATTTTGGTAACACTGGTATTTGAAATTTGGGTGGCAATTTTATGGTAAAATTTTTGCATGGAATGGGATTGCCATGGATGGAATTGGAATCTACCAATCATGGTATTATTTAATATCCAATGTGAGATGGTGTAATTGTTATTTTAAAGCACCCAAAACATGCATCAAGGATATTACCTCTTGTGAAGGTATATTATCATCATCAAGGGGTTCATTTAACTCTTGAATTTTGTTATTTATCTTAGCCATTGGTATACTGCATTAGGATCCTTTTTTAGGGAAGATTAATTTTATCTATGTAACCTTTGGAGGGGTGATAGCTTAGACCTAGTTAGAGGGAAATGAGCTATCACCCTCATGTAGGTTAGGTTGAGAAACGAGTTATACTATAGTAAGGGGGGTTGAGGGAGATTCATTGATGTCTCTTATTTTGTTTATTTAAAAAGAAGTATCACATGATAATGGACTATAAGGTAATTTATTATCATGTGAATGTAAGTTATGTAAACTATGAACATAAAAATAGGTGTGTTTGTGTGTGTTTTTTAACATTTGACCTATTATTAGTTTAGACATGAGAAATAGGTAAAGTAGGGGGAAAACTAAAAGGTTTAGATTTGATGTCTTCTTCACCATAATCATAGTGATCATGATTATTCCATGGTTCACCAAAATCAAAGGTTAATTCATTTGTAGAAGTAAGAGTAGAAGTATCATTTTCATGTTCAATAAGAGAGAGAGAGAGTAGGAGAATATTTTAACTTTTTACTACTATGCAATATATCATCATGTGTGGGTGTGATGCAATGCATTTATTCACTAGCTATGTGTGGAGTGTATGAATGATTTTTACTTTTAATCTTGGAGTCAAGGGTAGAATAATTATAAATCATGTTTTCATTTTTCATATCATGACATGTATAAGAAGAGTTAGAGACATTTTCATTATCAACATTTTTTAAAGAATCATTGCATTGAGATTGGGATGTAAAAGAAGGTGATAAAATAATTTTGTCTACTTTAGTTTGTGCATTGGTAAAAGGTGTAATATTATTTCTTCATGATTTTAAAAATTTAATTGATAAGGTTAAAGAATATGCATTGCTCTTTTCTATGTTACTTGAATCATGTAAAAGTTGATTTCATGTATTGCACTTATATTGATTTAATTTGAATAAGGAGGTAGCAAAAGTAGTTGAAAATATATGATCACATTGGAACAAATCACTACCAATAAGAGGTTATTTTTGAATTATATTATGAATTTGATATTGAGATTTAGGATAAAAAGGAAAAAAAAGAGAAGAAGATGCATCTAATATATCCTCATCAACACTTTCATTGTCATGCCCATAGCAATCCTCATATCCATAATTACAAAATAGTCACTATCATCATTATAAATTAAATAATTATCATGAACTAATGTGAAATCTTGAAAATTTATCCATTCATTATTATAATTATGAGAAAAATTTAGAAATTCATCAATTGGGTAAGGGGTAAGAGGCTTCTTGGATGTCATTTTAAACTTGCCAAAGAAGATAATGTAAGTAATGAATAAGACACACACAATAGGTATAATGCAATCTAACATGGGTATATGTATAAATATGGGAAATATTTAACATAGTGTATATAAGAAATTAATATTGTACTTGAAACCTAATTTTTAGTGTTTAGATGTATAGGGACCTAGTATGTGGATCTAGGGTTTGATGAGAGTTGTTTCACAAAAATTTAAGTTATATTAAATTAATTAAACCCTAATATAATATTTATTTGAATGAGATAGGTTTTTATAAAAATTAGGAAAAAATATAAGTTTTTAACCCTAATTTAGTGTAAATTTTTTAAAGGTAAACCATAGGCAAAACTAAGATTTTAAGTAATATTCGAAGTCAGACTGGTTCACCAAATTTTTAAACTTTTTATGACCTAGTGAATTTAAATATTATGTTGTTAAAGGGATGAGTATGTCAATAACTTGGAAATAAAACATGAAATAATTAATTTGAGAAGCCTTTCCCAAAATAGCAAATATGTAAAAATAATGTACTTATCTGGAGAAAAATAAGTATTTTTGTGACTCAAAAGACTAAAATAGGCTTGAGAATTGGTCATACATATTTCATTATATGACTATAGATGAAATTAGGATTCATATAATATCACCCTTATGAGGATAGTAGCACCATGTAGCACTAGTGCCTAATTATGGTGTTGGTGTCCTTCTTGGAGGAGTTGTATGAAACTTGCAAGGAAGCTGTAGGAGAATTTGAAGGACATGTAGGTGATTTTATGACTTATGAAGGATTTATTGTGTCACTATTTTACCTAAAATATTTAAAAAGCCTAATGAATACCTGCACACATGAAATAATAACTAGAACAAATGCAAAATAAATAGAGAAAACTAGGTTGTGGGATATTATTATTGCATGAAGCAGAACCCCTATTACCATGGTCGTTGCCTACATAAAACCTAATTCTAGGGGTCTTAGATCACATTTATTTATCCTTTATGAAATATGCATAATCAATATGCATGGTATGATAGAATGAATTTTTCTTAACCCCTTATTTGATCAAACATGTAAGTGTAGATGTGATAGATGATTAATATACAGAGTATTGAACTGTACTATTGACTAATTCATGTAATTATGTGAAAAAATAGTAAGTGATAGATGTGAAATACCTTTTGAGGATATTTATATAGAAGTAAGTTTTATTTTAGTGTAAAACCTTGTTCATTGGCCAACAAGATGCAAAAGAGGGATAAAAGTATAAGAGAAGGCTCAAGGTAGGGTTAGGACCTAAAACACGAGAGAAAATTACCATTAGACACTAGTGCCATAATTAGACACTAACACCACATGGAACTACTATTAGATAAGGGTGTTAGTGTCTTGAGGCCTAGAAATAGAGTTAAAAATAGGAAGGATAGGCTAGGGGCCCTTAAAACTAGGGGAGGTAACTCAGGACCATTGGGGGTGCAACAAATAGGGAAAAGAAGACATAAAAAAGATCAAAAGACCCAAATTGACCATGCAAACAAGGGCTAAATTCACCACTAAGACCTTCATGTGAAAGAGAAACAAAAGACATAGTACTTGTGGTTGCTTAACCAAATTAGGGTGTACACATTTAGCTTGTTGGATTTGAGAGGAAAAGAAGTTAGCTTTGGGATGACTGGTCAATTAGTTGATCCTTTCCCTTGTTAGACATTACAAGAGCTTAATCAAAAGACGGTATAAGAGTTTGATATTAATCATAAGTTACATTATTATCTAATAATATAAGAGGCATTTATTTGGGAACTCTAACCAAATAGCATAAATCCTCTATGGGAAATCCAGGGGAAATTTTATGCCCATTTCTAACAATCTAACAAGATGTTCATCCTTATTGTCAAAGAGTTTTTTTATAAACTAGTCTTGTCCATATTCATCACTAGGTGGTGAATTTACAAGTTACACTAGATTAGGTATATGTTATGTATCAAATGGTACATGTGGAAGGTAAATTTGGTATTGGCCTTATTTAGTGTTAGGTGGTATAGATGGAAGGTATGGGTTATGTTGTACATCATGTTGGAAAGGTATTATTGATCTTCTTCATCCTATACATAGTTGTCATACCTGTATGGGTTTTATACTACCTCTTCATTGAAAAAAGGGTTATAGATAGCCCCACTATGTGCATACTTTAACATATCTAAGTTTATGATATTTGTCTCAAAAAGGGCTTGGATTCTTGCAACTCACCTTAATTTGGTACATGACTTCACTCAGAATAGCACTTGGGAATCTTTGAAGTAAGGCATCTTACTTAAAATAAGGTAAATATCAAATTGGAATACACCAATCAAAATACACATTGATGTAAATAGTTTCAACAAAAAAGACTATGTGAATAAACATGCTTCCCAAAAGGTGTGCACAAGTTTTAGGTACAATGGTTTCATGTGCAAATGTTCAATGTTTGGATTTTGGAAACTATTGAATTTACTCTTGACTTTGAAAGTCTTTGATCTTGGAAACTTGACTTTATAAATGAGGAAAGAAGATTTGATCACTTGAGGAACTTTAAGAACTAAAAATGTGTGACTGTTGGAACAATGTTGGATTTATCAAATATTAAATCAAGATTGAACTAGGCTTAGATGTTTGACTTATAAAAAGAGTTAACTATTATTGACTTTATAGAAAGTTTAACTTTAGATTTAGAAAAGAGATAACTTTGGATTTGGAAAAGAGATAACTTTGGTTGATATTAGAATAATGTTTAATAGAATTGTAATAATATTGATATCATAATGGAAAAATTTGGACAAGAATTTATATTTTGGTCTTCAATTGGTTTGAATTTGTAATTTGAATTAAGACAAGGCTTTTATTCAAATTAGGCAACCTAACAACATAATTTGGAAAATAAAGGTAGGTATTTGGACCAAGTTTGACATGTCACTTTTTTGACTTAGGAAATTGGTAGATTAACACCTCTTTGTGTGTGTATAAAAATCGTTTAGATTTGGAATTGATTCGTTTCATTTGGATTCAAGTATAAACAAGGTTTTGACACAACAATCAAGCAACACCACATAAGCATTACAAGGTAATTATAATAATTGACACATGTTTTCATCACATTCATTTTATCCTTTAATATAATTACTTTGAGATAGGACTATAAAATTTAAGATTATTTAAAGTATTATTGTAGTTATTGATGGTGTTTTAATCCCACCTATCTCTCAAAAGGTTTATACGAGCAAGGTAATCTTCAAGGGTTGTTACTTTTACACCACTAGATCAATAAATGTTTAATGGATAAAAAAGGTTTTAAAAGTTTTACGTGGATTTATATATGGTCCCAATATACCTTGTAGTATGTGGGCACAAAAATATGTCAATTAGATGTTGATATTTAATAGGCCATTCTCCAAAGGGTCTTGTCCCTTTATGACCACTTCATCTGTAAGATTTCAGTGAAGTGGTACCAAAAAAATTGGGGTTTGATGGACCTTTAGCTAAGATACTACTAACATAACCTCAATTTATATACCCCATCAAATAATGGGTTGGTATGATGATAGGATGTGACTTCCTAGTCAATGCACCCCTAAGACTTGTGGGAGGGTGATGAACTCCACCCCACATAGTAAAAAAAAAAGAAGGGTATAAGAAAAATAGGAACCTTGCATTTATAAGTCACCCAAAAGGGGAAAACATACATGCAAAAAAATCCACAAAACACTCAAGTAATAAGAAACAAAAACCTGTATGAAAGGAAATTAATTGGAAAATAAAAAAGTTTTTCTTATAACCCAAATGAAAATGTGAATTCATTTTAAGCCCAAATTGAGATGTGTAGAAAATAAATGTGCTTTGTTTAGAATCTAAAACCCACTTTTTTTATCAAGGTCCTACTAAAAAACTGATTAGAAATTTGAAAAAAATGTGGTTTTGAACAAGCAAGGAGTTTGAAAGGAAGTTTGTTTAGATCTCAGACTTTGCCACATAACGATTCCATAGTTCCACAAAATGATTTATCCATTCTGACCAAAATAATTGCTATTTCAATGTGTATAGAACACAAACAATTAAACCAAAAACTAATCTCACTATTCATAAAGATAATTTCACTACTATGACCAATGATTTTTCTATTATGACCCATGATTTAAATGACATTAAATTTGATTTCACCAAGGTTGACCTATACAGGAAACATGAAAAGATAAAAAAATAACTTCACCATGGTGAAAATAATTTTTCTAAAGTTTCTTATAATTTTGTTGTTATGCAAAACATAGCTAGAACAAGAAAATAAAGACACAAAAGTAGGAAAAACTAAAATTGAAGACTATTAAAGGAGAAAATAAGATGAAAAAGCCAACAAAAATCTAAAAAGTGAGGGGATGAAGGCATACAAATATTTTTTCCTCTACAATAAATGATTTCACCGAAGTTAGTCTCAATTTCACCAAATTACAACTACATACAAAAAGGGCATAAAATGACATCATTAATGTAAGCAATGATTTTGCTTGATTTTATTTTGATTTCATTGAGGTTGTTCTACATATAAAATAGATTTATAAAGACCAAACAAATGATTTCACTATTACTAACAATGATTTTTTTGAAGTTTACTTCAATTTCACAATTCTATAGAATGATTTCTCTATTTAGTCTGATATAGGATTTAATATATTTTTGAAGAAAAAGGAGTGAATTAACTTGATCACAAGGTTAATTATATCAATTAAAATAATTTAAATGGTCTAGAAGAGCTTGTGTGGTGCATTAGGTCCCACTGGGAATGCCATTATGTAAGAACAAGAATATGAAATAGGTTAGTCAATTTGTTAGTGAATGGAATCAAAACAAACTTGAATAACTAAAATATTAAGCTTATTCCCTAGGGTAAACTTTGGTAAACAAGCAATAAATATGAAAAATAAGACAAAAGCTATGTTTATACCTTCTTTGGAGATTTACTTGTAATCTATTTTGAAGAGGTTGAGCTTAGTTAATAGGTTAGAAGTATTTAGTAATGCTTGATTATGTATGTGGGTAACATCTATCCTTGTCTATACTTGATGTGGCTTTTATGATAATTTTAAATCTCCTTGTATAATTTGATAGAGTAAGTTTGCATGAGGAATCTTTTTTATAATGGCTAAAGGCCCTTGTATTTATAAAATTTTGGAATGTTTTTGAATCATTGATCTAAGATCAAGATTAATGGTGGATAATGAGTCCTCAAACTCATGATTTCTCATATGGAGTGTGTAAGATATGCCATTTAAGGCCTTTTGTAGAGGTATGTTCCTATTGTTGTTATTGAGGCATTAATAGTTTGATTGATGTTGAAGGATTGTGAGTATCATTGATGTCTCAAAAATGTTCTTATGATGTTGCATGGTGAGTTTTCATGATGACTTGAACATGGTTTAGAAGTCCTTGAGTTCTATATGAGGTCTTGGCACATTTTTGTGGTGTAACTATCTCAATATCCTATTGAGACTAGCATTGTGGTTGATATCATTGAGAGATAACATGTTCAAGTTCAAGTATTTGAGTATTAGGTGTCTTGAGAAGCCTAGTCTAGCCCTATAAGAAGGTGTATGCATGAAGCATAGTGAAGCTTGGTGAATTATGTTAATATAGGAATGAGAGAGTGTATAAAATTATGTAAGCATTATAATAAGGAAAATAAGTCTTCATAAGAGTTCCAAGGTCAATTTTGTGGTTTAGTCATTATATGAATAGACCTAGTGAGAAGGAATTAGCTTGGTAGCTTGATGAGATGAGAAGTATGAGGCTTATGAGAAGAACATTAAAAATTTGTGAAAATTATTTGAGGTTTTATGACATGAGTATGAGGTTTTTAGAGTATTTCAATAGGTTTCAAGGTATGTTCAAGGTCTAAATGTGGCTTACAAGTATAAGCCTAGTGTGTAAATAGATCTATTATGGCCTCATGAGGGTTCTAGTTTATTTTTAAAGATGATGTATCTCATGTGATATTTTCCATATGTGTGATATGTTTTTTAAAGAGTTATATAAAGTTTTAGGTCTTGAGTTGAAGGAGAAACCATAAAAAATGGGTCTTCAGATCTCTCAAGTGATAGAATGAAGAGTTGCAGACTCGAGAGGGAATTTTTTATGCTTTTTGGCATGCATGAGTATTACATGGGAATATGAGATATTATGGAAAGATTTAAAATGTTCCTAAAAATATTTTTCAAGCATTAGGAGTTAGTTTTAGGTGTAAAGTTTTATGAACAAATGTTAATAATGAAAACTAGTCTAAAACCCTCTTAAAATCCTCATAGTGACTCGATATGGAATATCTTGATGGAATGGATTAGAATGGATTTTATGACCTATTTTGGTGATTTTAAAATGTATAGGACTCTCTCAAGTATCTCTAGGTGGCATTGGTCTATCAGGAAAGTGAGTGGAAGCTATAGGGAAACCCTTGTTTCTTACAAATTTTGTATAATAGGTAGGGTTGACTAAGTCAAAGTTGCATAATGGATGGAAGTTGAAGTTTATGACTTATAATTCATTCCCATGGTGGTTTTTGATTATTTTATAGACATAAAATATGCTAAACCAGTCATTTAAGTTGGCTTATTGCTAAAAAGGCTTAATAAGGAAGACAATGAGAAAACCAACTAGAAGTGAGAATGAGATTAGGGATGGGTTGTAGTGGATTAGGGATGGATCCAATTATATGAGTTTGTTTCTCAATACCTATAAAACATTTAAATATTGGTTATATATTTTTTAGGTCATTGAAAGTGTTGAAAATGTTGTTCACAAGATGACTTGTCTACTAAAGATGAGATAGTGAAGGTGTAAGGTTCATAGATTAGTCTATATATTCCATATTTACCATTATACCTCTATATATTTATGTTTTTATATGTTCAAAATATTTATATGTATCATAATCATGCATCAATAATTATCTATTACGTCCACACAGGTACTAGAAGTCATATTCACCATGATTGATTCTCAAGGTAAAATCGCAGTTCTGGGTATGCAAGATGGAATGAAGAGTTTGAGACTCTATGATAGGAGTTAATGTTTCTAGTTCACATTTTTATTATTTTTTGGATGTAAATTACCTAAAAAAAAATTATATAATGTTTAGAGTTAGTTTAATAAGCTAAAATATGGAATCCAACATGGCTTGTCTGGCTAAACAAGAATTGTGAAATAAGAGTACAAATTGGTCTACAAGACCAATGGTTAACACTTAAACTTATGATATATATTATGGAATATGTTATATAGGTCACATATGAACTATTAATGTTCATAATTATTTTTTAAAGTATCATTACAAGATTTGAAAACAACATTCATCATTATTATGTTATCAGGCTCATTGGTAGATTTGAGTAGTCATCTAGCTAAGATGAGTTTGAGGTGATTTGAACAGAGTTGAAGGTCATATATAAGTCTCATTTTAATTTATTTTTATTCATTATAAATCCCTATTCAAGTGTGGAGAGTCAATTATTCATGACTACATTTTGGAGCACTCAGTGAAGATTTTGTGTGTTAGTAAGATTGGTGTTCCTAAGTATTAGGTCTTGAGTGATGATTATAATGAGTTTTATTATGAAATTTAGGTAATTAATTTTACATACATATGTTTATTATTATTTTAATGTGTTTCTATAGGTGTTTTTAACTTCATTATTGAAGATAGTGTTTTTAGGGTAATTAGGCCTACTAGGTCTTTAAGGCCTAATAGTGCTTTTAAAGTGTGATCAAAATATTTGTGACTTATTGAGAATGGAGGAGGTTATTTTAGGTTTAAATATAAGTTTTTTAAATGTTTTAGTTCATTTTTAAGGTCCATCTGGGCTATAGTGGTCCAATTTGTTCCGTGGAGAGGATAGACCTAATGCATTAGGTCTCGAAGTAGACCTAAAAGAAGAAAGAGGTCTAAGTGAGTTTGGAAAACCTAATGCTGATATTATTTTTATTTATTATTTTATATAACATGTTATAATACATTTTTTTGTCTGATCCTAATGTATTAGTGCTTTTTCTGACCAAGAGAGGATGTAAGCAAGTGATGTGTATTTATACAAGACCTAATTGGGCTAATTGTGTGAGCTATAGAGAAGAGACCAATGAGCGAATAAAAGGAAAAATGGTAAATGGGAAAGAGTTATTTAATACCATAATATATATATATATATATATATATATATATATATATATATATATATATAATATTATGAATATATAATAGATATATTTCATGTGGATGTCAAGGTCAGTTGACCTAATAATCCTAGTAAGAGGCATATTGAGTGAGGAAGCCCAGAAGGTTGTTTGAGAGAGATAGATGAGTGTGAAGATAAAAATAAGGTGGTAATCATTAGTTAAGTGATAAATATGTTTCCAAATGTTATCATAGGTTCCATTTATTTGGGTGTGTTCTGAGTTACCTAGGGATTTGGTACTTCCTTGCAAGTTGGTGCTTGTTAAAGGACTAGTTAAGTTGGTGCTTGACTAATGAGGGGTTGGTGCTCCTTATGGGATTGGTGCCTCAATATATATTGATTAAATTATTATATTAATATATTATAAGATGTGTTTTGGTGTATTTTATCACCCATTAGGTCTTTCCACATATGTCGTATGTTCATGTGTTGATATCTTGCTTCATGTTTATGTGATTGCTTATCTATGCATTGCTTGATCATTATATTGGATTGAAAGGTTAATGAGTGTTAAATGGAAAAAAGAGATTATTTTAAGACACTAATTCACATCCCACCCCATCTCAGTGATATTACTTCCAATACCTTTTTGGACTGTGAAAGTAATGTTAGAAGGAAAGTGTAATGATTTATTCTTTTGGAGTGTATCATAAGTGATGTAAGAGTGGACTGTGTAAGAGGATCTATAAGAGGTGTAAGATATTGTGTAAGTGTACATGTCATAATAAAAATTTCCCACACTCCACTTCATTCCATTTACTTTCCCTTATGACATCACCAATTTGAGGTAATAAAACACTTTTGATTTTAGGAAAATAAATAATTCCAAACTCATGGAATTTTCCATTATAGGAATTATTAGACTAATTAATCAAGGTGATTAATTATAAATTATAATAATGTTGTAATTACAATTTTATTTTATTAATCAAATATTCATTTAATTTTCTTTTAATAACACTTGCAAAGAGTTGACTTGATTCAGGATGTGTTGGATAAGATTAATGTTTAAATATGATCCATTGCCCCAATCAGGGATATGTGATTGTAATTTAAGATTAAATTGATATTTGTGTAGGTAAATTGGGTCAAATGGTGATTTACACTCAAATTTTCATGTGATTGTGTAAATTGTATCTTATTTTTAGTTTATACATGGAATTGATTAAAATGAAGTGTCTACAATTTTAGTCTTACGATAATGTTTTTTATACCATGTTGTGTGTCTAAACAACAACTAATAACTTGATAAAAGGAGGAATGAATAGGATGTTATATAATTTTTATGTTCAATTTTGATCCTATTGCTTGAATTTGAACTGATCTATGGCCTTATCTTGGATGAGTGGAGTTTTATACCTTTTAAACATTCCAAGGCCTGCTCATGACTTGCCCAAGAATCCTAATAAATTCTATTCAAAATATGCCCATGGTGGGATTTAAACTGATGAAGATCACATCCAAACATTTAAATAAGCCATCAATATAACCCAAATCTAGCATGAATATGTGGATTTACACCTATTTCATTATTCCTTTGATGAAGATGCTTAACATTGATACATAGGTCTACCAAACAAATATATCACTTCATGTACTATCTTTTAAAATCTATTTTTCAATAATTTTAGTGTACCTATTAACTCTACTACATTGTACTATCAATTTTTAATAGTTTATAGGGAGATTAATGAACCCATAAGTTCATTAAATATTCATTTTCACTATTTTTACAAGAGGTTTAAAAACCCAATTACAAAGGTTATGGATATTAAATTTTACCTTAGCTTATTATATCCCCTAATTACTAAGTTTATTCAAAGGACCCCATCTACACACATCCTTGGAATCCAATTATCAAGAGGCATTAATAATTGAAAAACAAGATATGCCACATGGTTATGTTTTTGATCCACTGTAATCACAAGAATACCTAAGTGTACACACCTAAAATACTCAGACTTATCTACCTATATGTTAGCCTGTGGACCAATGTGTGCCTTATAACCAAACCCTACCTCAAGCTTATGTCAAACTAGACTTTCTTGTGGTAAAAGAGAATGATATGACTTAAAATGAAAGTGATTATGAATATTTAACTCTTGATCAACATGTTTTTTCCTTGTTATAATAATCAATTGCCTTTTGGTGTTTTCACTAATCAAGTGTCATTTGTTTTGGGAAGTGTTATGCAAGCAATGCATGGGAGGACTTATGAGACTACATTTTTAGATTCAAAAATTGGAGTCTATAGGTGTATAAATGGGATTAATGTTGAAGTATTCATGTTTACTAAAAATTTATCATTAAAAAGGAAAGAACCAATTCCTAAGAGTAGTGATGATGATGATTCTAAGGATGAATAAATAACAATAATTGCAAACAAGCTCCCACATGAAGAATCAAGTAGTAAAGAGTTGTGTGAAAAAGAAGAATCAAACAATTATTGGAGTCATCCTAAAGATGAAATAGAATAATTAGAGAATATAGATGAATAATATGTATGTTATACATCTAAAATACCCATATCATATGATAATACTCCTACATTTGATAAGATAGATCCAAAAGATCAACATGTCAATGGTATAAAATTGACCCCATCCCTTTATTATAGAAATAAGAAGTTGAGGAGACTCAAGTGACTATCCTTGAATATGAAGACTTGGAATCTTTTTAAAAACCTATACAATGGGACTAAAACACTTATGAAATATTCTCAGTAACAGAAATAGTCAAGTTTGACATGAGTGATCATGAATATAATGGCCTAAATGAAGGAATAAAGGTAATAAGAGTTGAAACTAAAAATGCATAGATTTAATTAAATTATCCACATAATTTATCCATCGATGATAAATCTATAAGTTCATTAACTTGGGAAGAACCAAGTCCACATATTTTAGATGAAAAAATGATGACATGGATACCACCAAAGTGCCCATATTATCTAAAGAACAACCAATAGTGGATTCACCACTAGCTTGCCACAAAGAAAACATCTCTACTAGGTTTGGTGTAAAATTTACTTTGGTAGGTATTGGTGGCCACCCTTATCCATCACCACATTTTAATGTTTGGGTAGAATTATTTCTTAAACTCTATCCTATGTGATTCATGCTAATGTAATGTAAGTGCATACATGAATTCTACAATATAAATTTGATTTACTTGAATGAAAACATTATCAATAATAGTCTTTGGGATAGTGTTTTTCAATGAAAAGGATAACATAGATGTAAGTACATTTCCTCCCTTGGAATGATTCCTACCAACCTTCTTAAAATATTGAACATTTTTATGTTCTATTTTAGGTGTTTAAATGGTAAGGAGATATTGTTACTTGTAAAAAACCACCTCTTCACCCCTCCATTTTCAAGTTTGAAATAGATTAGAATTATAATATATTTTTTTTTTCATTTTGCTTTCTTTTGATTTCATTTCCTTTCTTGTTTTTTTTTTCTTAGTTTAGGGTTGTTTTCTTATTTATTTTTCTATTTTCTTTATTGCATGTGTTCCCAGATGTTTTGTTTTATGGTTCCACATTAGTCAATGACAGGTGATGAAATGAAAATCATGTAATTAGGTAACGTAAGTGACACATTATGTGAAAGGTGATTCTTGAGTTGTTTTGTGACCCTAGATCATGCCATTGAGTTATTATTAAAGGTTTATATTATTGTATGTGCCCTGGACCTATTCTTGTTTGGATAAGTTTGAGTAAAACTAGGTGGTTATTAAATGTATCCTCTTTAAACCAATAAAAATTTTCACATCTTAAATTTTTTAGAAGTCTACTTGGGTGAATGCACTATGAGGAAAACCTAGGGTTAAAAATATATAGTACTACCTTTTATTTGACATAGTGGTCCCCAACCCTAAATGAAGACATATAAAATAAAATAAAATAAAATAGTTAAAAAATCTTAGTCTTACGTGATTTAGGAAACCTCAGTTGGGGTTATGTATGCCTAGATAATAATATATAAATGCCTATAGTGGGATTAGAGTTAATTCCATTGGGGCTACAGAAACCTAGCCGATAATGAAGACATGTCCATGCAAATGTCTTCAACGTAGGACTAACTAGATTGATGGTTGAAAACATAGAAAATAGGTTGTAAATATATATAATAAGAGGATGGGGGGGTGGGGGGTTAATAATTTTATTTAAATAATTCCTTCAATTTAATTTAGCATCTATGAAGCATTCTTTCACATACATACATCAATTAGTGCATACACAAGTATCTATGAAAGCAAATAACATAAGAACATAAGATATATGTGGTAAACCCTATTGGGGGATTAAAAAAATTGATGCACATCTTATAATATATCATATAGTCAATTAATCAAAATTTTAGTGAGGCACCAACACCATAAGGAGCACCAACCCCTTACTAGTCAAGCATCAACTCAACTAGTCCTTTAGCAAGCACCAACTTTCAAGGAGGCTTTGACCCCCTAGGTAACTCAAAACCAAATTAAATACCTTGAATATATGATATAATTATAACACATATTTCTTACTAAAATTAAGATGATCTCCTTATTTTTATCTTCTCATTCTTCTATCTTTCTCAAATGGCCTATTAGGCCTTCTCGCTCAACTAGCCCTTTCCTTGGTAGAATTAGGTCAAATGTCCTTTCTCAAAACCTATAAAAACATAGTTATGTATTAATGGAATATTAATCACACATATATGATGATATTTAATCCATTTAATATGTTTCCAAAACTCTATATCATTCGTTCATATGCTCAATATTCTAACTAGTCAAATTAGCCCTATTAGGCCTTGTCTTTATACTTGACTTTTGATATTACTCATCTTGGTCAGCCAAGAAACTCAAGATAATTGGATAAACATTTTAATATATAATAAAACATGTTTCATAATTTAAACAACCATTACATATGTTTTTCATTACCCTTAAGGTCTAAAAACACTATTAGGCCTAATAGAGACCTAATGTAATTAGGCCTTCTCTAAGCACATGTTTCACTTAAGCCTCCTTGGAACACCTTGATACTCAAAAAATGGATTAAAAACTTCATACACACTTAAATTATACCCATTTTAATCTCACCTTATGTACCCAATATCATTTAGATCATTTCACTCCTTGAACCACCCAATTAGATCTATTTGCTATTAGGCCTTCTTATTGCCAAAAAGTCTATCTTGTAAATTTGAATCATATACTTAAATTTGACATATATCCATAATAAAAAATCACAATAATATAATATACATGACCTTAGGTTCAACATCATGTTCATTATAATTCATCAAATAGGGCAAAATATTTCTAACTGATCAACTTCATATGCTCACTCAAAAATGGACACAAGCCTCAAAATCCCAGTCAATAACCTTTGACTTTTCACACCATCATAGAAGTTTATTATGAATAAATGTGTTAAAATTAACCTATTATACTTATTTAAAAACTTAATTTGCATTTAATTATTAAATACTATGCAAAAACACTTAGAACTAATATTCTCACTCATACCTAAAAAATTGCTTGTGACATCAAAAACACAGTCTAGAAGATCAAGTCTTAGAACACCCATGGGAAAAAAATTTATATATTAAAATGGATTTAAATTAAAATTAATAATCCTTAGATAATATTGGAAAATATATATTACAATTTTTAATATCCATATTGGTCGTACAAACAAATCTCACATCTTTACCCTACACAAACTTCATTATGTTAGACAGATCACTTTGAGAACAAATTTTAGCATGCTTGTGTACAACACCAAAAATTATAAACAATGGTGATATGAGTTATAGGTATTTAAAATTGACCTTATGTATTTGGATCCATCCCTAATCCTCTACAACTAATCCCTAATCTGTTTCTCATTATTGTCTAGTTTTCTCATTGTCTTGCTCTTTAGGCCTTTTTAGAAATAGGCCAACTTCCATGAATAGTTTAGAAAATTTTAGGTTTTAAACCTAATTAAAAATTATGATCATAAACTATAAGTATCAGACATCATCCTCCATCTATTTTCATGCTTTACCCTAGTCAACCCTACCTGTTACTGAGAAATAAGGGGTTGTCTATAGCTTCTACTCATTCTTGTGACAAACTAAAACCAACTGGAGGAACCTTGAAGAGTAATCTACATGCCCCAAACATCAAACTAAGTTAATAAAACCATTATAATCCATAACCAACAATATATTTTCTATAAGGTCATTATGAGGGTTTTGACTGGTTTCCCTTCTTATCAATCATTCATAAAGGATTGCCCCTCAAATCCAAAACTAATGATAATGAAATAAATATAGGGACCTTAAAAAACTTACATGAACTACTCAGGATCTCATGTAAAGTTTTCACATGATAATGAGCATAATAAATTCCTTCTTAGGTCTGTAACACTCCATTCTATGCACATAGAGGATCTCAACTCCAATTTTCATGATTTCTTATTCAATATATGACCTCACACTTTTTCAAAATAATTAACACAACCTATCACACCTATGTAAATTATATTAAGAGATATATCACCTTGTAAAAATAACTTGACCCCTCATTAGGCCATATTAGGTCTCTTTACATACCAGACCTTGAATTGCTAGTCATACTTAGACCATGATCATACCTTGAAACCTCATGTAATATTCTCAATACCTCATTCACATGTAAAATAAACTCATACCATGCTAACATGATACCAAAATTCTTCACACAAGTCTTATACTACTTATCTCATCATGTTACTAATCATATGCCTCCTCATTAGGTCTCTTCATACAAGAATTAAGCTTCAAACTTGACCTTTGAACTCATTTGATGGATTATTTGCCTCTTGATCATTTTTACACATCTTTATGCACTTTACCATGCATGTAATAACATAAATCACCAAGACTCACCATGATCCATGCTTACACCTTCTCTTAGGGCTAGATTAGGCTTCTCAAGATAACTAGTACACAATAGTAGCTTAACTTGTATCATGATCTTGACTTTGAAATTTCATAAACCTTATAAGGATTAATAGGTTTCCTTAAAATTATTTCTCAATATAGAAACAATAGGTTATCTTCAAATTTTATTTTATCATGAGACTTCTTTGATACATATCATCTCACCATGTATGGCCTCAACTTTGATCTTGACATACTTGACATATATCTTAACTTTTACACAAATGATAACAATAATGCTTAAAAACCAATAATAGGAGAATAACTCAATAATATCCTCCTTTATCATTGATGGCAAACACTCTAACATAGCAGATCATTCTCATCTCCTCAATCTGGATCTTTCTCAATACTTGGTCTTTCTCCCAAACATGAACTTTCTCCCCCTTTGACATTAATGACAAAGGGTCATGTTCTTGGAAACTATCTACTCTTTGGACCTGAAATAATACACCTTTTCTTTTCAAACAAACTTAACACAGATCAAGCTTACATACCTACTCTTGGAGCATGATTGACTCCCCTTGTCTCCATGATAAATTTACACATTATCCAAACTATTACTTGGTTTGATCAAGTCATCATACAAACTCTTTGTGACCAATATCTTGTGAAAACACCTAAAAAATAATCTTGACTAAACCTTGAATTTGATAGTCATCAAAGATTACAAAACACCCCCTAAGACTAAGCATCATTCATGCTTCTTGATTACTAGCTGAGTGCCACCATGAAGTCCAATGAATTCACCTTTTCTCTAGAGAAATAAAAAAACATAAAATCAAAATATTTATAGATATCCATGTCCTTACTAGACTAAACTTCCTTCATGATATTCTTGGGCTTGATTAGTCCTTTCTACTTGACCTCCTCAATCTTTGTTTGCAAAACATTCTGGCTTGTTCAATTGATCTTGTCTCCTTCATCAACAATATGAGCTAACAAATATAATTCTTGGCACTCATTTACATATTGAATATTCTCTACCATGGTAAATATTGCACTTGGACTTGAAAACTAGTCATCAACCTTAGATACTTTGGGTTTCCACTTACTTTCTTATCTTCTTTCTTATATTCTAGGATTCTCAACTTTATTATTTTGTCTTGAGAATACATGCTTACAATACTTTACAATATGACCAATATTATTACAATTGAAACATGTTATTCCTTTTGATAAAAACACACCATGATCCTTACCTCTTAACTAATGTCTCTCCTCATAGTTTCATGCATATTCATTCATGGAAGGCCTTCTACAATGCCTTACTCTATGTCAAAATTGGTTACAGAATAATAATAGCCATTGAAAGGGTTAGCATAGCTTATAATATTAGGTTGATTAATAATATTATCCTTCATTCTATCAACACCCTCATTCTTTGATTGATCATTGACCTTCTTGATCATATTAGTGGTCTTTTTTGGTCTCTATTGAAACCATGGCCTATTTTGTTATTAAAAGTCTTTTGACTGCTCAGAATGTTGTCTAGATCATTGGTACTCTTTTTAAACCTCACAAAGTACTTAATCTTACTTGATGTCTGATCCAACTCAACTCTCAAATACTCCACTTCAGTTACATACCTTGTACATTCTTCTTCTTTGGTTTTCAAACTAGAAGACACAATCTCAAGTTGAATGTCCACCTATTTGACTATTTATTCTTGTTCTTTGGAGTTGTTGCTTAGTCTAGATTCAAATAAGTTGATTTTCTCCTCATAGTATTTGATAAGATATCTCATCACCCTATTCTTTTTCTTTACCATCTTTAGTTCTTATAGAGTGTTCATCAACTCAACCTCAAAGACTACCTCATCTCCTTCTTCATCTGAATCACCAACAACACCTCCAATCCATATGGAATCTTATTGATTTGAGTAGCTTGTTTCTTTAGCCATGAAGATAAATTAATTGAAACCAAGACTATCACCTTCATGGTCACTCTAAAAATCACTTCTCTCACTCTCATCAATTGAGCTGCAATATTACTTGGTGTATAAACTTATTTTATTTTTGAAAAACTTCTTCTTATCATCATACTTTATAAAGACTTTATTGCTCTCATCAAAACTATAGGACCTTTTATCATTATCATGACCTCCATCATGATTTTCATCATCCTTTGCATTATTCTTATGATGGAAATTTTTATCAAAGTGTCTAATCTCTCCACAATTGAAGAATTTAAAGGGTAACTTGCCCTTGTATTTACCTGAGCCTATCTTCAAATTTCATGAAAAAATTGCTATTAACTTATCATCATCAATATTAGATTCATCATTATCTTTGAATTTATTAACTTTTGTCTTCTCCTTGGTATTTTTTTCTACCTTTAATGCATCTTCCTTCTTTGCAAGTCTTCCTTCACTTATCCTAATCTCATAGGCTATTAGAGTGTCATGAAATCCATCCATCTCTAGCTTGTCTAAATCTTGGATCTCTTCAACAATAGATACCTTAGAATAAAACTTGGGAGTTAAAGATCTCAAAACATTTTTAGAAATATTATAATCTTTCAAATATTCACCTAGACCTCTTATGATGTTTACCACTTCATCAACCCTCAACAATTAAGTTGTAATGGTCTCATATTCATTCATTTTTAGGCTTTCAAATTATCTTCTATGGGTTTATAATTTGGCCAACTTGACCTTGGAGTCTCCCTCATGAATAGTATTTAATTTGTCTCACATTTATTTGGTAGACATAAATTTCATCACCTTCACAAGTTATACCTTTGATAGGCCACACATAACACCATTCATTGCTTTTGAGTTATTGTCACTAGCATTCTTGTCTATTACATATGTAAGAGGAATAGGGGAAGTAGTATATCCATCCAAGACTTATTACCAAACATCATGACCTTGAGACATAAAATATGTCCTCATCCTGACACTCTAAAAATAATAATTAGATCCATTATACAATGGATCTTTGCTTGTATAAAAACCACCTTGTGTTTGACTATCCATCTTTACTTTCTTAGAATCTCTTTTAGGTTGTAAGACCTCCTTCAAAGGACTTGATATGATACCAAATGTTGTAAATAAAAATAATAAAATTGGTGGGGGCATGAATTAGTTGCCTTAAAACATTCCTTCAATTTCATTTAACATCCATGAAGCATTCTTTCACATACATACATCAATCAATGCATACACAAGCATCTATGAAAGCGAAAAACATAAGAACATAAGATATATGTGAGAAACCCTCTTTGGGGTTAAAACCCACTAATGAAAAACTTGGAATATAGTTTTATAATAAATTAATCAAACTTTTAGTGATGCACCGACTCCATAAGGAACACCAACCCCTTAGTAGTCAAGCACCAACTCAATTAGTCCTTTAACAATCACCAACTTGTAAGGAGGCTCCAACCCCCAAGGTAACTCAGAACTAACTCAAATACATTGAATATATGATCAAATTAGAATAAATATTTCTCACTTAACCAAATATTATCTCCTTATTTTTCTCTTCTCACTCTTCTATCTTTCTCAAATGGCCTATTAGGCCTTCTCGCTCAACTAGCCCTTTCTTTGACAGAATTAGGTCAAATTACCTTGATAAAAAAATATAAAAATATAGTTAGATACTAATGGAATATTTAGTACATATATTTAATTATATTTAATCCCTTTACTATGTTTAAAAAACTTTATATCATTTGCTCATATGCTCAATATTCTAATTAGTCAAATTAGGCCTATCAGGCCTTGTCTTTATACCTGGCTCTTGCTATTACCCATATTGGTTGACCAAGAAACTCACTATTATTGGATAAAAATTGGAATATATCATAAAAAACATTTCATAAGGTAAAAAACCATTACAAAGGTTTTTCATTACCCTTAAGGGTCAAAACCACTATTAAGCCTATTAGAGACCTAATGTAATTAGGACTTCTCTAAGCACACGTTTCACTTAGTCATCTTTGGAACACCTTGAGCATAAAAAATGGATGAAAAACTTAATAAAAATTTCAATTATACCCTTTATAATCTAAAATTATTTCCCCAACACTATTTATCTTATTTCACTCCTTAAACCACCCAATATGATATATTCGCCATTAGGCCTTTTTAATGCTAGAAACTTCATTTTGTAAATCCGAATCATATATTCAACTTTTCTACATAAAAAATAAAATTAATATAATATTATTTACCCTATGTTAAACATAATTTTTTTAATAATTCATCAAATAGGTAAAAACACTTCTAACTGATCAATTTCATATGCTCACTCAAAACTTCACACAATTCTCAAAAACCTAGTCAAGAACTTTTGAATTTTCACACCTTCATAGGAGTTTTTTATGAGTAAAAATGTGTTAAAAAATCATATGAGACATTTATAACAACTTAATGTTAATTTTATTCTTCAAAACTATGTAAAAACAATCAAAACCAACATTCTAACTCATACACAAAAAACTACATGTAGCATCAATAACATAGTCCAAAAGATCAAGTCTTAAAACACCTATGTGAACACTTTTATGATATTAAAATGGATTTAAATGAAAATTAATTATAATTATATCATCTTTGAAAATATATTTACAATTTTTAATATCCATATTGGTATTATAAACCAATCTCACATCTTTACCGTATACAAACTTCACTATGTTAGATCACTTTGAGAACAAATTTTAACATTTTTGTGTGCATCAAAAAAACTTATAAAAAATGGGGAATATGAGTTATAGTTATTTAATAATTACCTCATGCATTTGGATCCATCCTTAATCCTATGCAACCAATCCCTAATCTCTTCCTCACTACTGCTTAGTTCTCTCACTATCTTGCTCTTTAGGCCTTTTAAGCGATAGGACAACTTCCATGACTAGTTTAGCACATTTTAGGTCTAAAAAATTATTATAAACTTACATGAGAATAAAATATAAGTCTCACACATAATCCTCCATCCATTTGCATGCTTTGACCTAGTCAACCCTACCTGTTACATTAAAATTATGAGAAATAAGGGGTTTCCTCTAGCTTCTACTCACTCTTGTGACAAACCAAAAAAAATTGGAGTAACTTGGAAGAGTCATTTACATGTATAAAACATAAAAATATGTTAAAAAACCATTATGATCCATAACCAACAAGATCTTTCCTGTCGGGTCATCATGAGGGTTTAAATGGTTTCCCTTCTTAGTAATCATTCATAAAGGATTGCCCCTCAAATCTAAAGCCAATGATAGGAAAATCAAGATAGGAACCTTACCCAAATTACTTTAAATACTCAGTATCTCATTCAAATTTTTTACATTCCAATAAGCATAATAAATTCCTTCTCAGGTTTGCAACACCCCATTCGGTACACAGAGGATCTCAACTCCAATTTTCATGCTTTCTTCTTCAAGATATGACCTCAAAATTTGTCAACATAATTAACAAAACATTTCAAACCTATTGAAATTCTCTTAGTAGATCTATCACCTTGGAAAAATAACTTAACCCCTCTTTAGGCCATATTAGGTCTCTTTGCAGACTAGACCTTGAACTGCTAGTCATACTTAGACCATGATCATACCTTGAAACCTCATGTACTATTATAAATACCTAATACACATGTCAAATAAACTCATACCATTATAAAATGACTCCAACCTTATTCAAACAAGTCATATACTATTTACCTCATCATGCTACCAAGTTTGTGTCTCCTCACTAAGTCTCTTCATGTAAGAATTAAGATTCAAACTTGACATTTTAACTCATATGAAAGCTTATTTTCCTCTTTTTCATGTTTAAAAATATTTATTCACTCTCTCATGCATGTAATAACATAAATCACCAAGACTCACTATGATTCATGCTTATACCTTCTCTTAGGGCTAGATTAGGCTTCTCAAGACACATGGTACACAATAGTAGCTTACCTTGTACCATGATCTTGACTTTGACATGTCATCAACCTCAAAAGGATTTGTAGGTTGCCTTAAAATTATCTCTCAATAGAGAGACCAGAGGTTTCCTTCAAATTTTCTCTTGTCATGAGACTTCTTTGACATATATCATCTCACCATGCATGATCTCAACTCTGATCTTGACATACTTGACATCTATCTTAACTTTGACATCAATGATAACAACAATGATTCAAATCCAACAAAATTAACATACCTCAACAAACTATTCTTTTTATATCTTATGAACTGGTAAATCAAATCATTTTTCACACACTGGGTTAAAGGGTTACCTAATTTTGTCAATTAATTACCCCCATATTCTCCCTTATTAGATTTGTTCATGTGCCATGCATTATTTCAACTAAAGATTCTAGTTCTTTTATTATTCATTGGATTTAAAATACTCAGGAGTATTTTATAGCATAATCACCATTTGTTGTTGCTTGCACAACATGTCCATATTTCATTACTAAAATCATGGAACTTCTTTTTTATCTGGATTCTAGTCATTTTAGCTTAATCAATTTTGGTTCTCTTTTTATTCATGGTCTAATTAAAAAAGTTCTTGACAAGTTGTAGGTTTAATAAAGCATTGGATTTTCTCTTTGAAGTAGGTCTAAATTTATAGTATCCATTATAGGCATTATGTTCTAAATAATTTAGAAATTGGATCTATATTCATTTAAATTTATGTGCTTGTTTAAATTTGATAATTCATGGTATATTTTTCACCACATTTTGAACGACATTAAAGTTCTCATTTTTAGACTATTTCACCTCATATTTCTACAGCTTAACTATTTTAGAGTTTGGCTATTTATTTTATTACAGAATTTTGTCCATTTCTATCTTTATTTCCATCTAAAATTACTAGATATTCATACAATTTCATTTATTTACTTAGTCATTTTTCATAAAATAGACCAATATTGGCTTTGGAATTAATCAACAGTCCAAGTCTTTTCAAAGTTTGTTTGGGACTTAGTTACTTTTGGTTAAACAGTCTTACCCACTTGTTTCTAAATTAATATTTTCATATTCTAATGGATATTTTATTTTCTCTAAGCCAATGGTCATCTAAAATTCCCCTTCAATTCCCCAAGCAATTGAGGAACTTCCACTTGGTGCTCACTCACTTTCAAAGGACTCTTTTTCCTTATCTATTTTTGCCTAACTCTCAGGGTGCTAGAAATTGTGCCATGTAGAAAAATATCATGTCCTCACCTCCCCTAGACCTCTTACTGAGGGGCTTGACTCTTCTTTGGACATGATGTAGTGAAATATTGACAAGTGGAAATATCCCACTCACTCAAAGCTTAGTGGTCCATCAATTTGTATCTTATGACTCGATTTCCCTAAAGTCTTGATATTATGCCACATGGCATCATCTCAGGGACTCTCTTAATCTATGATTTATCATACTACTCACGTTAGATATAGAATGGTGGAGAAGTGGGATGATATAGTGTGGCATAATCCTAAGAACTTAGAGGTTGAATGATTTGTTCTAGGTCTGAAGTGTTATAAAGATATGGAGCTCCAAGATGTTGACAAGTGGTTACTACTTGATGAATTTGGGCATATGGGTAGAAAATGATCATTAGATTTTTTTCAAATAAAAAGACTAGCTGTTAGAGCTTAAAGTTCATGCAAATTAACTAAGGTATAAGAATTGAAATAAAAAATGAGAAAATTGTTAAATATAACAATTAAAAATGAAGGTTTTGATAAATATTAAACTATTTAATCAGATAAATGAATAATTTCTTAGATAAATATAAAGGAAAAATTAGTTAGTTTTAAACCTTTTGATACCTTTAAGTAATGAAATTAGACTCATAATTGATAGATTTTAGTAGTTTAGATAATTAGGTCTAAAGTAAAAAACATGCTAGGTATATGACTATCTTGATGATCCAAATAACTATCAATTTTAAATAAGTGAAATTTTGATGTGGATGTCATTGCTCTATCTATTTAGTAGTCAATGCCATGCAAAATCCATTCGCTCACTCAAGGCTTGTCATATCATTTAGTTGGGTTGATTACCTATAAGCTTACAATGAAGTGAGATCTTGACACATGTCAAGATTTCATTCACCAAAGGCTTAATGATAGACTCACAAGGATACAAACCACCTTGGATGCCTGGATAAACAAGACCATGCCACTTGGTATGATCCTAGGATCCTAAGGGTTCAACTAGCATAGGAAGTATAAATACTAGCCTAGGGGCCTATAGAAATGGGATCACACCATATAGCATGATCTTTCTCATCTGGAGGGTCAATGGTATTTTGAGGAAATTAAGGAGGCTTGGGAGAGGTGAGGACACAAAATTTTACCACACAACACAATCTTAGGAATTTGAAGAGTTAGGTAAAAATGGCTAAGGTAAAAGAGTCCTAGGAAATATAACGAGTGCCAAGTGGTAGATAATTGATTGTTTGGGGACTTATGGGGAAATTTTAGATGATTGTTGGTTTGTAAAAAATCAAATAGCCATTAGAATATGAAAATATGAATTTTAAAAAAATGACTAAACTATTTAACCAAAAAAACTAATTACTAAACAAAATTTTCAAAGACTTGGACTATTGATTAATTTCAAATCTAATATTGGTCCATTTTATGAAAAATGACTAAGTAAATAAATGAAATATTATGTGTTAGTGCCCAAAATTACACTAAATCAATTGAGCCCTTGTAAAACATAGATGCCTAGTTTGTTTAGCCCACTTCCTATTTTCAAGTGTTCATCAGAGGTCAAGTTGAATTCATGTCTGAGCACCTTAAGACCTAGTTTCCAATTTCCCTAGCTTAGGTCCTTTGATAAAAATTCAAATTAGTAGTAGCAATTACAGTGGGAATGCTTTTTAATATGTTATGGACTTATTTTTAATTTTTACTAAGGTTTCTTCATGTTTATTAACATGACCAAACCTTAGTCTAAAATTCATGTTTGGTCCCTTTTTATTTCCCATGGCCTTGGGTACCTTTTAATATACTAGTGTGGTCTAAGTAATGTTGAGTCCCTTTGTTATAAACTAAGCTCAATGTCCTAAAGTCTACATCATATTTATTAATGTCCCAAAACTTTAGGCTAAGTATTTTTATACTAAGTGCCTTTAAAGTTGAATAAGAAGTGTGATGGTCATGCAGACATAAAAATTAATCTCAAAAATTATCCATTAGGGTTCAAATATTAATGGTTACATGGATATCAAAGACATTCATGGATATTAAAAGACAGGAATGCAGATGTCAAATTCAAGCCATGACAATTATCCATTGGGGGTTAAATTTTACGGTCATGCGAATGTCAAAGATGTTTATATGGAAATCAAATGATGGGCATACAGAAATAAAATTTAAGACATAATAATTATCTATTGGGGATTAAATTTGACGGTCACACAAATGTCATTGATGGTCATGTAAACATCAAATGATGGGGGTGTAGATGTCAAATTTAAGCCATAATAGATAGCCAATGGAATTCGATCTTTAAGATCTAGATCAATGGTCAGCATTCCATCATACTTCAAGATCAACAACATAAGTGAGAGATGACTTATCAAAGGACTCGAGTTGAAGGAGGAGCCACCACATGGTAGAAGGGCACTAGCCCAATAGAGATTGACTGTGTAGAGTATAGAAAGCCTGTGTATTCTCCATGTGGCATGATCTCAAGGGTCTTGATGGAGATCTAATGGATCACAATAAAATTTAATGCTAAATGGATGTTGAGAGCCCACAAAGATTCTAAGTGGCATGCTCGCATTCATCATGCAAACAAGGATCTGGTAGTGCTAGTATTAGGTGGATTATTCAAAGATCTAGACCCAATTGACATATATCCTAGGGTCATTGGTCATATTTCAAGTTAATGAACAAAGTGACATGGTGATGCCACATAAGCATACATGTCATATTCAAAGATCCTCTATAAGGCAGTCAATAGATATTTCACCACTAACAATAGGTTGACTAGGAAAAATTACAAATGAGGCATGGTAGCTCTATAAGAAACTTGAGGATTTGAAATCTCTTACAACTTGTTGGTGTTATGGTTATGTTTTTTACATGCCAATATGCATGGGTTTGTGTTCATGTAATTGATGATTTTGTGCATATCTCAAATAAAGCCTACATAAGAGAGAATTTTTTTTTAAATGGAATAGTCAATGCTCAATGCATTACAATTCAATATGGATTTAATTAACCCCTTATTAACTCATTTGAAGATTTCCCTAAGGGGAATTCCTATGGGAACTATAAGTATCAATTACAACTTGGTAATTTACAAATTATAAATTGGTGAGAGGGGCCAGGGTTTACCCAAATAATTCAAAGGTTAAAAATAATGCATTTATGCATTATAAAGGAGATAATGAAAAGGAAACCCTAAAAGGGAAAATATTTTAAAATTACAAAGTTTTCAAAGGTGTAAAAAATGCAAAATGTGAAAAGGTAATTTGGAGCCCAAACGGGTAAAGGGGTCAAGTAAACTTAGGTATTGCATTTTCTCATGTTTTGATCATCCAAGCTCCTTCAAAGGGATAAATATTATAGGTGGGCCACTATAAGGAAGATCATCTAAGTGGTCATGGATCCAAAATATTCCCAAGCCATCATTGAAAGAGTAGGTTTTTCCATGGCATGCATGAGGGGGAGGGTAGTTATCTAGAAGTTTCCAGTTGTCCAAGCAAGTGATCAAGGGGGTCCTCAAACAGTTACACATAAAGATAATTTTTTTGACCTCCATCATGAATAGCCTCATTTTAGCTCATGTGAAAGGCATTTTCAACTATCAAATCAAAAGATTTGCTTTAAGTCTTCATCATTTCTTGTAGAGGCAGTTGTAACAATGATTTTCCTTACAATTACATGAATATTCCAAGAATGGCAAAGGATTTGTACCATCTAGGAGCATCTTGGTGAGACTTTGGAAATTGTAGGTTACAACCCTCACTCCTACATTTAAAATGTATAAATAGAGGGCTTTTCCTCTATTCAAGGGTTGGTCATTGTGTTAGTTGTTGTTGGTTATTCATTTTCTCTAGGTCTAGGTTTTGCATAATTTTTTGGGATCAACTATTGTGTGTAGATCTTGTCTCCCTTGCTAATATGGTTTCAAGTGTACATCCATTAGAAAGCTTTGAGAGAATTTTTATGTCTCCCTTATCCAACATGGAGAGATATCACCATACTTTTCCCCATGGTAGCATTTTGAAACACTGATGTATGTAAGATTTTCTTTCAAGATAATGAAGAATGTTTGTGGTTATTTACAATTACTTGTTGACAAAGTGATGAAATCTATTTTATGATTCATGTTGATTGGACATTTAGGTTTGTGTTCATTATTTGTTATCATCTTTAGTATAGATCTAGATTATAAACCCTTTCTACATTATTTTAGGATATGTTGTTGAATAACTTGTTAGGGTACCCTAGGTTTATAGATTTGATAGGGAAAAATGTTTCAAAGTTTAGTTTCAATGTATGTTATAGTATTTCAAGGATAATTTGGTATTTTCCATTAGCTTGTTCATGATATTTTCTATATCTTTACAAAGGATAATGTCATGAATACTGCAAGATACCCTACTATTTAAAAAACACCAACACACCACCCCATTTTTTATTACTATCAACTTGTCCTAATTTGTCCTACCCTATAGATAACACACCTTATTGCATACTATAAGTGTTTATTTCATGAAAATCCATAAAATATTGCCTATATAACATGTGTTTTCATTTTGTACTTTAAAGACCCAATGCTCCAGTTTTCCATTCAACCCATTTTGTTGAAGATTATTTATAATGAAGGTTGTATGGACATCCCCATCTATCCTCAGTAGCTTGTATGTGACTTCACGCATTTGTTCATCCCATGTGACAAACCTTCTTAGGTAGAGTGAATGAGTTTAGTTGTGCCCTAGTTTTATTTGTGCCTCGTTGTGCTAAAAATCCCCATGGAGGTTGAATTGCATAATCTCTCCTATGAGAAAACTACCCCTTATGTCCTCTCACCTTGGTTCAAGTAGAGCCAAAATCAGAAGGGATCTAACCATACCCTCTGTTAGTGCCTCTTAGTCATTTTATCTATTCAGTCCATTCTTGATGCCAAACCCTCCCCTGGCTATAATGACATATCAGTGGGTTTTTCATCTTTGTTTGCCATTTTTTTCAAGTGTGAAAGGCTGTTAAAAAGAGGTGTACAACTAGGAACCAACACTTTATTAGCATTGTTGTTGGGGAAAAGATAAGAACCTTGGCCCTTGTGCTGTTGGGGACCCTTGTAGAGAGCTAGAGTTGGTTGTATAAGTTTAGGTTTGAAAATTTCTTTATCACTATATTTGTTGTAAGTAATCTCAGTTGTGTTTTCAAAAAATTTTGTTCATATTATTTCATGTGTTTAAAATTTGGGGTTATTTGAGCTTGATTTTTGTATCTTGGTTGTCAATGCCACAACACTCCACTGGGGACATGCCAGGAATTGAGAGATATAATAAATTGACATCTACTAAATTTATTTTAAAGAGTTGATTATTTATCATTTGTTGAGGTGGTTTCCACTATTTAAACATAAGTCTAAAAATTTCATTATCTTTGCTTTCATACATCATCACTAATTTCATAAAGATATGGTTTTAGTATGTAACACTTCAAGTTTGTAAATGGTTATATTCTATATCTAGTGGTAACTCCAAAATATCATCTAGTTTCAAAGAAAGATCAATGCTCATTTTGAATATCTTAAGCTTTGAGAGTTATTTTACTTGCAAAGATAGAAGGACCAAGGTCATATTTCAAAAGAGACCCATCAAATAAACTTATCTCACCCTCAAATGTTTATCAAGAAAGAATGAGATAAGTTTGGAGGCCTTTTGAAGAGCAAAGTGCAGTTGTAAAGGACTATTTAGGCTATCAATAATTTGGTAAATCTAAAATTTTATTTGTTAAACTTCCTATTACTAAATATTTTCATAGTTATTTTAACTATTCATAATCATACAATCCAGTTTATTATTTAGCTCCTTCTCAACTAGTTGAATCCCATCTTATGTTTGATTTACCAAGTCTACCTCCTTCACCCCCTCACAACTCTTTTCCATTTTTTCATGAGCCTACCATTAAACCAATCATGATGCATAGGGATCAAGGTGAAAATGAGAATCCTACATTTAGAATTCCTAAATTTAGGCCTGTTAATTTTGATGAAATGGAATGCTATCCGAATGAAGTCCTGAATGAAGTAAGGAAATGCCTTCCAAAGTTTCAAGAGAAATGCAGTGACTGGTGATCAACACTTGAGGTATTTTCATAATATCATTAAAGACTATGAGGTTGAGCATGAGGATGTGTGCATTAAGTTGTTTATACATATGCTAGAAAAACGCACTCGTGAATGGTTCAATTTTCTTCCCCATAGATGCATTGATTATGGGAAGAGATGAAGATTGTTTTTAGAATTCAATATGGTGACAAAATTGATCCAAAGTTTCTTTTGGATAAATTTTAAAACATAAAAAATAATCCTAATGAGTGTGTGTAGGACTTTAATACATGGTTCAATAAGACAATGATGCAGTTGCACAAAAGCATAAGGCCTAGTGATATAACATGCTTGATAAAGTATTGTGATGCCTTTGATAAGAAGGTTGTATACTACCTAAGGGACAAGGCTCCCATGAATCTATAGTTAAAATTTAACATGGCCATCCAAATTAAGAATAATATAAAGGATGTGGGAAAGCCCTTGAACAAGCAAGTTGATGTAAAATTAGTTAATCTAGAAAAATGTAGTCCACTAAGACAACCAACCTTGAGGAGATGGTTAAGTCTTTAGCCTTTACTATCAAAATAATTCCTATAAGATAGCCAGGGCTGAGAAGGGTCTTCCTCATGGGTCTACAGGTCAACAAAGAGGACTAAATCTAAATCAAGCACCAAAAGGGTCTGCACATGATGACAAAAATTAGAATAGAGGGGATGGAAAAGAAGTGTCTGATCCATTACATGCCAAAGTGAATGTGGTGGATTATGATTTTGACATTGATTGGTGTGACAAATGCTTCCTCCCACATCCTCCATGTGATACTATTGAACCAAGTGATGAAGATGTGGATGATCTTGAGTCTACATCTAATGAGGATGATGATAGTTTGATGTTCAGTTATCAAGACTCCTAATGTAAGTTTTTTGACTCCATAAAAATGATGTGTTCTACTAATATAGATCAGTTTTGGAGTGTATTCAATAAGGTAGGTGTCCCAACATATGAATTTTCTTGTGATGATAATATAACACAAGCATATTAATTACCCAATCATAATGAAATTAAAGATCTAAAGTGTGCTCTAATCAAGGTTTTACACATGAATGTTGAGTTGGGTAACTTTGTTGAGAATATGGATGTTGTTAAACAACCACCTATTATTTATGATGGGTTTGAAAACAAAGGATTTATTTAGAGAATATCATTTAATGAAGCTGGGGTTATCTTTTATGCCCCTCAGGATGAATATTTTAAGTTCTCTTTCAAGTAGTACTTTGAGTGCACAAATGACATTATTGATCATATGGCACTCTTGCTTGGTACTCATTTGATTGTAGTCAAGAAACAATATTATTTATAATTGTTGAATTACCAAGATCTATTAGCATGGTAGTATCCAAATTTAAGATCATATAAGGAGGATTTGTTTCAACTTGTCATCCTATCATAGCCTAGTAGGAATGCTTTCAGGTATGTGTAGAGATTGGTTTACTTCATCTTGGCCACCAAGCTACTAGAAAATTTAAAGAGATTAAGGGATGGAAAAATTATATAATCATCAGTTAATGGCAAACATCTAAAACATTTCCTCGATTGAGCCCATAATTGTGTACATAATTTTATAGTGTATAGTTTTGTTGTTCATTACTTTATGACCCCTCTACTTTAGGCCTTATTTATATAATTCCTTCCATGTGTTTATTTTTAGTTCCTCCTAATCTATTTTTGTTGAGCTACCATGTTTTTTTTTAGCCTTCATGAGCCTCTATTGATGAAATTACTAAGTTTTGACTCTGTGACCCAATAGATTAGTACCTGGTCTTACATTTCAGGGTTCTTTACACTCCCATAGGGGGTGTACATCCCCATGTGATATCCAATGTTAGTGCCCAAAATTTCATTCAAGTAATTGAGCCTTTATCAAGCATAAATGCCTAGTTTATTTAGCCCACCTCCTATTTTCAAGTGTTCATCAAAGGTCAAGTTGAATTCATGTCTAAGCACCTTAAGACCCAATTTGAAATTGACCTAGCTTAGGCCCTTTTATTTAAATTCAAATGGGTAGGATTAATTTAAGCGAGAATGAATTTTTTATGTTATGGAATTATTTTTAATTTTTACTAATTTTTGGTCATGTTTATTAACATGATCAAACCTTAGTCTAAAATTCATGTTTGGTCCCTTTTCATTTCCTATGACCCTAGTTCCTTTTTTATCTATTAGTGTGGTCTATGTAATTTCAAGTCCCTTTACTGTAAACTGAGATCAAATTACTAAAGTCTATATCATATTTATTAATGTCCCAAAACTTTATGTTAAGTATTTTTATACTAAGTGACTTTAAAGTTGAACAAAAAGTGTGACAGTTTTACATATGTCAAAATTAAGATAAAAAATTATCCATTGGGGTTAAAATATTTATGGTCACATGAATGTTAAATATATTCATGCAGATGTCAAATGATGGGCATGCGAACATCAAATTTAAGCCATGACAATTATCCATGGGGGCTTAAATTTGGCAGTCGCATGAACATCAAAGAAATTAATGTGGATGACAAATGATAGGTGCACAAACATCAAATTTAAGCCATGAAAATTATTCATTGGGGCTTAAATTTGATGATCACATGAACATCATTGACAGTCATGTAGATTCAAATGACAAGTTCACATATGTCAAATTTAAGCCATAGTAGATATATAATAGAATTAAATATTTTAGATTTGAATCAATGGTCAACATTCCATCATACTTCAAGATCGATGACATGAGTGAGATTTGACCTGTCAAAGGACTCAGGTCAAATGAGGAGCTACTATGTGGTATAAGGGTGATACCCTAACAGAGATTGACTATGTAGAGCATAAAATTCCCATGGATTATATAAGTGGCATGATATTAAGGGTCTTAATGGATATATAATATCTCATAATAAAATATAATGCTAAATGGATGCTATGAGCCCATATAGCTTTAAAGTGGAACATTTGCATTCATCATGCAAACAAGGATCTAGCAGTACTAGTCTTAAGTGGACTATTCAAATATCTATACCCACTGATGTGTTGACACATGTCTTAAGGGAAATGGTTACATTTCAAGTAAATTAATAGAGTGACATGGTGATTCCACAGAGGTATACATGTCATATTCAAGGATCTTATGCAAGGCAGTTAGTAGAAATTTCACCACTGATAGTAGGTTGACTAGGCAAAATTACAAATGAGGCATGGTAGCACCATAGGAAATATGAGGATTTGAAAGAACTTTAAACATGTTAGTGTTACTTATATGTTTTTGACATGCTAAGAAGAATGGGTTTATGTTCATGTAATTGATGTTTTTGTGTAGATATCAGATAAAGCCTACATAAGAGAGGAAATTTTTAAATATGCAAAAATTCAATGCTCAATGCATTAAAATTTAATATGGATTTAATTAACCCCATATGTGCTCATTTAAATATTTCCCTAAGGGAACTTCCTAGGGGAACTACAAATATCAATTGCAACTTGGCAATTTGTAAATTGGAAATTTGCGAGAGGGGCTAAGATTTACCCAAATAAATCAAAGGTTTAAAATAATACATTTATGCATTAAAAAGGAGATAATGTGAAGGAAAACCTAAAAGTGAAAATATGTAAAAATTTCAAAATATGTAAAGGTGTAAAAATTTGAAATGTGAAAAGGCAAGTTGGAGCCCCCAAAAGGGTAAAAGGGTCAAGTAAACCTGGGTATTGCATTTTCTCATGTTTTACGCATCCAAGCTCCTCCAAAGGGAGATATATTATAGGTGGGCCACTCTAAGGAATATAATTTAAGTGGCCATGTATCCAAAATATTCCCAAGCCATAATTACAAGAGTAGGTTATTGTCCAAGCAAGTGATCAAGGGGATCCTCAGGTAGTTACACATAAAGATAAAGTTTATTGGACTCCATCACGAATAACCTCCTTCTAGATCATGTGAAAGGCATTCCAACCAAAAAATTAAAATATTTTCTTCAATTTTTCATCATTTCTTGTAGAGGCAGTTGTAACAATGATTTTCATTGTAGTTACATGAAGATTCCAAGCATGACAAAGGATTTATTCTATCTAGGAGAATCCTGGAGGTACTTTAGAAATTTTAGGTTGCAACCCTCACTCCTAGATTTGAAATAGGTAAAAAATGTATAAATAAAGGGCTTCTCCTCTATTCAAGGGTTGGTCATTGTGTTGGTTGTTGTTGGTTATTCATTTTTTCTAAGTCTAGGTTATGTAAAAAAAATTGGGATCAATTGTTGTGTGTAGATATTATTTCCCTTGCTAAGGTGGTTGAAAGTGTATAACCATTAGCAAGCTTTGAGAACATTTTTATGTCTCCCTTGTCCAACATGGAGAAATATCACCATGCTTGTCCCCATGGAAGCATTTTGGAACACTTATGTATGTAAGATTTTCTTTCAAGACAATGAAGAATGCTTGTGGTTCTTTACTATTCCCTATTGATGAAGTGCTACAATGTGTTTTTCAAGTCATGTTGATTGGACATTTGGATTTTTATTGATTATTGGTTATCATCTTGAGCATAGATCTAGATTATAAACCCTTTCTACATTATTTTAGGATATGTTGTTGACTAACTTATTACGACACCCTAGGTTTATGGATTTGACAGAGAAAAGTGTTTGAATTTTTCATTTTTTTTTATGTTCTAGTCTTTCAAGGATGATTTGGTGTTTCCCATTAGATTTTTGATGATTTTTTTTAATATCTTTTCAAAGGATACTGTCATGAATACTACAAGATACCCCATTGTTTGAAAATCACCAACACACCACCCCATTTTTTATTACTATCAACTTACCCTACCCTACAGATAACACACCCTATTGTATACTATAAGTGTTATTTTCAAGAAAATACATAAAATATTGACTATATAGCATGTGTTTGCATTTTGTGCTTTGAAGACCTAGCACTATAGTTTTCCATTCAACCCATGTTGTTGAAGATTCTTTAGAATGAAGGTTACATGCACATCCCCATCTATCTTCAGTAGCTTGTATGTGACTTAGTACATTTATTCATCCCATGTGATGACCCTTCCTGGGTAGAGTGAATGATTTTGGTTGTGCCCTAGTCATATTTGTGTCTCTTTATACCAAAAATCCCCATGGAAGTTAAATTTTAGAATCTCTCCATATGAGAAAGCTACCCCTTAGGTCCTTTTACCTTGGTTCAGGCAGAGCAAGAAGTAGTAGGGAGCTGACCATACCCTCTGTCGGTACCTCTCAGTCATTTTCTCCATTTAATTAATTCTTGATGCCAAACCCTCCCCTAGATATAATGACATATCAATGGGTTTTTCATCTTTGTTTAACATTTTATTCAAGTGTGCAAGGTCAAGCAAAATAGGTGTATAACTGAGAACCAATAATATGAGCATCTTGTCATTTTTAGATGGAAACAAAGACATAAATGGACCAAATTGTGTGTGAAAATAAGTAGCCAATATCTGAAATAGTTAACTTGTATAAATTGAGGTGAAATAGTCTAAAAATGATAAATTTAATGTAGTTCAAAACATAGTGCAAAATAGACCAAAACTTATTAGATTTAAATAATCATAAAAATTTAAATTAATATAGATATTATTTCATAAATTATTCAAAACCAAATGCTGGGAATGGATACTTTAAATTCAAACCTAATTCAAAGATAAAATCCATTGCAATCTCAAACCCACAACTTGTCAAGAACTTTTTCTATCAGACTTTGAATAAAAAGAGATCTAAACTTGATTAGGCTAGAATGCCCAGACTCTAGAGAAAAAATAGGTTCCATGATTTCAATGATGAAATTAGGGCATGATTTTCAACCAATAACAAATTCCATATTTTAAAAGTTTTGATCAAAGGCTCAACTTAGTGATTAATTTATTTGAATCCTTTGATCAGGTAAACACAATTATCAAAATATGTTTTTACTACTTGGATTTTTCTATAAATATAAATTGACAATATGGAAATTACCAAGTTTTGAACTTGATAGTTTGTACATCATTCTCCAATTGTCATAAGTATTCTGGGTATTCTCAGCTTAGTGATTAAGTTTTTTGAATCCTTTGATCAAGTAAACACAATTGTCAAAATATGATTTTACTTCCTGGTTTTTTCTAGAAACATAAATTGACAATATGGACATTACCAAGTTTTGAACTTGATAGTTTGTACATCATTCTCCAATAATCATATGTATTGTGGGTCATCTTCTATTCATAAATGATCATAATTCCACTACTATATATCTAATGAATCTCACCAAATTTAATGATATATTCAAGGTATACTTATAAACCATGCATTTATCTATTTCTCTAGTAGTGGGATTAGCTAGTTAGCTTTGATTTATACATCTATTTTAGGCCTCGTTAAATGTTTTTGGATATTTAAATTGTAATTTAATTAAAATTAGTTTATATATTATACCAACACCATGGATTATGCATTAAGATTGATGCAAAGACAAAGAAACTTGAATTAGAGGAAATTGAAAATTTAAAATAATAGATAAGGCTCAATATTCAATAATAGGAAAATAAAACATTCATTTGGGTTGTATTCATGAAGTAATAGTAAGATAATAGAAAATACACCATTGGCAGTAGTAGACACACCACCATAACTCAAACTAGATTATGATTCCTCTTATCACTAATTTTTTTGAATAAAATAAGTCACAATCAGGGTTGGCCTAAAGTAACCTTAAATTCACCTTTAAGTTTCCAAACAAGATAATTTTGAAGGCAAAATTTCATTCCTATTTTTAGATTTAAAGTGGTGAGGAAAATTTTGATTGTACCTAATGATGAATTTCCATGACATATTTATAATGTCAGATTAAAGAAGGTTTAAATTCATCTCCAACATTACCCTAACATCACTTGATAACATCATTTGCACATGAAATTAAGGGTGACATTAGAATGACTTTGCCTTGTGACTTAAGCTTCATATTTAATTTGAAACTAAATTTTATTTTTAAGTATAACATCAAGTCCAACATTAAGTGTGACACTAGGTCTGAATATAAGCCCATCATTAAATACAAATTTAAGTTTGACATTAGTACAGAGTTTAAGTGTGACATTAATTATGAATTCAAGTGCAACTCTAGGTTTGAATTAAAGTGTGACACTAGGTCCAAGTTTAAGCTTACTTTAAAAAGACACTTGGTTCAACTTAAAGAAGACTTTAAATACGACATCAATTCTAAATTTAAGTGTGTAAATAATTATTATTTTAAGTGTAAAACTAGTTTAATGTAAAATGGGAATTAAGTTCAACTTTAATTTTTATAATTGGATTAAAAAATAATTATTTTTGGTTAATAAAAATTATTTAATATTATTAATTATAAAATTATGTTCTTGTATTATACTAATATAACTATTTTATGTATTATCACATAATTTTAATGTTAATGTCAATTGTAATGATATACATAAAAGTGAATATAGTATAATCATGACTTTATAAGTAAAATATTTGGACGCTCACATAAATTAAACATGTAAATAAATAACGCTAAATTAACCATGATGATGATGATGATGATGATGATGATGATGATGATGATGATGATGATGATGATGATGATGATGATGATGATGATGATGATGATGATGATGATGATGATGTTATGAAATCATAAAGTTGTGATTGAATCTATATGTTAGGGCCATCATGGTTAACTACGTTATCCAAACCGTGATCCCAATCTTGAGTAACATCACTCTCACTCACACATCCCAAATGAGACCCCCAATTTCAACACCCCCATAACCTAGAATTGTTTTGGGCTTAGAAACATCACCTACATGAGGAGAGCCTTAATAGTCATGATCATCCATTCATAGTTGGAAATATTCTTCCATTTTTAATATGGGACAATTTCATAATTATATTACATAAAACACAATGAAATGATTGTTTATAATATCATAAAATAAAATCATAAAAAAGAAACCAATATTAGATTACATATTTAATAAATAATATGAAAATATAGTTTACACTCAATTTAAATAGTGTACCTATTTCAATAAGATTCCATTGGCTACAATTTTTTTCTAGAGAAAAGGATATTTGTAAATACTAATGAGATACTTCTACCAAGGTGGGTGATGCTTCTCATAATCATCCTCTTATTATAAAATTAAAATATGTTAATTTATTATGACTTTATAAAAAATAAAATTTAAACATTTATTAGGGGGAAATAATTAATACTAAGATGCTTAAAAACTAAGTCATTCTCCTTCGAATCCCAACCACCCTGTGACATTGGTCATTTCTTTCCTTGTTAAAGTTGGGCATATGTAGATCATTTCGATTGGATTACTTCATTTGTAAGGTCATGACCATCCCATTAGTCAATAATCATCCTTCAAGGACCAACTTTGTAATGAGAGGGTTTGGAAATCATTAAAAATTACAAACTTGGTTATTACAATATTTATAAAAAAAGGTCATCTAATTATAAAATTAAAAATATTTAAAATATAAATAAAATATGAATGAGTCACAAAACAAAAATTATGAGTAAAATATTATAAAACTAAATACAAGTTTTTTTAAAAAAAATTCCTTTGAAGTTTTCAATTGTGCTCTAATTTTTCATATTTTCCCTAAATTTGTCCAAATTTACCTAATCTAAAAAATTTAGCACAATCTTTTGAAAATTTTCTGAATTTTCCTAAATTGCCCAATTTCTTCTAAATTTGATGAATTTCCCCTATTTTGTTGAATATTTTTAGAATTTTATTTATTTTTCCTTAATTTCCCCTAATTTTCGATATTTTTTTGAATTTTCCTAATTTTTTATAATTTCTCACACATGTCCTACTTTTTTTATTTATTTGAAATATGTTCTTATTTTCCTCAATTTTTGATTTTTTCTTAAATTGCCTTAATTTTAAAATTTACTTTATTTTTTGAATTCACCCTAATTTTCCAAAAGTTTCTCTAACTTTGTTAGGAAAATGTTTTTTTAATTTTCTTAATTTGTCTAATTTCACCTATTTATTTGAATTTATCTTAAATTTTATCAAATTTGACTTAAAATTTTGACAATTTTACTTAATTTTTGGAATTTTCTCTTAGTTTCCCTAATATTTATGGGGTTTTCACTATTTTTTTAATAATCTTTAATTTTATAAAGTTTCCCTTACTTGCCTTAATTTTCTCTAATTTTCTTAAATTTTCAAATTCGCTCTAGTTTCCCCAAAGTTGTTATTTTCTAAAATTTCCATAAAATGCTTTGATTTTTATGAAATTAACCTTAAGTTTTTGAAATTTCCCTAACATGTTTAATTTAGAAAATTCAACAAATTTTCCCTAATTGTGAGAAGTTCCCTTTATTTTAATTTGTCTTATCTTTCCCTAAATTTTTCAAAATTACCTTAAATTTCTAATTTTTTCTAATAAAACTCATTGTTTAAATCTCCCTTTAATTTCCCTAAATTTCCCCCTTTTTTTTAAGCTTTCAAATGTTATTTTTCAAAATTACCTTAAATTTTTAATTTTTTTAAAATAAAACTCATTTTTTAAATCTCCCCTTAATTACCCTAAATTTCCCTAATTTATCCTTTTTTGAATTTTTCTTATTTTTTAAGCTTTCAAATGTTCAGAAATTTAACCTAATATTTTGAATTTATCCTAATTTTCCTTAATTTTTCCTATTTTTTCTATTTTTTTTCTAAATTTGTCAAAGTTTTCCTTTTTTTTAAATTATAGACAATTTCTCTACTTTTCCTAAATTTTCTTTTTTTTTAATTTGCCTAAGTTTTTTGAATTTGTTTAGATTGCATATATTTTCATTAATTTAACCAAAATTTTCAAAATTTCTTTGAATTTCCCTAGTTCCTCTATTTTTTGAGATTTCCATCAATGTGTTGAGTTTTCCCTAAATTTCTAAAATTTTGTCAATATAACCTAATTTTCAATATTTTATTAAATTTTGGAATATTCATTAATTTATTGAAGTTGCCCTAAGATTTGTAAACTTCTCAAACTTTTTCTAATTTTTTATATTTTTTTTGAATTTTTATAGGTTGAATGTTGGGTTAGATCTTAGATATTTTTTCCATAAGGTCTCAGTTTTGAAACATTTATCCAGAATCAAATCTGTTTGATCTATTTTTATGTACTAATATTTTTAGTCTTAACATTTATGCTTTTCATTTGGGATAAATCATATCAAAATTTTATGGAAGAAAATGCACACATATAATTTTTGTCTTTCATAGCTATGACATTGAAACCATAAGAAAGGAAGTGCTCTATAATAAGCATTTAGAGGGAAAACACTTTATATTTTTCTAACAACATGCAACATGGTGTTTATATTTATAATAGTAGCATATTAGGTTTCTCAAATACTTATGGTCTAATATAGATACTAAAATATAATTTATATAATACCTTAGTATTATACACTTGGTAAATATCTACATGGATGTACCTTTTAGTTTTAGACATTCCCATTGTTGAAAGGCTCATGCTTACTATATCTTTGTGCCTAATTTCTTATCTCTTAGTGTGACATTTTTTATTCTAATGATGAGGCCTTCTATACTATGCAAAAATATATAAACCTAATAATTATACTTCATTACTAGTTCTGGACATGTACTTATTTCCTAGTTCCCTAGACACTTGCATCTTTGATAAACACCTGTGTCGACGTAAATATCCACTTTTATTACAAAGTTTCCAATGCCAAAAATTCATTCAAATTTTCAAAATAAAAATATACTAAAGGTATGCCTAAGTGTTTTAGTGTGATATATTTATAAAAGGGATTGGTATATATATAAGATCAAATCCCATTCATGTGTTACCTAACAATCACCTGGAAATCACATACAACTCATATGAACATATACCAAGAAGAACTTAATCAATAATTAAAGTGAGAAAACCTACCCTATTCATCCCTATTTATTTGTTAGTCACATGAGCAATATTTTCATAAGTCTGAAGCATTCATGGAGTAGCCCATGAGCCATATTTTCCAAATTACAAGCTAGGTTACTACATGTATTTACTTATCACACATTACATCCTTATACACACACAATCCAACACATAAGGTAGAAATACATAATTTTGAATCCCTTTTCAAAGAATTGGATATATAGGTAATGCCCATTGATAGAGGGGCCCTTGGGGGAGATTTTTGCAATGAGCCCACTAACCCATTTTCTCATAGTCACTCCAAGGGTGAAGAGTTAGGGTTTGATCATTTGATAAAGAGAGACACCATATGCATGTGATATGAATATATCAAAAGAAATGTGAAAAAAACCTAGAAGGCTCTAGGTGGTTACATCCAGATCTAGTCAATATATTATGCAAGACACCTACATTAGGGTTAGATACATTCATCAATGTAACTATCCAAATCTGACACAAACATCCAAGGCTACAAAAATAATATTTATAGAATCTAATTATTTTTTTAGGATCACTTTCCAGTCTAATTATGTCATGTTCTAGATAAGATCTAGATGCACATAGTAAACCAAATAAGTATCATTTGTTTCCAATTCTTTGCAATATCTATTAATAGTTGTACTTTACTATTTTTATAAATATTAATTTTATAAATTTAAAATATAGTTTATCTTAAAAAATGACTAGTTGGCCTATTCATTATCTTAGTTCACCAACTTTGTGTAAAATTTAATCTAATCCCATTAATCCTAGATATCACCTTGTTTAAATTTAGGGTTAAAAATTTGGTGGACCTAACCTGTGAGCCTAATTATCACATAAGCATTCTTTATTTGATGTTATTTATCCTTTTTATTTCCTACATCATGGATGATCTATATTATTTTGATAACTATGATTATGAAACTATCCAAATTTATATTAAGGAGTGAAAATTAACTACCATTGTCATTTTTCCAAACACACAAGCACATCATCCCAAATATTTGAATGGTGGTAGCTACCATCCCTATAACTAGGTCCATGCCACCACCATCCTATGATTTGAGTTAAATAATACATTCAAATTTTTCTTTCACCCCCTACATCCACATTTGATTCATATGAGAAAAATATTCCATTGTATGATCATGGAAAATTCTACCAAATGTAAAATGACATCATGGTTGATTTACAAAACTATAAAAGTGGTCTATTTTTTCAAATACATTGATTCAAACTCCTGCAATTCCAACATTTCCAAAAAAATATTCCCCTTATTAAGCATAATGATTCATTTTTCCTTCAATTAATATTGATTTTTTTTCAAAAGGTAAAAAAAATAGATCATGTAATCTTTACTAAATAACATCAAGGCACCGCAAAGAAGGATGATTTATAAAAATAAAGTGAAAGAATATCCTAATGTTCCAAAAAATGCATTCTTACCAATATCAACCAAGGTTCATGAAAAAAGGATCTTTATCTTCCCAAAGATTCATTCATGCAAAATTTTCCTTACATACCAAAATAAGTCCTTTAGCAAAACTACATAAATTTTAAATTGATATATCATTAAAAAAGGTGGATGAAACTTCAAATGATATCATAATATCAAATTTTCCAAACTCTCCAAAGGATATGCCAAAAATTCTAAAATTCAAGGATCTAATAACATTACCAAAGTATCCTAAATTCAATGATTTCAAACTTGAACTCATTATTCATGAAGATGTTAATATTAATATGCCTAAATGAAAAAGAGGGGGTGTATTAGAACCAGTGATAACAAATTTAAAAAACATCACCATTATTAGTGATGATCTCATGTCTATGATGAGTGTTATTGGAGAGCTTGAAAGACACGTATATATACTTCAAATGCAAATGGCTCACCATAATGTTAATGCCAATATCACCTCATTTCAAAATCAATCGATTGCACAATGTGTACCTGAATATATTTATCCATAAGGTTTTAAAGTAATAAATTTAACTCTTTTTTATCATCACAAAGATCCCTTTTATTAGATTATTAAATATGTACACTCTTTTGGGCAATGGGCTAAAGATGACAAACTTTGCTAAAAGCCTTTCATATGAGTCTTATCAATGAATCTCACAATTGGTTTTATATATTACCTAAGGGTTCATTAACTAATTTTTCACAATTTTAGGATGTCTTATTTTTGGATTTCAACATACACAAGGTTCCTAGACTTACATTAGAACATTTTTACAATTTCAAATAGCATGATAATGAATCCATTCAAGACTCTGCTATTTGATTTAAAACTAAATCACATGCTTTAGAATTTAGACCCTTGGATTTGGAGTTGTAATTCATATTTAGTATAGGTTTTATTTCCCCATTAATGTAAAGAGAATTACATAAACAATATGAGTAAATTACCTATTTATACTTGGATGCTCATAGATAGGCTTCGTTCATCCTCAAGTATCCAAAAAGACATAACAATTCTCTTTCCAGATAATAAAAGTTTTATTACACATATAATTATTAAGTAAACACTATAAGAAAGTATGTGGCATTCCTAATAGACATATGGGATCTCTACAATCATTACTTAATATGGTACCAATATAAGATACACATCTAAAACAAACAACTCAAATTAAAAAACATCCACACCAATAAGATATAACAATCACATTATTCATGGGTGGTGCTTATTTTTGGCATTCCCATGTTGATCCTACATAAACAAACAAACTCATGTAATGTAAGACATTTGCAACAACTTGGCTTTGATCTAAAAGACTTACAACATAAATGAGGTTGGAAAGAATCATTGGCCAACATAATAATACAAATTTTTATGGTCCTAAAGTAATTTAAATAAGGGTTTGGGTTATGCCACAAAAATATAAATATTAATTTACAGTGGGATCCCTTTGGTTATACCATATGGAAGCTAAAATTGACCAAAATCAACAAGTTATTTATTTTTCCCATGAGGCAAAATTGATCCATACATCACTTGAAGGTATTTTTTCTTTTACTTCACATGTAAATCATTAGGAAGAACATGTCATGCACCATTTTAACCTATATAACCATGATTCAAATAATGTAAATGATCCAATCTAAGGTGGAAAACATTAAATATTACAAAAATACCAAAAAAAATTAGTATGGTCCTAGGTGTACTATTTTCTATTACATATGTTGTTTGCTCCATGTTAGTAGATAGCATATAAGGTAACTGAAATAATATGGTAGACCAAAAGGGGCCTACATGTGGACATATTTTTCCTAAAAACTAAAACTTCTCAACTTATATATATTATTTGAGATGGATACACTCAAATTTTTGAATGTTTTATAAGAACATGAATTGTAACACTTCGAGTCTAGTATCCAAAACACTATTTTTTAATGGTTAAGTATAATTAGGTCAAACATATAAAATTTGAACAGGAACTCCTATTTTTAAAGGAAAATAGAGTAGATAGTTGTCCCTATGGTGCAACCTTTTATAGCAAAGTTTAGTATTTTTTGAAAAAAAATTGTGGAAATTTAGATAAGATCATATAGTTTGTGTTCAATATTTTATTTTAAAAAATTAATGAATGTATTTTGATTATTAATTTTACAATTAAATAGATACTAAAAACTAACTAAAAAATTTATATATGGCTATACGACCTCCATAACTACCTGAAAAAAACAAAAAGTAGTTTTTTTTGAATGCATATAAAATTAGGCCTAGTTTGTGACCACACAATTCTTTTTCTCATTTGGAATAATGAAAAAAATACTTAAACATATATATCCATGTATATTTATGGCATGTAATGACCTAAAAATCCATAGTTATAAATCAACATAGTAAGAAACCTTAAAATATTTCAAAAATTTAAAAAAAAAATCATATATTTGGAAAGAGGAGAGCATGCTCATCATCATGGTAATAATTTCATGAATTGGATCATTGAAATTCATATTGAATATGGTGATGGAAGTTGAATTTTATTATTTTATATCAAATATCTCATATTTGGCTATGTGTTGATAGGTCTAATTCTTTGTCTCATGAATCCAAGCCATTTTGAGCCAAAAGGCTTGTTTTTTGAATTTAAACATAGCATAACACATATGCACTATAACACGTATGAGATATGTTGACATTTCACATTAAAACAAAAATGATCTATTTATAAATTTTTATGTTTATGTTTATATCTATTCACATTCATAATTTGATATTCTTAATCTGAATTGGAGTGGGCCAATATATACATTACCATAAAAAAAAGACATAAATGATATAGTGATGCATTTTTGGTGTGTTTGCACCCACAAACGTAATTTCAACTATATAATATGATTTATGGTTCAACTAGGCCTAGTTTCATTAAAAATTAGTGAAGGAATCATTGTTTCAATGATGGAGGCAATTAGATCCAATTTAAACCCCTTGCACATAACTATAACTATATGATGTGATTTGGGGCTAAATTAGCTTATATTTCCTGGCATATGTAGAGAATAAGTGAATTAGTGTAATAAGTGATGCAATTTTAGTGAAATAGAGACTCGTGAACCTAATTTTTACTATAAAGGATATAATTTGGGGATGTCAAGCATAATATCATAACAAAATAAACTAAATACTCCATTGGTTCAATTCAAAGGAAATCAGGGGTAATTTGAGCCTATTCAACCTAATTGTGACTATAAAATGTGATTTGGGCCTTAATCAACTCTAATTTTGTTAGATAATGAATCAAAGAATCATTTGTGACAAATGTAAGTTTGACATGTATAATATGTGGTTTAAGGCTCTATAAACTCCAATGTCATCATGTAATGAATTAAATAGTTGATTGGTTCAATTATGGAGGTAATTAGGATCAATACGATCCAATTAAACCAAATTGTGACTATACAATGTGATATGAGGCTAATTTAGCTTTGATTTCATCATAGATTGAGCTAATTAGTCAAATGGTACAATCAATGACATGAATATGTAAAACATAAGACACATTCTAACGTATTTTGAATTGTATATGATGTGATTTTGAATGAAATTGACCCTAATGTCATCATATGATGAATCAGATAGTTGATTCATTCAATCAAGGAGGAAATAGAGGCCAATCTGAGCCCCTTCAACCTAATTACAAGAGTAGGACATGATTTGGGGATAAATTAGCTTCAATTATATCATGAATTGATCTAATTAGTCAATTTTTGTAATTATAGATATGGTTTGGGCCGAATTGAGCCTAATAGACCTAAATTATGGATTAAGATTTAGGGTTTAGGGATATAATTACTTGATGTAAGTTAGATAAAATTAAACCTTGTGATCCTAATTTTGACCATATAAGATGTAATTTTGGGGACAATCGAACCCAAAATCATAAAAATAAATTAAATAGTTGATCAATTAAATCATGAAGGAAATTGGGGACAATTTGAGTCCCTTCAACCTAACTACAAGAGGAGGACATGATTTGGGGATAAATTAGTCATGAATTGATCCAATTAGTTAGTTGGTGTAATTAGAGACATTATTTAGGCCAAATTAAACCATATTAATATAAAGTATGGCTCAATCAATTGTATAGGATGAAACATATGGCTTAATTGACCTTTTGATTGAATGTAAATATGTGTTAGGTATTGGACAAGATTTTAGAAAAAAATTATCTTATTCAATAATAATGAAATGGAGCTAAACACAATGTACACAAAATTATAATATAAATGATATATTATATTTCACACTATATGCATACCCGTAGGTATAGAAAAAATATAAGTAATTCATAACCTATAAAAAGGGAGTCAACAACCCATGATTTTCTCCTAGAACCATGCAATTGTTAGACCATATAAATAATAATATATTAAAAATTATATCTATAATATATAAGACTAACCAAATAATATTTGTATCAACCATTTGGTACCCAACATAAATACTAACTCCCAACATTCCCCCTTTAGTTTTTAAATGGGGAGAAAATATATCATGTGAACTGAAAATAGAATCATATGCCAACATATGTTTTTAGGTTTGCATGATTTTGTCTAAATATTGTTGTACATGATGACCTGCATATAAGATCTTATCTCTCTTTCACTTCCAGTTGAATGTATTCACTAGCTAACCATTCTAATGAAGTATGACTATTAGAGGATCTTTGTAGTCAGAGAATTTATGTAGTTAACTACCCTCCTATACAACTATTTACATATTCAATGATATCTAAATTCTCCTCTTTTAAAACTTATCAGGGGAATGAGTACAATATTTTATTCTTTCACACAACACAAACAACTTAAAAATGAATAGTGCAACCAAAACACAATGCAACCTCATCATTAATGGCTGATGAGATGCCCTTTTTAGCCTCCTTTTTTTGATACCTCCAACCTCCATTATGTCATTGCTCAATTATAAAATTAGGATTTGAGGCTCATTTATATGTTGTGTTTGATTTCAATACCCCACCATACACATAACTAACATATTTGACTCAAGACATCATGTTTTCTCCTGATAATGCATCCTTTACAAGAGAATTTGACATTGATGACTTTATTATTGATTTTGATGACATACTCAAAATCTAGGTCTATATAGATTTTAAAAACTAGAGAAAAAATTATGTATACTAAAGTGAGAAAATCCCAAGAGAAATATGACTAAAATGAAAGAGCTTTATAGAATATGACTTATACGTAAAATGACTCAATTTAGATAAATAATAATAGAATTATATAAAAGAACTATTAAAAAAAAAATTAAAAACTTAAGATTTTAATTAAAATCCAATTAAATATTGGCTTTGATAATCTAATTGACCAAACTAAAACCAATTTATAAAAGTTTTACTCAAATGAGGAAACAAAAACCTTAATCAAAATTGATTCATGCTTAGTGAAACACATGGATAGCTACTTGTGTTGAATCTAACTAAGTACATTTTGATACTAAATAAATATCAATAAGACTACAGTATTGTATGAGTCACAAATGATTAATTGGAAACTATACGAGCTGTGGAAAATTAGATTTCCATGCATAGAAAATCACTTGGAGAGATTCTCAATAAGTGTTCATCAAACACTGTATAGGTAAAAGATCCACCATTGGCAAAATTTTGATGTTGTTGTACAAAATTAAAAACTGATATAAGTAGATCATATGAACATTACACGTAGAAGTTTTATTAGTTTTTTAAATGTTTGATTGAGAATATGAAAAAATCACATGGATATAAGTCATAATTATAGTACGACAAAAATATGCATGCATATGGTGATAGTTAATACCAATTCAATTACAAATAATAGAGGGAAATTTGTGCCAAGTATAACCACAATTTGATTCAATGCAAGATTCAAGATTTGAGCCAAGTATAAATAGATATAATCAACTTTATGGATTTGAAGACCATTAATAGTGAACAAAAAACCTTTACAGATCTTGAAAGCTGTTTTGAAGCCATACAAAATGTCAATGAGATACAACAATACCCCACAATAGGATTAGATACAATGGAATATAGTCTCTATAATGTTTTATGCTAATAATACATACAAAGAATGAATAAACTAGTACTAAAAGCTATGAATACTAATATGGATATCTCATATACAGGACAACAAAGATTACCAATTATCCCTATAAATGAATTTTTACTCCATCATAGGTGCAAGTCCAAATTGCTCTGATACCAATGATAGGTATCGGATGAACTTTTATCAAAACTTTATCTCATACAATTATAATGCAATGGATTTGAATACACAGTACACATAAAAATATAATATAACTAACATGTTATATTTCACAATATATGCATACCCATAGGTATAGACAACTCTATAGGCAAACTATAGCCTATAAAAAGGAAGTCAACAACCCATGATTCTCTCCTAGAATCTTGTGGTTTTTAGACTTGTAAAAATAATAATATATTACAAATTATATTTTTGATATATTAGACTAACCAAATAATAATCATACTAACCATATAATAAATAACAAATAGTAAACATTCTTTACCCAATGTAAAAACTAGCTCTAAACAATATGAAGGCAACTAGGGTTAATATGAACCTTTTGAAACTAAATGCAAGTATGGTATGTGATTTATAGCTATAAATTAACTCATATTTCCTTAAATATTGAGCCAATTAGTCGATTGTTATAATCAATGATGAAAGTTGGATGAAATTCAACCCCGTGAACCATGTTTGGACTATATATGATGTAATTTAGGGGTCAATAGATAATACTATCATAACACCCTCAACTAAATAGTCCACCTATTCAATCATGAAGGAAATTTGGGCCAATTTGAGCCCCTTCAACTTTAACTAAAAGAACATGACATAATTTAGGGCTAAATTAGCTCTGATTATGTCATGAATTGATCTAATTAGTCAATTGGTGTAAATAGAGACATGATTTGGGTCAAATTAAGCCACGTGAATCTAAATTATAGCTTAAGGTTTAGGGTTATAATTAGTTGATGTAATTTGGATGAAATTGACCCATGTGAACCTAGTTTTGACTATATAGGATGTAATTTAAGGGTTAATCAAACTTGTTATCATAAAAAATACAACAAATAGTCTACTAATTCAATCATGAATGAAATTGGGGCTATTTTGAGCCCCTTTAAACTATTGAGAAAAGAACATGACATGATTTGGGGATAAATTAGTCAAGAATTAATCTAATTAGTTAATTGGTACAATTAGAAATGTGATTTGGGTCAAATTGAGCCCTACTAACCTAAATTATGGATCAATTGATTGTATAGGATGAAACATATGGTTAAATTAGCCCTAGAATTGTATCATAAATGTAAATATAGAGGTAATTATATAGGATTGAATGACATAATATAATAATATATCAAAAAAATATGATATATGACTATATATATAATAGTTATAATGTGTATGTGTTATAACACATATATGTTATAATGCATATACATTATAACATGTATGCATTATTAACATAATATACAAAAACTCTTTATCCAAAGTTTAGTTTTAGGGTATTTTAAGAGTTTTGACCACACTTACTGTAGAGAGCATTACAAAGAAAGTTAGTCAAGCATTAGTCCTGTTGTACCCAAAAAATGTCACTCATTTTTAAGACAACATATAAGCTATTTTGGTCTTGCAAAGACCAAAATATCTCTTCTCATTTCAAAAAATTGTTCTAAGCTTTCAAAATTAGGAATTATTCAAGCTTTTTCAGTCAAAGAACTAATGGTTCAACAGGTTCAAAGGCTTCTACAGGGAGGTTCAATCAAAAGAAACTGTTTCAAACAATCAAGACTTAGCCAAAACAAAGACATTGAACTATTGAACCAAAGTTGGTTCAATCAGTCAGTTCAATAAAAATGATTCAAAGGAGCACCCTGAAAAGAATGAGTCAAGCGGAAGCCACCACATGTCATCTGACGAGCCCCTTTGCAATTTGTTTCTAATCACAATGAAAGACCCCACTTATCCCTTGTAAAATTCAGTGGAAGTCGACAATTGTCAATCTCCGCAATTTCTCCCTCCTGCTTCTTGTTTTCATAAAGATTGTGGTGGACCCCCAGTGAGCTACTAAATAAAGTAGAATGTGCCATGTGTCATCATCTACCTGACTCTCCAAAGATGAGTGGAAGCCGCCACCTATTCATTTATGACTCTGTGGAGAGTGACACGTGTCTGCATCTGAGTTTCAAATAAGCTTCTAAGCTCCTCCTAAGCATTTTTTGAGCATAGCAGAGACCACCACGTGTTATCATCCATGTGAATCTAAAAATAAGTCCCAAGTGTTTTCAAAGGCCACTAAAGCACAGTGGAGACTGCCATGTGTCATCTTTCGCATGATTCTCAAGAGGTAAGTGGAAGTTGCGACCTTTTCCATTGTAAATCCGTGGAGAGTGACAAGTGTTTGTACCCACAATTATGAGTTTCTAATAAATTTTAATGCCTTTAATAATAGCGGATGCTGCCACGTGTCAATTTTTTAGTGAAAAGTGACCAAAGAATAGAGAGGCAATTTAAGGACCTGATTCAACAGCTAGAAAAGGAGGAACGATGAAGAAAAGAACAAGAAATATCCATGCATGAGATATGTTTCAAATGACGGTAGACCTAAGGATGCCAAATTGGTGGTAATGAAGTGTCTATTGATTTTTGTAGACTTAAGTGCGAGAGCCCTAATCACTGTGAAGTGGAGGAAACAATATTAAAGATCTAGAGTATCAACATAGTGTTTAGATCCGATAGACCTCTTGAACCTAGAAACATGGATGTAGATTTCTCGAGCCTTTAAAAGACATGACTTGTTCAAGAATAAAGGCAAAGTGAATAATGGTGCAATCAAGAGAGGGAACTAAGAGGATCATCTAGTTCTAGGGGATGACAGTCGAGTTAAAATATAGAACTAACAGTGCATTCAAAGCATTGCATGCACAACATGAGCTGTTCCATGGGATAAATGTGCCAAACCTTTCTCGACCTCTATATATTGTAAATATCTATGATTTTTTTGAGGAAGATCTTTTTTGCCATAGAAGCAAAAACTCTACCTAAATTGAAAGGCATTTACTAAGACTTTGAGCTCAGATTGTTAATCAATTTTCTTCATTTGAATAAGAAAGCAAGTGACCTTTTTAGACTTTGTGCTGCAAATAGCCTGTGTTATTTAGGGAATTGTTCGTATGTCTATTTCCTAGAAGCGTTCTTGTTTATTTGATCTAACAAGAAGAACTAGTGGAAGTGGTTAGGAAGGTGTCCTGAAGATCAACTGTGGGATGACTGTGTGCCCCCATAAGTACCTTCAGTGTGTTTGTATTTTCTTTTTCCTGTGTAAAGGACCTTAGGATGACTTTGTGCCCCCATTATTCTTTGTATCTCCCTCTCAGGCAGTTAAGGTGGAGACTTTGTGATGCATCTTATATTACTGGTTACTATGTACTTTGGTTATCAGTTACTTGTTCCTTGAAAGGATTCCTGCTATTTCCTGCAAGAATACTTCTAAAAGAAGAGAAGTGCCTTCAGGCTTTCCCAGGATTTTTCTTCTATTTGTTAGTATCATCTCTAAAAAAAGAGAGATGGATGGTTTGTCCTACCCTTGTGTCTTATTTTCTGCTTATATATATTATATAGCTCTATATACTTGATAGGGAACCTCCCCTTGATGAGATGAGAGATTTATCCCCTTTTGATGTAGTAAACCCACACATTTGGCTGATCAATCTCCCTATTGCTATGGTGATAGGACCTATTTTGCTCACCAGTTAGTTGGTCAACAAAATATTCACCCAATAGTTTTTGGCGACTCCGCTAGGGACATAATTTTATGTAATTTGGAACCTCAAGTTTTAGATTGAAACATCACCTATATAACCCATTATCATTATAAACCTTATCCATTACAAACTCTAGCGACTCCATTTCATGTCTTACCCATTATTCATTATAGCCTTACCATCTTCCTCCACCTCTATTATTTTATCTAGTCTACAAAACCAAAGTTGCTAGGAAAGAGTGCACAGTTTGAAGCCTCAAGCCTCAAGCTGAAGCTGAGCCAGTCCTTTTCCATTTTTGTTTTGTAATCTAGCCACTCTGTCTATATTTGTTATCTCTATTTTTCTTAATTAAATCATGGCAGTTTGAGGCCCTTGGGGTAACTCTTTTGGCCCACTCAACTTGACTCCACCTCTGCAATGAACTTCCACGTAGTTCAAAAAAGAATTTTCCCAAATTCTTTGGTGATGGGATAGTTCACCCTGATGAACACATTTTAGCCTTCAGCATAGCCTATGGTGTTATTGGAGTAGAATTTAAAGACATGGTAGTCAGGGTTTTTGTGGAGACACTACAAGGTGCTACTACAGACTGGTTCTACCATCTACAAGCTGGATTAGTGACTGACTGGGATACACTTAAAGCTAAGTTCAAAGCAAGGTTCAAGCCCATAGAAGATGCACATGCCTTGCTAGCTCAGCTCACTCAGATGAAGAAAGAGCCTCATGAGCCTATGAGGGATTTCATAGCCAAATTTGACAAACCTGAGGAACATAATTCTTGTAATTGCTTGACCTACAGTTGAGAATCTCAAATGCTTCTTCATTAATTCTTAGTTACCTGAAGTAAGTTTTCTTTTGAGACATGCTGGTCAAATAGATCTTGCTACAGCTCAATGTTTGGCCACTAAGGTAGAAGATGACCTTATCTTGGCAGGGAAGATAAGAAGAGGTTCAAACAAAAATAGATCCTCATCATCTTCTGAATATTCATCTACATGCACCACTAATCTAATGGTACAAAAGCTGGCAAATGAATTGCTAGCCTTGAAAAGGCAAATCGCACAAAGTATGTCTTCTGCTCCTCTATATAAAGATATACCAAGGAGGACATTCCCTAATCATCCATATCAAGGCAACACTACCAAAATTTAAGGGCAATAAAATCGTCTTCCTCCCCCATAGAGGAATCCTACCCTTAAATCACCTCCAACAAACTCGATAGTTGGATATCTAGAAATAGAGCATGTTTCCTATTCCCAACCTGAGTTAGAGCAAGAAAATGGCACTGATCTCTTCAAGGAGGATCTAGAAGAATTAGCTAGAGACTCCCACATTAGTTTCTTGAATTACCAAGATGAACCTAGAAGTGAAGGTGAAGTAGTCAAAGGATCATATGTAGTATTCACCAGGTCCCAGAATCAGTCAGCCCAGTAGGCTGACAAAGAGAAGACAGAGGAGCAACCCCAACTAGAAATTTCAATTACTAAGTAGAAAACTCCTCTTCCTTTTCAATCAAAGGATCTGGTGATTACCAAAGAAGTAATTACATCGAACATCTCTGCACTATCTACTTCAACTTCATAGATCAATCCTCCCCCTCCCAAAAATCAAAAGGATGAACTCCCATCCTCTCTTCCAAATACATCTCAGTCATTTGCCATGATCGATCATGTCAAGGAATCCAAAATTCAAATGACTAAGTTTGAATCCCTGCAAGTAAATCTTGAGCAATTAGACATTGATGGAGAACCAAGTGTGGACCTATCTGAGGCAAAAATTGTGGTTACCCAAATGTTAGCCCCTGTAGCTCAAATTTTGTTTGAGCCTTCAGGTAGGGGTAATTACTTCTTGACCATGGATGATGCTCCTATCTCAGCTAATTAAAGTCTTATAGCTGGTAATCTAGGATTCGATTCAAACAAGGCATTGGAAGAATTAGTAGGGCACAGTACAAATCAAGAAAGATCTTCCATCTCTAATGAAGAGAAATTGATAGAAGATCAGCTTCTGATGATGCTTGGATCTTGGAATCTGATGGCAGCATTTCTTCCATAGCTGGATACAGATCTCTATTTCTCGATTTGAACACTGCTCAGGGTGAAGAGGTCAAACTCCTTCATATCAAAGGAGATGCTGAGCTAATGGTTTGTCAAGGGTCTGTTGCTGACAATCAAAGCATGTGCTAGACTGAACCAACAGAACAACAAGTTATGATGGTGGACCATGCTGCTGCAAATCAAAATCAGGCAAAGGAACCCTTCACAGAGAGAGCAAGGGGTTATGGTTTTTAGTTTGAATACCATGTCCTACCATAGAGCAAAAAGAAGAAAAGACCAAGAGGAAGACATAGAAAATTGGTTTCTTGGTGGAGAGCTCCATTCGCCCATCACCATTTTTGGGGACAAAATGTCTTCTTGCTGGTTAACCAAGATGGTGTACTATTTTCACTGTCTCTCAAGAAGCAGCATCTAAAATACTTTGATTCTTGAAGTATCAGCTCACTTCATCTATACATATGTATATTTGTATAGTTTTTAATTATATTTTGTTTTGTTTGTTTTCTTTTTTTGATTCCTTCCATTTCTAGGTAGCATGACTCCATAGCCCAATGGCACACTTCAAGACACTGGAGATTCTGGATTCTACTCCCTTCAATTCTTTTTACAATTGATAGAAGTTCCCCAACTGGAGCCAGCTGTTGTACCCAAAAAATGTCACTCATTTTTAAGACAACATATAAGCTATTTTGGTCCTGCAAAGACCAAAATATCTCTTCTCATTTCAAAAAATTGTTCTAAGCTTTCAAAATTGGGAATTATTCAAGCTTTTTCAATCAAAGGACTAATGGTTCAACAGGTTCAAAGGCTTCTACAAGGAGGTTCAATCAAAATAAACGGTTTCAAACGGTCAAGACTTAGCCGAAACAAAGACATTGAACCATTGAACCCAAGTTGGTTCAATTAGTCAGTTCAATCAAAATGGTTCAAAGGAGCACCCTAAAAAGAATGAGTTAAGCAAAAGCTACCACATGTCGTCTATCGAGCCCCATTGCACTTTGTTTCTAATTAAAATAGAAGACCCCACTTGTCCCTTACAAAATGCAGTGGAAGTTGACAATTGTCAATCTCTACAATTTCTCCCTCCTGCTCCTTATTTTCATAAAGACTGTGGTGGACCCTCAGTGAGCTACTGAAGAAAGCAAAATGTGCCATGTGTCATCATCCACCTGACTCTCCAAAGATGATCAGAAGCTGCCACCTATTCATTTATGACTCTATAAAGAGTGACACGTGTCTGCATCTAGGTTTCGAACAAAGTTTCTAAGCTCCTCCTAAGCATTTTTTGAGCATAGCGGAGACTACCATGTGTTATCATCCACATGAATCAAAAAATAAGTCTTGAGTGTTTTCAAAGGCCACTAAAGTGTAGTGGAGACTGCCATGTGTCATCCTCTGCAAGATTCTCAAGAGGTAAGCAGAAGTTGCCACCTTTTCTATTATAAATCTGTGGAGAAAGACAAGTGTTTGTACCCATGATTCTAAGTTTTTAATAAGTTTCAAAGCCTCTAATAGCAATGGATGCTACCACATGTCAATTTTTCAATGGAAAGTGACCAAAGAATAGAGAGGCAATTTAAGGACCCGATTCAACAGCTAGAAAAAGAGGAATGATGAAAAGAACTAGAAATATCCATGCATGAGATATGTTTCAAATGACGACAGACCTGAGGATGCCAGATTGGTGGCAATGAAGTGTCTTTTGATTTTTATAGACTTAAGTGTGAGAGCCCTAATCGCTACAAAGTGGAGGAAATAATATGAAAGATCTGGAGTATCAACAAAGTGTTTAGATTTGATAGACCTCTTGAACCTAGAAATGTGGATGTAGATTTCTCAAGCCTTTAAAAGACATGACTTGTTCGGGAATAAAGGCAAATTGAAAAATGGTGCAATCAAGAGAGGGAACTAAGAGGATTGTCTAGTTCTAGGGGATGACAGTCGAGTTAAAATATAAAACTAAAAGTGCATTCAAAGCATTGCATGCACAACATGAGTTGTTCCATGGGATAAACATGCCAAACCTCTCTCGACCTCTATATATTGTAAATCTCTTTGATTATTTTGAGGAAGATCTTTTCTACCATAGAAGCAAAAACTCTACCTAAATTGAAAGGCATTCACTGAGACTTTGAGCTCAGATTGTTAATCAATTTTCTTCATTTGAATAAGAAAGCAAGTGACCTTTTCAAAATTTGTGCTGGAAATAGCCTGTGTTATTTATGAAATTGTTTGTATGTATGTTTCCTCGAAGCATTCTTTTTTATCTGATCTAACAAGTAAAACTAGTGGAAGTGGTTAGGAAGGTGTCCTGAAGACCAACTGTGGGATGACTTTGTGCCCCCACAAATACCTTCAGTGTGTCTGTATTTTATTTTTCCTATGTAAAGGACCTTGGGATGACTTTGTGCCCCCATTGTTCTTCGTATCTCCCTCTCGAACAGTTGAGGTGGAGACTTTATGCTACATTTTATATTGCTAGTTACTATGTACTTTGGTTATCGTTTACTTGTTCCTTGAAAGGACTCCTACTGTTTCCTGCAAGAATACTTCTGAAAGAAGAGAAGTGCCTTTAGGGTTTCCCAAGATTTCTCCTCTATTTGTTAGCATCATCTCTAAAAAAAGAGAGATGGATGGTTTGTCCTACCCTTGTGTCTTATTTTTTGCTTATATATATATATATATATATATATATATATATATATATATATATATTATATAACTCTGTATACTTTATAGGGAACCTCCCCTTGGTGAGAGGAGAGATTTATACCCTTTTGATGTAGTAAACCCACACATCTGGCTGATCAATCTCCCTATTGCTATGGTGATAGGACCTATTTTGCTCACCAGTTAGCTGGTTAAAAAAATATTCACCCAACAAGTCCATAAATGATGAAACATGCATAAAGAACTAACTAACCAAGCCTATCTATTCCTATGGGAATTATAAAGGATAGAAAGAAACAAATGAAATAAAGCAACAGCATATTACCTTACCAAATGGATTCACCATACCCATGTGGCTCAAAAACATGTTCTCCCTTGATCAAGCATCCTTGTCTCTATCAATAATGGTGGTAAGCCCCTCCAATGTCTCAAGAACACTCCATAAAACCTAGGCTCATGATTCCAAATCACTAAACTAGCCTATCAATGAAGCTTGCAAGCAAAATCTATGATCAAAATGCAAAAACTTGTGGAAAAAATTTAGCATTATAACTTTTAAATATTCAAGCTTTGAAGATATTTGAGAATAATAAACTTGCACCAAAAATAGCTTAGAAATGATGTTCATGGCCTCTTTATTTATAGATTTTTGAGATTGGCCAGGATCAACCATGACTATCCATCTCAAGATTAAGATGTGTGGCCATGGATATTCCTAATATTTAGAATTAACTCCATAATTATCTTCATCATGACCTTGGAAGAAGGGGCATTGAAGAGGCATGGGAGGCATTAACTAGGTATGGGTGACCCATAATCCTGATATTTATGGCATTTATGGGCTAGGGATATCTTCCCAAGAAATGATGTCACCTGATGACGTAGTTAATAGGAATCAATTTTTAAAAATAAATATTCAACAACTCTCATGGAAGATCCACCTAAGCTCTTGATTTGTATTAATTATCCTTAAACAAGGTTAATCAACATTTGTGTAATTATTTAAAAATTGGCCCTCAATTAATCAAAATGGTTAGAAAGTCATATTACTAGGTCATAATTTGACTGGAGAGGAATTAGAAGGTGATGTTAGATGTGTTGGAGCTATATTCCCATTTAGGATGTTTCTAACACAAAATAATAAAGGTATGTGACATGTACCAATGAATTTAGGAGAAAAGAGTGATCCAGATCACAAAAGGTGAAATCATCATTTTGACTCAAAATGAATTGATCAAAGTTAGCTAACCCATAAATTGCATTGCCCCATTTAGGGATACTTTGACCTAAATTAGCACTTATAAATGACAAGTTCAAACCATTTAATGTGTTTTATGGATTTTGACCTAAAATGTGCATTTGAGTGCAATTGAGTGAGATTGATAATTTCAACACAAATGGTGTTAGGAATTGGATGTCTACATTTTTCCCCTATTTGAGAAGGTTTAGTGAGACATTCAGGTGAAGTAATGTATTTTAATATAAAAGAGTTGTCAATACAAAGTTGGAACAGACCCATGATGCCCCCTTGAGAGGACATACTAAGATGAAAGAGAAGATGAACTCTCGAAAAGAGAAAAAAAGTGAGAGGTTAACCCATGGAATAGATCACATCCAGACACCATCAATGATCAAAACATAACTAGAGGTATAATAATCCCTAGAGATAGGGTGAATGGGAAAGATATAATCCATAAATGTAAGGGACACACTGTAAACATATCGAAGTTGAGAGTACAAGTTGTGCACTTATGACATTGATCAATCTTGAGACAAGTTGCACACTAAAATATTTCCATCATGGGATTTAATGTGGAGAGCTTGGAATTAGAGTAATAGAGAGAATTTTCTACTTCAAGAAGGGAAGAACCACTATAATAGGGTCTCCAAAGATAATATAATAAGAAGTACTCCAGTAGAGAAGATTTGATCATGATAAGATAGTTTTGCCCTAGTAGGGCAAATCTTGATCATTGATAAAGAATAAATAATGATTTTGCCCATATAGAGCTCATTTGATTTAGATGTGGTTCAGATGTTGTGCCCCATCATGGGTAATTGGCAAGCAAAATATCTCAAAGATATAACCAAAAAGATAGGTTAAAGTGAGTGGGTGCAAACGTACATGCGATGGTGTAATGGCTTAGAAAGCCATATAAAAACAAGCATATGAGAATGCAAAAAGTAAAGAAGAATAGAGATAACTGAGCTGACCTCAATAAAAACTAAGCACTACCTACATAGTTCCATGGACTCATGTTCTAACATGAACTTTAGGCCAATGTAGTTCACCCAAGTTTGGGAGAGAATGGAATGAAGAATAATGAAAAATAACCAAGAATTTATTAGACTTACAATGTATGCAAAGAGATGCACATCTAAGCATAGAAAAAGAAACCTGAAATGCATGCTACCTAGAAGCCTAATTCCATATCATGAGCCTAGGTTTTGTAAAGTGTTTTTGAGAATCATTCATCGGAGCTAATGTTGATGTTAAGACTTTGAGACCTGAGCACAAAGTGCTTGCTATAGAAAAATAAATTAGGCATCATAAGTATGAATAACTTAGAATGACATAAGATTCTAATTGCACTAAGCTAGTTCAAATGTGAATACCTATAACTAAGGATAATGGTAAAACAATAACCAAAACTAGAGTTATAGTAATTTACATTTAAATAAAAAAGCAAAAGACAAAGAAAAAGATAAACATAAATGAGCCTAACTTGAAATCAAGATATGATCTATCAAGGCTTAAGTAGGAACAAACATGTTTAAAAACAAAAGGTAAGAACATATTAATGACATGAGACCAAGATATGAATAATCAAGATCCATGTGAACCATCAAGGCATTCTTGAACACAAAAGAGAAAAGTAAAATCAAATAGAAAAACAAGATAAAGAAACACAAGACCAAGAATGGAACAAAAAGTAATAAAAAGAGAAAAGGAGAAGAAATAAAAGGAGAAGTGAAAAAGCACAATAAAACACCAAGAAAACACTAATAGAATGCAAATAAACACAAACAAACAAAAACCAAGTTAGTGTGGTTTAAAGATAAATGTTCATGCATGTGCGGTAGAGGCATTACTTTCCACCACATCATAACAAAAAATAATGACACAAAAATTGTTCCCTAATTAAAGAGGAACAATGATAGAAGAAATTGGGGAAGAGAATAAAAGGAAGGGGTTGGCCAAGCTGACTCTAGATGTATAAGACAAGTGGATGTTGCCTACATAGTTCCATGGATGCATGTTCCAACATGAAATGCAAGCTAAATGTAGTTCTCCTAGGAAATGGGATAGAAGAAAAATGATGATCAAACTAACATGATTAATATTATATAATAAATGGAATATACGATAAACAAATGAGAATGGTCTCGCAAACAAGAAGCTGATGAGACAAGAAATAATGATCTTGTAAAATAGCAAGTGCATGGACAAGATGAGACAAAGTGGTGTTTTTGTGCTTGTAAAATGGCAAGAGCATTCAATCTTAATAGTTGCTCACAAAATAGTGAGAGTGTGGGATGGTGGAATGAGAATGTAGAAATGTACAGAAGTGTGAGACAATGTTTTTATTCTTTTAGGGATCATGTTCTAATGTTTTTACTATTTTCAAAGTATTTATAATGTTTTTGGTGTTTTTGGGATAAAATATGCACAAGGTGGGACCATTTAGTTGAGGAGATGCATGTCCTAAGAGTAGATGTTCCAATAAGACAACTAAGCTAACTGTAACGGCCCATGCTCATAAATCAGTGAGAGCGAGGTTCTTGATAAAAATAAGAAAGAACAACAAATACTTAAACTGATAAGATGTAGTTGTTCACTTCTTTGAAGCTGCACAAGACTATCTTGGTTGAACTGCTTTATAGAACTATTGTTGAAGCTATTCATAACATTCATTAGACATAATTGAGATCATAATTGGTCAAGGGACAAAAAGTGTTCAAGCTTATAACATGTCCTAGACAAAACAAATAATATGCTTCTCAAAGAGAGCAATCCAGAATGGGATGAAGAATGTGTTTAGAGTGCCAAGGGTTCAAAGCCTTTACTATTAGGATTCATGAAAAGTGGACCAAGGTAGTATAAAATGTGTTTAAGGTAAGATAAAAGGGTGGGATAAAATTATGATAGCACAATTTACCCCCAAGTTAGGGGTCTTATAGATAATGGTTCAAAGTTGTTCATGTGTAGAATCTCTTAAGGTGTATGATGTTCATGGGCTCTAAAATTTCTTCACCATTAGGTTTAGCAAGTAGGTATGCTCCTGATCTGTAGTTCATTGTGACAATATATGGTCCTAATAAATTAGGATAAAATTTACCTTTCATTTTGGGTTTAACATTTGTGTTCTTCTGGTTCTCTTTCAAAAACAAGTCACCAATCTCAAATTCTTAAGGGAGAATGCATTTGTTGTAGCTACTTTGTAATCTATTCTAATAGGCCCACAAGTTTTCTAGGGCATCCAAATGCTTACCATCCAGAAGTTGTATTTCTTACAATCATGAGGCTCTATAGTCTTCATCATCTTGAATGTGATTAAGTGATATTCTTAATGATGGGATCTCAATCTTGATCGAGATGATAGCTTCAATGCCAAAAATAAGGGAGTACATAGTATCTCTAGTTAGGGTGTGATTATTGGTTCTATAAGCTCAGAGGGTACAAAATTTTTGTAAATGCCAATTATAGTTAGCATCATTGATAATCTTTTTTAAGATGGCTAGAATGGTTTTATTTGATGCCTCAACTTGTTTGCTGCCTTGTGGGTAATATCGAGTGTATTTCTTGTGCTTGATCTTGAATTTTACACAAAGATATTTCACATCTTGGTTCACAAAGGATCCACCATTATCAGATATAATATAGGTTGGGATGCCATATCGATAGATGATATGGTAATGAATGAATTTGGCTATTTGTTTCCCAGTAATTTTAGTGAGAAAAATGGCCTCAATCTACTTGGAAAAGTACGTAGTTATAATCAAAATGTGATTATGGCCATTTGAAGATGTTGGGTTAATTTTGCTAATGAGATCGATACCCCATGTTGAGAACAGCCATGGTGTTGTAATCAGCTACAAGGGTAAGGAAGGTGCATGTATCAAGTTAACATGCTACTAATAAGGAAAAAACTTCTTTACATAATTATAAGCATCTATCTCCATTTTGGGCCAATAATAGCCTATTCTAAGAAGTTTCTATGCTAGGACTACACCATTAGTATGGGCCCCACACATTCTTTCATGAACCTCCTTTAGTTCTAGCTCGGATTCTCCCAAAGATAAATAATGAATAAGTCTTCCATCAGAGCCTTTATGATAAAGCATGTTTCCAAGAAGGATATAACGTGTTAAGTGATGAAGGAAAAGTTTTTTTTGGTTATTGGAAAGGTTGGTGGGGAATACATGACTATGGAAATAGTTATAAAAAACTTGGTACTATGGTAGCTCAGGTGAGAGATTAAGATCAACAATGGTGCATATCCTCTCTTAATCTAATAGAATATGTGTTGGTTGAAGAATATTCTCAATCAAGAATTGATACTAATTAGCATTTTCATGCATTTGAATCATGGAACCAATTATTGCCATGGCATCAGTAAATCTATTGTTTACTTGTGGAACTTGCTCAAACTATAGAGATTTAAAATGTGTTTTAAGTTTATCAATAATTTACTTTTAAGGAACAATCTTATCATCTCTTATTTGATATTGATCAGTTATTTGATTTATGATTAGTTGTGAATCTCCATAGACCTTTAAGCTTTCAATATCCCACTATATGAAAATATGGAGCCCTATAATCAATGCCTCATATTCAACCATATTTTTTGTACACTAAAATTATATATGGAATGTTTTGGGGATCAAATCCCCCTATGGCATGATCAACAATATGCCAGCTTTAGACCCTTGAGATGTGAAAGATCCATCAAGATAGAGTGTCCATTGTTCAGGTTTTCATGATGGTTGTTTAATCATCATAATAGAATCATTTGGAAGGTCAAAGTTGAGAGGTTGAGTGACTGTAATAGGAGCTTCTGCAAGTTAGTCTGTAAGAACCTATCCTTTGATTTCCTTCTAATTTTGGTATTCAATATCAAACTCACTAAGTATCATAATCTATTCAGACATGCATCCTTGAAGAGATTCTTTAGATAGGAGGAACTTGAGAGGATCCACCTTGGTGATAATAATAGTTTTGTTATTTAGCATATAATGTCACAATTCTTGAGTGGAAAACACCATAGCTAAACATGCCTTCTCAATAGGCATATAATTATGTTCATAGGGTACCAATATGTAGCTTAAATAATAAACCATGTGTTATTTACCATGATCATCATGCTAATCCAAAATTTCCCCACGTGCATGTTTTGTGGTTGCTATATAAAGAAGCAGTGGCTTTCCTTGTGTTGGAGGTCGTAAGACTGGTGGATTGGCCAAGTATGTTTTAAGCTTTACAAATGCTATCTGAAAATCTTCATCCCACTAAAATTTTGCCCCTTTATTTAAGAGATGGGTAAATGGGTGGCACTTATCTACCAATTGAAAAATGAACCTGCATATAGACTGGATCTTGCCTTGTAGACCTTTCAACTATTTAAGATTATTTGGTGGAGGCATTTACACAATAGCATTGAGCTTTTTAGGGTTGACTTCAATCCCTCATTATGATACAATGAACCCTAGAAATCTTCTTGATGTGACTCTAAAAACACATTTCTTAGGATTCAAGTGAACTTTATATGCACAAAGCCTCTCAAACATTCTTCATAAAATGTCAGGGTGTCTAGCTCTTATTCATGATTTTTCTAGTATATCATCAACATAGTCCTCGATAATGTCATACATAATGTCATGGAAGATGACAGTCATTACATGTTAATATATGGCTCCAGCATTGTTCAAACCAAATGGCATGACTTGATAATAGAATGTCCCCTATGGAGTGGTGAACGTAGTCTTATGCTGATCTTTAGGGGCTATTTTGATCTGATTGTAACTAGAAAATCCATCCATTACAGATATCGTCTCATACCTAGTAGTTGAGTCGATAATCATGTCGATGTTGGGCAAAGGAAAATCATCTTTGGGACATGATTTATTGATATCACAAAAATTAGTACAAACATGTATGCCTGGGGTCTTTTTACTTACTGGCACTATGTTAGGAATCCATTCAGAGTAGTCTAGTGGTCTAATAAAATTATCTCCTAACAACTTTTCCAACTCGGCCTTAACCAAAAGGATAATGTGTGATGCATATTTCTTAACTTTTTCTTGATTGGTTTAGCATCAGGGTGGATAACAAGATGATGCACAACTAAATCTAGATCTAGGCATGGCCATGGCAAAATATGCCCATGCAATGATGTGTATATAATCCTTAAGAATGGATATAATATGTTCACATTCTGCTTTAGTAAGGGAAGCTCCAAGATAAAAAATTTTGGGATCCTCATGGGTTCCCAAATTCACTTCTATTATGCTCTCCATAAGGAGTGTGGATACATCTTCTAGAATTATAGGCAATGTATGCTCATGATCTTCTTCTATTATATCTTCTTTTTGTTCCTCCCAAAGATCTACATAATATGAAGAATCAGAATATGCCTTCTTAGGTAAAGGCTAATTGGCAAAGACCTCTAGAAACTCAAGAGCAAGATGCTCAAATATTTGATGTTATTCTAAAAAGATGCTTGTACTAGTTATGGAAATTGGGCTAGATAGACTATCTACATCCTGAGGGGATGAGCAAACTTTCCCACCTAGGAGCATCTGAAATAGGTTTTCACTTAAAGGCTTGCTTTTTTATTTACTTTTTTCCTAATCAACAAGTGCCTCAAAGAGGTTTTCACTTGAAGATCTTGATGTTTGTTCTTTATAATGACAAAGAAAGTTTGCCTACTCTCCAAAGTAGGTAGAAGAATTCAATGAAAAATCAAAACCCTATTTAAGATCACCAATGGGGAATGCATCTCATAGGGCCATGTATTTTGCAATCGATTCTTCATTTTGAAACTCATCAAGGTATATGACCAAATTTTGCTGATCCTAATCTATGAGTTCAGGATGGTAAAGGCATAGGTTATAATGAGGGTTTACTTCAGGATGAAAAGCACTAATGGTAAAGATATAATGTCCTAATTTAAGAAGGGAAGCACCACTAGGATGGGTTTTTACTTTAGGATGGAAAGCTCCAATAAGATGTATTTTTTATTGAAGATGGGAAGCTCCAATAGGTGTTATGGTCAATATGGCATTTGAATCAAATAAATATGAATCAACAAGCTCATCAAAAAGGCATAATGGGATGTTATGTCACTTCTAGGAGTCTCGTTACTAGTAACTTTAGAAGAGTCATTACCAAATGTTATGAGGTCATCCTCTACTAGTTTAAATCCAAAACCATGATTCTAGTTGACAATTCTAACTGATAAGGGTTCTAAAATTCCTTGCACATGTGGGCCAAGGCCTTTCCCTGTATAGTCAAAATGATCCATTATCCTATTAGGGATAAGATACTTTGGATTCTAAAAAGAATCTGCAAGTCCCTCAAAATATAACCAATCTCCCTTGGGAAAACCCTCTCAATCTTTCTTTAGTGCAATTGTAGGTGCAACAACCACAAGAGGTTTTGGTTACTTCTTCTTTGGTTGTCAAATTTTATTAGTCTGTTAAGAGTTTGGGAGGTCTTAGGTTTACCAAATGTTTTAGGAGATTTTGGTAATTTTTCAATATGGACGACATCCTTTAGATGGTATGTGGAAATGCCTACATTTTTAATAATAACCTATTTGGCTAGAGCTATAGGAAATGGATTAGCTAAAGTGGAGGCTAGATCACCAGGGTCTATATAATTAGATGGGGATGGATGAGAAATTATGGATTTGTTCTTCTATGCAATGAATTCAAAACCTAAGTAATATTTATAATTACAAAACTCTGCTTTAAGATGTTTACAGTATTGGTATGGCTGCTGATCAGTGGGAATAGTAACCTCAATCCCATTGTGGAAAAATTTAAGGCATTTGTGAAGAGTATATGGAACTACCTATACTTCATAGATCCAAGGATGACCAAGAAGTATGTTATAAGGAAGCTCAATATCCACAATATGTAATAATATGTGATGAGAAATAGACCCAACCATGACTAGAAACCAGATTATACCAAATAACTCCCTCTCAGTGTTGTCATAAGCTTTGATTGTAATAGTCTATGGTTGAATGTCTTTATCCATATAACCCAATCATCACACCAATTTAAGAGATATGATGTTCAGCCCTGAACCATTATCTATAAGAACCCACATCAACTTGTGACCCATAATGATTATATCAATGTATAGTGGGTTATTATGGTTTGGGCCAAGGGTGGACATGTCCTTTTGATCAAATGTGATTTACCAAAATAAAGACAAATGTCCAACTAGGTTTTGGAACTGATCAAGGTTTATATCATTAGGCATAATAGACTCTTGTAAAATTTTGTTAAAGATGGTTCTATGGACATCAAATGTCTATAAGAGTTCTAATATGGAAATTTGCACAAGGGTTTTATCTAATTGATATGTTATACTATAAGGCCTTTGAATTTTGGATTTAACTAGTTTGGTCTTTGTTGGGGCAATATTCGACTTTGAAACCATTGGCATAATGTTCTCATTGGGTTTATGAAAAGAAGTGGGTGAAGGGCCCTAAATAGTAACTCGTAGGTGTCTAGATACGATGGCATAACCTAGAGGTAGCAAGGAGTTATTACAATTGGAAGAGGGAAAAAAAGGGCCTTAGATGGTGATTCATGGGTGATCAATGGTATTGTGACAATTTTGGGTCAGTGAGGAGCCTTTATATGAAAGTTATTGTTGTTCAAGATTAGTAACCAGTGCAAATAGAATAGCAACATGATGATGTGAACTCCACATGGTATTACTAGGGGGAGAGGGTGTTGACCCTATAATGATGGGTCTCATGTTGTGAGGAACATGAGATTGGTCATGTAGCATCATAGTAATAGTGGTAATGTGGGTTAAAGAAATGTGTCCTATGGTGTTATTATAGTCGTAAGGTACATTATTATAAGACACATTATTAGTGTGGGCATTATGATCTCGATTATGCTCATTATGATTCTAACCTTGTTGGTTATGATTCTGCCTCTATCCTTGATTGTGACCATTTTAATTATTTCATGGTGGTGGTGGATCATATCAAGGAAAGGGGTCTTTGTATATTTTCATATTCTAATGTGTGTCCTGATTAGGGGCCAACATAATTTCTAGCTCACCATTTTCAATGAAGTCTTGAATAATATGTCATAATTGAATGCAATGATATGCACCATGACCAACAACATGATGAAAGTTACACCATTCATTCTCTTTGTACCAGTCTAGTTTTGGCTGATCTTGAGGAAATGGCCTTGATGTTGGTCATATAATTAAGTTAGATACAATGAGCTTTTGTAACACTGTTTCAACCAATTCTCCTAATTTGCTAAAGACTCTAAAATTTTTATGAAATGTCCTTCATGGAGGTTGTCTCTACAAAGTAGGTAGTGAATTTGGGGGAGTTAATTGTACATTTGGAGGAGGCATAGCCTGTACCATTTGTACATGTCTTGTTTATGTCACCCCATTTCCAACCATGTCCTCATTTTTAATAAAGCCATTAGGCTTGTCTTGCATAACTATTTGACCTAGTGATTTAGTCTGATTAGATGTTTGACCTTATGCAAAAATCTTAACAAGGCCCCTAGTAATAAGAGCCTTCTCAATCTGCACTCCTTTGTCAATTTATTCAAATGAGTTAGCACAAGTTAATCATAAATTATGTGTAACTTTAGGATATAAATTATGTGCAAAAATATCATCCAATTGTTTATCTAGCAAGTTATGTTGAAAGTGACATGCCAATGCTCTCCACCTTTGTAGATATGCAACAAAACTTCATCATGTTGCTTGGATTTGCATAAGTAAAAAATGGTTAATTTATGTTTTATGTTATATGAGAAATGGTTAAAATTTTTTTTTGATAAGTCATTCCAAACTACAACTGATCCCTTGTGTAGTTTAAGTAGCCAATCAAGACCTTGTCCCACTAAATTTCACAGAAATAGTCATAGCAAGTACTCATAAGACAAAGAATGCCTATATGTGTTCATGTGGATCTCCTTTTCCTTTGTACTTGTCAAATTTGGGTGCCTCAAAATGAGGTGGAAAGGGGTTTTGGAGAATAGATAAATCAAATGGATATGGGCATATCTCATTGAATTTGTACTTTTTGACTCTATTATTCATCTCCAATCTTTGGACAATTTCCTTCATAGAATTCCATTCTTGCATACTTGGTGCATTTGTGGATTGGATAAGATGCTATTGGGGTGGAATGTGCTCCTAGTTTTATTATTATTGGGGTGGAATGTGCCCCTAGTTTTGTGTGAATCTATAGGGAGCGTATACCTTTTAATCCATGATTTGGTTCTAATTTTCTACTTGAGTTGAGAACATAGGTCATTGATTCTTAGATTGTAAAACATTCCTTAAATTTGGATGTTTTGTTCTTAGCTAATTTTGGAAATTTGTATGTTTATTTACCAATATTTGGGTTGGTTGAAAAGAACTAGCCAAATTGTCTTGAGGGATTTCCTTAATTTGAACTGAATGTTTGAGTTTATGAGTTTGTAAAGTAACAAGAGGTTCTTGATGATTGAAGAACGTATGTTCTATGTCAAATATAACATCTTGTAAGGTTTATTTTGTATTTAACTACTCATTTAGATTTCCTTGATCCATTATGGTAATGTTATCATCCAATGCTTGTTACATACTTTCAACCATATCTTCGTGTTCTTTCAAATCATTATTGTGAACTGAAGTGGCAACTAGGGAGTCTGTTAAGTCTGTGATAACTTGATCTGCATATCATTGACTTATTATCTTAATCTTAGCTAGAAGATCCAAATTTGTGGGTTTTGACTTTGTTTTTATTTCCTTTCCTTTGTTAGAGGAAGAAGGTATGTCTACTTATGCAAAATCTTGCTCTTACCATCATTGTTCTCCTTCTCTAACTAAGGTATGCAATTATTCTGTAGGAAAGTCAAAAGGTAGTCTAGCACCTGATTCTATCAATCTAAGAAGGGCTTCATCTTGATCTTCTTGGGGTTGATATTCATTGTAATCATCTTCAAATCCTATTATTACAAGGATATTATCAAAAATAATGACATTATCTTGACCATCATAAAATTACTCATCCTCATAACTAAGGCCATAAGAGGCCCCACTATGATTAAACCTTTGAATCATGTCTAAAAAGAGTTATTCTATGTGTTTGACTAAATTTGGACAAATGTTTAGTAACTAATCAAAGTATGTGTTGGCTTTCTTTTAAACAAATAACCAAGGTACCAATAAGACTATAAGGGAGGGTGGTTTGAAACCATAGAAAATTTAGTAGATTTAGTTCACAAGTTTACTAAACCTTTGGTAAATTTGAAATCATATAGATTGGAAGAGAATAAGGCAACTCAAAGACCCAAGGTGAAAACTAGTATACCAAAGCCTAGATCTTTGTGATACACCCACAATGCAAAAGCTAGCTTCAACTTGGACAAGATAACCCTAGAAGTTTAGAGGAAAGCTCTCTGGATTATGAAGAAGACAAAATGAGCTAAGCAACTCAAGATGTAAAATATGCGAATCACTAAGTATAAATCTAGGACCAAATAGGTTGCACAGTGTCGCCACATGATTTTAGTAGGATAAAATATGTTTTAGGACCCCGAATGTGAGCGATACATAAGATAACTTGAGTCTACCAAGATGATAATGTGATTTTGAGTCTTAATAAATTACCTTAAATCCAAATAAAAAATTGAACCCAAGTTAAAACAAGCTTAGTGTGTAAATGGCAAACTCACTTTGACACACCAACCCCTAGAACTCAGAAAGGTTCAATTTTTAATGTGGATTGTAAATGAAGGATTTAAACAAATTGGGTAAAATATCTAAACTCAATTGGGTAGTATAATTATGTCAAAGTGGATGACATGACATAAAGCTTTTGATAACAAATTGGACAAGGAAAAGATGAATTTTCCATTTGGAAAGTGTAATGCCTCCCTTGCTCAAGAAAATTGAGGACAATGTGTTTTGGTTAAGTTTATTTAGTTAACAGGTAGTCTTAGACATAAATCAAGACCAAGTAAGCTAATGACTAAAAACAAATGTCTTAAGTCTAAACTGATAAGTTATGGCAAAGTGGGTTCTACTAAACTATCAAGGTTTCAATCATTCTAGCAGACTCAATTATATAAAGACTTTCATGTCAAACGATGCAAAATACAAGCATAGAAATTGGGTGACCGTAGCATTAGCTAGTTATAAAAAAGTCTAGTCCATTTTAAAACCATTACATCTTGTTGTTTGCTTAGTGTAGTACAATGTCCAAATGTAGATACGCCCCATGTGCAACTCTAAATGAGTCAAATCAAGTCAATTCTGGGAGGTGAAACCCCAGGTCAAAGCTTCCCTAAAGAACTCATGAGAGGTAATGACATCCCCCTCACAAGCCAAGTTTGTGTGAAAATAAAGAAAGCATAAAATAGAAAGACTTTAGGGTCATTTTCAAGATCACTCAAAATTTGGTGAGTTTTTGTGGAGTGCTTTAGGTGATATTCTTTCTAAGCTTTGGACTAGGTTATTTACAATAAGAATGGTGATTTTGATTCCAAAGGTTCCTTAAAAGGGACAAATGAAAGAGCATACATGCAACATTCCTCTTTTTGCCAAAAAAAACCTAAGTAAACAACTATTGCAAGCAAGAATTGACAAGTGTGTTTAATTTTAAACCCAAATGAAATGTTTGGTGGTGTTCATTTGACCCCTTGGTCTTAATTACAAACTTTGAAAAAACATTCACCAAAAACATCTAAATCATTTTTTAAACACCAAAACAAAGTTCCTAATTGATTTTTAAGCATGCAAGAGGTGATTTAAACATACTTTTATCAAAGAAAAATCTTGTTCCTATAGCAAAAATGTTAGCATGTCCTTTAGCTTTGAAGCTCTTTTTAGATTAAAATAATGAACTCTAAAAAAGTAGCTCTCAATCTATATTTTTTGAAAAACACAGTGACCAATGTCAGTTAATACCACTGATGATGGTTACTTTGGCTAATGGGACCTAACCGATATCAGTTTTGCTAACTAATGTTAGTTAATCCAAGTAACCAGTGTCGGTATCACTTGTTGACATTGGTTATTGTGTAAAACTGTGGTAACCAAAAATAGCAAAAATAAAGTTAGAAAATCAATTTTCATGAGTTTAAGGGTCCAAATGGATATTTTAGAGTTTCAAAGTGATCTTATTTAGGTGTGAGATGCATCTTGTCCCACCAGGCGTGCCAAGATGTAGAAAGGATTACAAATCAATTTGGTCAAGCATTAGTCCATAAATAATTAAACATGCATAAAGAACTAACTAACCAAGCCTATCTATTCCTATGGGAATTACAAAGGATAACAAAAAATAAATTAAAGAAAGCAACACCATATTACCTTCTAAAATGGATTCACTATACCCATGTGGCTCAAAAACATTTTATCCCTTAATCAAGCATCTTTGTATTTGTCAAAAATGGTGGTAAGCCCCTCCAATGTCTCAAGAACACTCCATAAAACCTAGGCTCATGATTCCAAATCACTAAACTAGCCTATCAATGAAGCTTGCAAGCAAAATCTATGATCAAAATGCAAAACCTTGTGGAAACAATTCAACATTATAACTTTACAATATTCAAGCTTTGAAGATATTTGAGCATAATAACCTTACACCCAAAATATCTTAGAAATGATGTTCATGGCCTCTCTATTTATAGATTTTTGAGATTGGCTCGGATCAACCATGACCGTCCATCTCAAGATTGAGATGTGTGGCCATAGATAATCCTAATATTTAGAATTAAATCCATAATTATTTTCATCATGACCTTGGAATAAGTGGCATTGAATAGGCATGGGAGGCATTAATTAGGCATGGGTGACCCATAATCTTGATATTTGTGGCATTTATGGCCTAAGGATGTCTTCCCAAGAAATGATGTCACCTGATGATGCAGTTAATAAGAATCAATTTTTAAAAATAAATATTCAACAACTCTCATGTAATATCCACTTAAGCTCTTGATTTGGATTAATTATCTTTAAACAAGGTTAACCAATATTTGTGCAATTATTTGAAAATTGGCCCTCAATTAATCAAAATGGTCAAAAAGTCATATTATTGGGTCAAAATTTGATTGGAGAGGAACTGGATGATGATGTTAGGTGTGTTAGATATGTATTCCCATTTATTATGTTTTCAACACAAAATAACAAAGGTGCGTGATGTGTACCAACAAATTTAGAGAAAAGAGTGATCTAGAGCACAAAAGGTGAAATCATCATTTTTACTTGAAATGAATTGATCAAAGTTAGCTGACCCATAAATTGAATTACCCCATTTAGGAATACTTTGACCTAAATTGGTACTTTTAAATGACGAGTTCAAACCATTTAACATGTATTTATGGATTTTGACCTAAAATGTGCATTTGAGTGCAATTCGAGTAAGATTGACAATTTCAACACAAATGGTGTTAGGAATTGGATGTATACACTTAAATTCTTTGGATCATTTTTCACATTACATAATGAATAAAAAAATAACCAAATTATTTTTTCAGACCCCACCATAAAAAATAATCAAACTTTTCTTTATCTAGTCATGGGTGACTATTCTCATTTAAGGAAAAGGAAGAAATTAAAAGAAAAAATATTACAACTACTTAAACTTGTGTTTTACATGCTTCTCTTATTGAGTGGATTATTGATTTTGGTGTTAATCGAAATATGACATATATTTCTCAATTATTTAATTATTTAGAACTAGATATTCTAACAATCATTTAAGTCTTGCAAATCATGATTCTTGTAATGTTGAATCCATATGAAATGTTAAAATCCCTAATGGTGAATTGCATAATGTCTTGTTTGTTCCTAATTTGATATTTAATTTACTTTTCATACCTCAATTATACAAATAGGACTATAAATTAGAGTTTATTAATGATACTTGTTATGTTAAATATACTAAGCAAGATTTTCAAGTAGTTGCTATTACTTTTCTAGACATTGATAATTTGTTCAAATTTAATGGATTCTCTTCTCTCTCTTCTTATCATGCTTTTATTATTTTTAATGATGCTAACTTGTGGCATGAAATATTAGGACATATCAATTACCAAAGTATTACACTTATGAACAAACTTAATATGGTACAAGGTTTACCTAAAATTTCTCCCACTACTTCTACTTGTAATAGTTGTATCGCTGGTAAACATCATAGAGAATAATTTATTAAAAATTACTCTTGGCATGATACTCAAAAGATTAATTTATTTCATAGTGATATTTTATTCCCTCTAAAAAATCCTTATATTAATGGCGTAAGGTATGTGTTAAATTTTGTTGATGATTTCACTAGGTGAGTTTGGATTTATTTCTTGAAAACTAAAGATTAAGTTTTAGACACTTTCATTGAGTTTCATGCCTTTATTGAAGAAGAATATCAGTTTTATTTATGCATATTACATATTTATAATTTCACTAAATATATTAATAATTAATTTCTTGCATATTGTAAGGAACATGGAATTAAGTATGAGAAAACAATTTCCTACACACCTGAGCAAAATTATGTTTCTAAATATAAACATAAGACATCACTGAAATGGTTAGGTGTATGTTGCATGTTAAAAATATTCATTATAAATTTTGAGATGAAGCCATGTTTTTTGTTGTCTATCTCATAAATATGATTTCCACTAAATGTTTTTTAAATATTAAACCTGAAGAAGCTTGGAGTGGTAGAAAATCTAATTTAGAACATTTACATGTTTTTGGTTGTGATGCATTTGTTCATATGTTGGTTGAAAAGTGTAATTAATTAGATTATAAACTAGATAATTTTATATTTATGGATTATGATGAATCATCTAAAGCTTATAGTGTGTATGATCCTTAAACTAACAAAATCAAGATTAAAAGAGATGTTAACATTGCTGAAAATGGTGTACTTGATTTTGCTTTCAATTTCAATTCTCTTGATATAGCTTTTTATTCTTTTCCTTTTGAAACTAATGATTATCCTAGTCTTACTCCACCTAAATATATGTCCAAATGGGCCAAGACTACTATAGAAGATTTGAGAATTAATGTTGATCTTAATGATACTCATAAAAATAGGCAAAAATTTTGTATTTATGCTTTGATGTCTAAAATTATGCACAATAATGATCCTCAAACTCTAAAATAAGCACAAGGTCATCCTCATTGTAAAAAATCAATGCATGATGATTACAACTCTTTGATTTATAACAACACTTAGGACTTAGTCCCAATACCTAAAGGGAATAATTTGGTAAGTTGTAAATGGTTGTTAAAACTAAGTTCAATTTTGATAATCAAATTGAAAAATATAAAGATAGATTAGTTTTTTAAGGTTTTTATCAAATTAAAGGAATTGACTATAATGAAAATTTTACTCTTATTGCTAAGATTCCCATAATTAAAGTTTTTTTAGCTTTAGCTACTCACATGCATTATCCTATTTATCAAATGGATGTTAAGATCACTTTCTTAAATGGTGATTTGCATGAATAAATTTACATGTCTCAACCCCCTTGTTTTATTAATCAAGGTAATGGACATATTGTATGCAAGTTAAACAAAGCTATTTATGGTTTAAAACAATCTGCTAGAGAATGGTACTCTAAAATCTATCAAATTTTTATAGCTTAAGGCTTTACTCGCAGTTCTAATGATCCTAATATTTTTGTCAAAAATATTCCAAATGGCATAGTTATCATTATTTTGTATTTTTATGATTTAATCATAACTGGTATTAATAGTTAAATGGTTTATTTTACTAAGAATGCCTTGAAGAATAACTTTGAAATGATTGATTTGGGTCACTTGCATTACTTTTTAGTCATTTAATTTTGGTAAGAAAAGGATAGCATCTCTATTTATCAATCTAAATATGCATATGATTTATTATCTAGGTTAATATGTTATATTTCAAACTTAATTTTAATCTTTTTGAATTTGGTGTTAAATTACTTAATGACATGGAAACAGAAACTATTGATATAACTCTATATAGACAATTAGTTGGTAGTTTGAATTATCTTACTCATACGCGTTCTGATATTGCCTTTTTTGTTGGATTGGTTTCTCACTTTATTTCTAAACCTCAAGCTACTTATTTTAAATTTTATAAAATAATTATTCATTATAGTAAAGGTAATCTAAATTTTGGCATCAATTATCTCTTAAGTGGCAATTTTTTTTGGCAAGTTATTCCGATTCTCATTGGGTTGGTAATCCTAATGATCATAGATCCACAAGTGGTTATTGATTCTCTTTGGGTTCTGGCACTATTTCATGAAATAGTAAAAATCAAACTATTGTATCTTTATCTTCCATATAATCTTATTATAAATAGTGTAATCATATTGTAAAGGAAGCAATTTGGCTTAGAAGACTTCTTACATATTTGGGCTACCCACAACATTCAGTTATTCTAATTTTTGGTGATAATTAAAGTGCCATTACCTTATCAAAAAATATAGTTTTCCATATAATGTCCAATAACATTGAGATTCAACATCACTTTTAGAGAGAACTTCTTAAAGACAATCAAATTCTTCTCTCTTGCTATCCTACTGAAGAACAAATGGATGTTATCTTCACTAAGCCAATATGTAAAGACAAGTTTGTTTGTTTTGTAACAAGTTAGGATTGAAGTAAGTTCTTATCAAGGGGGGAGTTTTTGATGTTTCCTCCCCTTTTTTTTTTTTTAAACCCCTAAATAAATTTTAAGAGGGAGCATTAGGTTTACCCTTTATTTAAGATAATTTATTTTATCCTAAGTTTCTTTTTTATGTGTGAGAAATTTTTATTTATGTGAATTATTAATTCATATAAATACAGATTCCATGAGGTGTCACTCACCTCTTTGTGCTCCTTTAGGATTTGGGAGTTACTTTCATGAGTAACTCCTTCCCCCATATAGCACACACCTTTCTCTTTGTAAAGTACTAGGACACAAGTGACACCCACTAAGGGGGCTTGTAACGTTATAATAGGATTCTATTTTACTTTCATTTTCATCCTCTATCTCTATAAAACATCCCTTCTTCTCCTCTTTTCATCACTAAAAATCTCATATCTCTCTCTATTCTTATTTTGTGTTCTTGATTCAATCTTGCACTTGTGGAGATTTTGGTTGTAAACCTTTTAATAAGATCATGTGGGCTTTTCTCTGATATGTTTGGTTTCCCACTTTAAAACTCTTGTCACTTATGGTTTTCTCTTGAAAGGTAAATTAGTATTGTGAATTATAATTTTTTATCACACTTTTATGTTATGTCATTAATGATTATTCTTGGGATAAATCATTTAAATATTATAGTAATTATAAGAGTTGAGAGAAAAAAAAGGTGAAAATTTAAACATTTTGATCAAGACAAGGTACAAACACTATCTAATGAAACAAATGTCATAGATAATGATGAAATTGGAAATGATGAATTGAATAACAATGATGAATGTTTACCTAATATTCCAAATTATGTTGCAAATCCACATTCAAAGTATAAAGTTTTTAGTTTTTTTGATGATGAATCTATGCATGATCATTTACCCCTAACAATGAATAAAATTTCATAGAAACACATAATTATGAAAGTAACAATGAAAAAAATTCTATAGAAACAGTAAACAATGAAAGTAACAATGAAGAAACTAGTAGTGAACATTATTATTTTAAAACACCATCTTAAAATATTCCACCATTCACAACACCTGTAAGGATTATGCGTGGAAAAGGCAAGTACTTAATTGAAGTTGATAAAACTATTTTGAAACCAATGCATTAAAAAATGTCTAACAACCATTAAAGAAGACTAGTTGAAAATTTTGGTATAATTTCTTTACAAATTTAGATTTTGAAAGTCGAAATGTCAATTATTTTTTTCATTAATAAAATTGATTAATATGAGACTTGAAATGTATACTGCATGACTAAGAACATCTAACATGGATGATGAAAATAACAAAAAATTTGAAAACTTACATGATGCATATCATACTATAGGAATGACATCACACAAAAAATATTACAATGTTTCCCAATGTATAATTACAACTTGTGAAATAAGTAGTCAAACATAGAAAAAATACTTGATTTTAAAATTTGGTCGAACATTGAACATAAATAAAAAAACATTCATGAAAGTGATTGGAATACGCCAAAGACTTAATGATGCCAATACCAATGAGCTTTAGACATTCTCTGGTATACTTCAATGAAAGGACAAGGCTATAACTAATGCTCTCAAATATTTAATTGCATAATTTTGAAAAGGCAATACAAGAGTTTCACACAATATAAGATATGTAATGAAAAGAAGAGTTAGTTCTTGCAACTTTGAACCACATATAAAAAATTTCTTGGATATGACCCAAACACAATTGTACTCTATTTTTGGAAAAACATCCACAAATTTCTACTAGTTAAATATAATTTGAGATGGCCAAACCCTTTTATATAAAAATAAATCACACATGCACTACTTGTTTTTGTAGGCAACATGTTGAATTATCAATGCACTATGATTTTTTTCACCATATAAATTATACTTTGCATAAATACAATATTTTTCATGAGTATGGCTTAGAATTTCTACCAAAATTAGCTATGGAATTTATTCTAACCATTTTTATGAAAGACCAAATGGACAGTTATTTTATAACAAAGCATGTTTAGATGGAAATTGTAACATTTTTGGTGGATTGCCAAAATTAAAAAAATTATCTATGAGGAGAGTACAACTAAAATTGGATAGGAATTAGTTGGTTTGAGTAAATACAAATTTGTGACTTATCAAGTAAAATATGGCAAAGAATCTAAAAGGTGTGAGCTTGTCACAAAATATATACCTATTTCAAAATTGATGGTCAAATTCAAGGAGGAAATTATTTATGAGTATGTAAGGGACACACAAGGATAGATGGTTGGATGAAAATTTCAAGAAAAGAAAGGACATGTTCCTACTTGGTTCTATTGTTTCAGATGACTTTGTTGAAAGTTACACATTCAAACCAAAAATATAAGTTTAGTCATAGTTTTAAAACTTAGTATAGGTTCTCATATTTGTGCATAAAACATTCATGCATGTACTTGATATTATAGATAAAGATCAAAAAATATTAAGGGAGTAACATTTATATGTCATTGATGAATGATCACATTGTATATAGTACATGCAAGGTTGTTTTGAGATGTTCTATGGAAAGTTGATTGAGAAGAACATTACTTTTAATCAACATTACATTTGGTCAGACATTTGCACATCAAAATTCAAGAATTCATAGATGTTTTATTGGCTAAATAGAATGCATTTTTCCACTAACATAAAATATATATTTGGATTTTCATTAAGGCTGGCCATGGAAAAAGGGAGCATGACAGTGTTGGATCATGTATAAAAATATCCATGTCAAGAGAGGAGTTAAAGTTTGAAACTAGTGTTATTTTAACTAATGCAACAACCATTGTTGAATGTTATAATGAGAAAATGGACCATGGCACTCAAGAAAATTCTATTATTTATAAATACTTATGGTTGATAGAGGAAGAACAGTCAAAAAAGTATGAGGATTATATGTGTTAACATGCATTTTGGCATGAACAAAAATTTTAGGCTCATCTCATGACTCACATATCTTGAAATGATATTCGTTGGAATCTCCCCAAGGTTTATATCTACCTAATATAGGTACATTAATCTTCACTTAGTGGCTTGTTGTGACCATTCTATTTCAAGGGGACTTTAATGGGTCTACCACTCCAAAATTCAAACACTTCTATAGGTTTTGGGTACTTGAAAATTTTTAAAAATAATGCATTTGTAGTTTTGTTCAAATGGGTTTCATGTTATGTTGATAATGACATAGTATATATTCATCCACTTATTAGGCCATTATATTATAGAAAATAAAACAAATAAACTTGTATTTAAAACTTGACCAGTAAATCAATGTTTAAGGTTTTACTCAATATATTTACAATTGATTTTATCATTCATTCATTCCATTGATTAAGTTCTCTATAGTGCATTTACAACAATGAATAAATAGTAACAATACATATATTTATTAAGATTGCTAGTTACATTCAAACCCTAAACTAACAATTAATTAAACAAAATAAAAAAATAAAAGAGAAATGAAATATGGTATTGTCATAATGATGAAAAACTTGGGATATAATGATCATAATCCATCCATAAACCAACCTCTAATCTAATTATCACTTGCATAATTAATTTCATAGCGAGTACAATCTTCCAGGAAGAGCAGACAAGGAAAATACAACCACAAACACCATTTACATGCACACAATGAAGTAAATAATCCTAAATAGTTAATTAATAAAAATATATAGTTTTGACAATCATATTGGAGTTTTGTAAAAAATATCTCTCAAAACATTCTAGCATAATGATAGGAGAGAGTTGAGGGAGAGATTAACACTAAGAAAGCTTGAAAATTGTAAAAAATGAAAATGGGTTAGATCCAAATCTCTTATAGAATAATAAAAGCTAACCCTTTGAGTGTAAAATGCAAGCAATATATAGCAATTGGTATTTCAAAGGGGAATAATTTTCCCTCTAAAATGCAAAACTACTATATGAATGCTCCAACTACCTTCTCCTCTTCCTATTCCCATCACTTTCACTATTCACCCTACAAAATAGACCAAAATTAAGTCAAAATAGTGAACTAACAAGCTTGAATAGTTTAGTAGCATATAAAAATGCAAATAGGTTTTAAAATAGGAGGAATTGAGAAAAATTAAGGTTAAGGGTGTGTGTAGACTAGAACTAGCTTTATGGTAATGTGAATAATTCCAATTTTAGTCACCATATGCTCAAGTTATTGTCAAAAAATGGAAGGCAAGTCCAAAAACACCCTTGCAGACCTATTGGGATTTTTGGGTTACTTGGTTATATTTTTAAGTTTTTAAAAAAAAAAATCCTTCTGGTTCTAATCAATATTCAAAATCCCTAACAATAATGAGGGACACTTCCATGCATTACCAAGACCTAATCAACATTTTCTTCCTTGGATAACAATACATTTCAAAATTAGAATTTGGTAGGAAATGGGTTTGGGGGGCCCAAGACTCAATCAAGCTCTAGACCCTCAATTACCACTATGAATAATGCTTGGGTATTTTCTTTGTCAATCAGTTTTTGAATCCCACAAAAACTATGATGGCTCCCCCTGATATCTAAAGACCTATGCAGGGATTTTACCTTAGTTACATTTGTGAGGAACACCTAAGTCTCCTCAAGACCTAGTCAGGAAAAATCCCTCAACTAACTTTAGACTACCCATCAAAGCCTAAATTAGACCTATTTAGGGTTTTAAACCTAGACTACCACTAGAAACACTAATTCTCTCATCTTAGACCTAATTAAATTTTTACCTTTTGATTAACACTAAACCCTACCATCGATGATCGAGATCTCCTGAGCTAATCAAGCTTTAAATCTTGATTTACACTAAGGTCACTCCTAGTTGACCCCCTAAAACATGTTCATATATTTATAATTAGCAAAGGATATGCTATGAATATCCCCCCAAGACCTATTAGGGATTTAGAAGCTCAATTAGGTATAGGGGCCTCAAATTCAAAACTTAGGCAAAAATTACATAAAAAACTCTATTTAAAATAGGGATATGGGAGAGATGAAACTGAAGACCTAATGAATTTTAACATAGACAAATTCACTCCCCAATAATTCTAATTAGTATAAGGCAAGATAAAAATAATAAGGTAGACTAAATCAAATATTTTTTCAAGTTTTTTGTTTGGAGAAACAAAATTTTGCATGTATAATACGAGGACTTAAAAGTCATTTCTAAGAGGAGTTCCAAACATGAAACTTACTATAATGATCCTATTAAACATATTTTAATAGGTTATAGAATCATAAATGACATGGAAACCAAAATGACCAATTGGGAAAAAATGATACACCTAAGCAAGTCTAAGAGTAACTATTTAGACACCCTGTAAGTGGTATAAGTGTCTCGAAAATGCATTTTTGATCAAAGATTAAAAAATGAAACTTAGCTGCACAAGCATGGTCAAGAGGATGGGATATGTTTTGGAGTTAAAACATTCATGTAATCAAATTTACCCCTTGAAGTATCTGTAGGGAGTTGAGAGAGTAAGTAGGCAAGAATGCCACATGATTAGAAGTGCAACAAAACTCCACTTTAGGGCCAAGTGTTACATATCAAATTTTACCATTTAGACTTGGTTGTCACAATGGAATAGGTTTCAAGATCCCAAAATGAAAAAAATAAAAATGAAATCATGGAAATGGATAAGATATCTTATAGAGTTAAGGGATCTTAGCTTTAAATGGAAATTGGGAGGTCAAAACTTTATCCTATGCTAAGTGTAAAATACAAAGTTGACTCACAAAAATGTGGTATTTTTAACCATGATGGTTTTAGGTACCATTTAGGCACATAAAATAAGAGATACCACAAAGGAAACTCAAGAGTGTTGAAACCAACAAGCCATCAGAACAAGCAGGAGCAAAGAAAAAAGAAAAAAAATGAGGTTACCTAATTCTTGGAAGAATTAGGGCATGTTGTGCAAGTAACAACAAATGGCTAGTCTACTGTAAAATACTCCTAAGTATTTTAAAGAGATATAAAGGTGTCTATAAACCTATAATATTTGGTTTAGACTACACATAGAATATGAATGGATTTAAGAGAGGAGAAGACAAGAGTAGTTATAAGACCAACTTAGACATTCTTGTTAACTAGGTGTATATAAATGAGTTAATTTATCACTTCTTAGAACCTACAAGAACTAACAACTATAGATCAAATCATCAAGATAGTGAATCATACCTTGAAAATTTTTGCCTAGATATTGTTTTATTTCTAGATGAGCATCCATATCTTTGACATACTTGCCGCTTATCCCCCTTAAGGTCTTTCTCTAATGCTAGCTAGGCATCCATAGCCATAGTAGAGATTGTCTAAATCACCCAAAAGTGGATTTTTCAGATATTGCCTTTTATGTTCTTTTCTTGTCTTGATTTATCTTTTCTCTTTCTTGTTTAGAATCTCAATTCTAGGTTGGGGACCACTGTATCAAGTGAAAGGTAGAACTATATATTTTCACCCTAGATATTCACCATAGTAGGTTCATACAAGCAAACCCAAAAATCATTAAGATGTGATTTTTGTGCTTGGTTTCAAGAGTATGTTTTCATTGATTAGATAATTCTACCTAAACTTATCCCAACCTAAAAAAATTTAGAACATATATGATTACCTATGATTTTGAAATTGATTCATAAATATAATCTAAGGTTACAAATTCTTTAGAGTACTTACCATAATGTCACTCAAGCTACCTACATACAAGCCTTTTGTTATTCACTATTTTATGTAATAAGGGAACCTATCAGTAAAAATAGATGGTCCAGACTAAAAAGAGACAAGAAATGAGGCCAAACCAATAATGAAAAGGTGGGAAAGTAGGAAAAGAAAACATAAACTAACAACAAATCAAGAAAGAAAACAAAAACAAAGAAAAGGAAAGGGAAAGAGAAAGTATTTACATGAACTTTCCAAGAAAATGCTTGCTTGTAAGTAAGAATTTTAGGAAATGTACATTACCAAGAAATAAGACACCCTCACTAGTTATAGACTTGATATATAATGCATTATCATTTAAGAATTTGAGAATATAGGTAGAGTTCATACCAAGGGGAAGCACATATTTTCACCTATGTTGATCTCTATGCTCATGAACACTATCCCAAAGAGTCATATAAATTTTGTTTCCATACAACTTAATCAAATTTATGTTATATAATTCATCAAATTTATTAAATTTCATTTGTATAAATCACTTGGGATAGGGTTTGAGTAATACCTATATCTATACACTAAATTTTGGTGAGTGGTAGGGGTGGGTATCAACACATGCTAGGAAGATTTTGCTATCCAACATAGTAGAGATATATTCTTTGTGGTATCCAATTAGTGAATCCATTATTAGATACTTTTTGACCAAAATGAATGTTGTGGAAGAATTATCCTTGTCATCTTCATTATCTAAAAATCTTATGAGTGTTTCTTACCAAGTTAAGGATCTTCTAGATTTGTCATTAGTGGATAACATGTGTGGCGAATTTCATAAGATTAAGGCACATTTAGCTCTCACTCCACTGGTCTCATTTATTTATTTTTAAGGAAAACATGCTCATGATCACTCATTTTTATCTTGTGTTGGAAGCAAAATGATTGAGAAGAGGGTGAACTAGTATTCAAAAAAATCTTTAACAATCTTACTTAAGAAATCATAGATCATTTAAACAAGCATATACATCTTAGTAAGCATAAACACCAATCCACAAGATCATGAAACACATGAACATAGTATATATGTGGAAAAAACTCAAGGGGAAGATAACCCAATGATGATGTAAATGGACTATAGTCTTATAAGACAAACACCAATTTTATTGAATCACCCACTTCACATGGAACACCAACTCCAACTAGCTAGGCACCAACTTGCAAGGAGACACCAACCCCCCTAGATGAATTAGCACCAAATCAACCACCTAAAACACTTTATCACCTTTATAATACCTTATTTCTCATACAATATATGATGATATTATTCATTAGCTCTTCACACAATTCTATCCCTCTCAAACTAACCTCTAGCCTTCTTCACTCAACTAACCCTCTTATTGACTTGGTTAGGTGATATGACCTTGATCCTCATATACAAAACCTATGTAAAAGATTTATCACTAAACCTATATACTCCTATGATTTTCTATAATAATTATTCTTCTTTCCAAGTGTTATATTATTCGCTTGTTCTCTTCATACTCACCACTTTTTAAAATAGGCCTAAAATTGCCTAGTATTTATGCAAGTCACTTGATCATATCCTTCTTAGTCAAGAAAAAATTCTTATAATATTATTTCATCCATGTAATGGATCTTAATACATCTCATATACATGTATAAAATATGATTTTAGGCCCTTTATGTCTGACCTAATTCAATTAGGCCTTATCTCTTCTTTAGGTCTCATGGAGACATAATCCCATTAGACCTACTTAGCACACGTTACTCTTTGATCTACATTGAAACACTTAAAACACTTCATACAGTATGAAAAAATCATATGTCATTCAAATATACCCCATATATTCTCATATTTATTCCATGACACTTTTTATCTCAAACTACTACTTGAAGCACACCATTAGTATTGTTCATATTAGGCCTGTGCATACACAGAAAATATATCTTGAATAATTGAAGTATAAACTAAATATTTACAAAAATACATAGAAAAAATCACATATTAATAAAAAAATGACCTCATTTTCATCAAAATATTCATCAAATTATTCAACTTGGGGTATATAGGCTCGAACTCTTCTCTACAAGTAACCCACTCAAAACTACCAACTAGCCTCAAAACACAGTCAATGAAACATAAAATTATGACACCTAATTAAAATAATTCAAGATACTATAGTGTAAAAACATGATATTATAACATAATTAAAATAACCTTAAATAAATATATCATAAACTGTAATGGAAGTTATTGGTCTTGCAAACCAATCAGTTGACATTCTTTCTTACAATCTTTACTCAAATAGGCAAGCCATTTTGGCTTCAATGTTCTAACCTATTACATTGAATTCCAATATTTTTAAAATATTGGATAGATAATTAAAGTCCCAAAAACCATCATTATTTTAAATATATATATCAACTCATGGCATAGAGTCTCAAACCCATCACTACAACCTACTTACCCAAAACTGCCAGTTTTCCTTAAAGACCAGTCATGGTGATTTTGAATTTCAACACATATGTAGACACATTAAAAAAATACTAATTAATTTTATTGATATTATATGATCATTATATCATTATTATATAGGTAGATAACATGTTCATATTTTATTATTGGTCTTGCATACCAATCTCATAACCTTGTACCTTCACTATCCCATCTTCACTAGATAAGTCAACTTATGAGAAACATTTTCATCATTACCATTGTCCTAAAAAACATATATCCAACATGAAAATGTATTATAGGTATTTAAAAAATTACCCATGCACATTTATTCATCCCTAATCAATGAAAACACACCCCTAATCAACTTCTCACTTCTTCCTAGTTTTCTCATTGTCTGCACCATTAGGCTTGTTAGCGATTAGTCAACTTGTAAGATCAGTTTAGACACCTGAAGGATAGAAATTGATTATAAACCACCATGTACATCAACTAAAAGTCTTAAAAATTTTCCTCCAATGATTTTAATACTTTGACAATGTCAATTCTATCTACTACAACAAATTATTGAGAAATAAGTCCTTTCTTATAGGGTCTACTCACACACCTGAAAAACCAAACACACCTAGAGGTGCCTAGGAGAGTTTAATATAACCTCCAATCCCTTAAATATCCATAACAAACCATTTTGGTCACTTTATAATAATATCTTCAACATCAAGTTATTGTTAGGGTTCTTTGAGGGTTTAAACCAACTTTTAGTATTAACAATCATTCATAAAACTTAGCCCCTCATCCCAGAAACCAATGTTTATAACTTTGATTTAGGACCTATCCAATATACCTTGAATATCTTAGGTTCTCATGTAGAGGTTACACATGCCAATGAACACTTGAAAGTTCTTCTTGGGTTGAGAACTCTTCATTCTGTACACTTGAGAGAACTTAAAACACTTTTTCAAGCCTTTTTTTTCAAAATTTGACCTAAAAATTAAATAATACACTTGTTATAACCTATCACACATATAACAAATCTTTAGTGACTAATTGCCTTAAAAATTGAACTTGACACCCCATTATGCCATGCTTTCTCTCTTTATTCTCTAGGCTTTAACCTGTACTTCATACTAGGTCTTGAAACTGACCTTCAAACCTCTTTACACATCACTTACATGATAACACAACATTTAATATGCTCAAAAAATGTTAAACATCCTTCATTTGCCTTGAAAATACCTCATGACACCTTATTAGGTTATATAGGGTCTAGAACTAGTCTAGTTACAAATTTGGGCTTAAGGTCTTACCCTTGTAGGCTTACCTTGACATTCTCCTAAGTACTCCATCACCTCATATAACTTCTCAAGTAAACCTCATACAACCTCTTATTTAGATTTTCAATAGAACATCTTCATAGCTCGATAGAGCATCTTCAGAGCTACTTATGTAGATCTTTAAAACTGCTTAGGTAGATCTTCAAAGCTTTGATAGAATTTCTTTAGATCTACTTGGTAGATATTCAAAGCTTGACTAAGGATCTTCATATATAACTATGTTCTATATCAAGTATTAATATCAGGTATATAATCTCATACCCCACACGCCATGCATCTATTCATCAATGACATCAACCTTGACATCAATGACAATATTTCTCAACAAACTCCCCCTTTGTCATTGATGGAAAAACATTCTTCAAACTGACCACTCTCATCTCCCTTAGTTTGTTCAAACTCCCTTCTTGTAATTTCTCCCCCTTTGAAATTAATGACAAAGGGTCCTACATAAACTACCATCTAGAACCACACCTTCTTACAACACTTGTCAGAAACTATTAAAGAACTTAGAGCTACCAATCTCCCCCTTAGATCAAGCATAATCTTTAAATGAACTTAGGTATACAAGATTGTTTACCTTACTTTATGTACCACACACCTATTCTTGAAGATCATGAATTATTTGATTAGCTCCCCTTGATCTGATGTTATCTCTAAAATCAATGCTTGTTTATCATGCTTATTAGGTATATCTACAATCAAATATATTATTCTAATGGAACAATCTTGTCCTCCATTCTAGAGAAAATATTACTAATGGCATGCTCATATGGTATCTCAAATGTTATTCTTACATCAATTATTATCCTTCATGTTTCTCAAGCCACCATGACACAGACCTCATAATGACAACTCTTTCATGCGCATAATCATTGCCATCAGTACTTTGCCAATTTTCTCTATTCACCTTTGATATGCACCTTATGCAAGATGCATCTTCACAATATGCTCCTTGATATCAATTTATTGATTATTAATCAATAGAGAATATAATTCTCAACAACTTACCTTGAATATATCACTCGTATCACTTCTCTCATACTTATACCATGACATGACAAGACTTAAGCCTCCAATGCACTTGAACACCTTTAACATCTTGACCTGTGCCTTCATGAAACCATCACTTATGACAACACTTATCAATGAAAAAATATTATGTGTATGATCATAGCTTACTCAACATTTAAATAAATAGTACACACAAACCATATTCAACACAAATTAAGCACATTGGTATCAATACCAAAAACTTACCTCTTTAACATGTCTTCATACCTTGTTGACATACAACACCTCCCAAAACTCAACAAGCATCCACTACACGTCCACTTATAGATTCATGTTTCCATGAATCCTAATGGAGTCACCCATTCCATAAGGCATTATAATAGCATAAATTCAAGAGATTCCTAGATCTCCATACTCTCACAAGACTGAATATTCTTCAATTTCCTTCTAGGCTTGATTATCACTATAGGCTTTATCTCTTCATCAACCATTTGATCATCAATGTGAGCTAATAATAGACAATTCTAACTTAATTTCACACTTGAGGCATGATCTATCATAGTAAGTAGTTCACTTGAGATTGTAGACTAATCATGACTCATCTTTACTACCTTTGATTTCCATACATTCATCTGCCTTCTTTCTTGCACTCTAAGGGCTTCAAACTTCCTATTTTGACTTGATAGCCTTCTAATTCTGGTAGGATATAATATTGAAAAGTGTCCTACTTTATGATAGTTATAACAAACCACCTTATACATACCATTTGACTGATGTGAATTGTGACTCCTTACATAGTTTCATGAGTACTCATTATTGAAGGGTCTTCTACACTCTCTTGATCTATGACCAAACTGATTGTATACAAAACAATAACCATTGAAACAAATAACATACCTTATAGCATTAGGATGTTTGATATGTCTTTTCATGTTGACCTTTTTGTCTTCAATATCTTCTCCTTGACTATAGGTACCTCCTTTTGGTCTTATTTGAAACCAAGACCCATCTTACCACTTGCAGACTTTTGACTACTCAATATATCATCTAGATCCTTAGTTCTCTTTTCAAACTTTACAAAACTCTTCACCTTGTTAGATGCTTGATCCAACTCAAATTTTAGGGATTATACTTTAGTTTCATACCTGATGCATTCTTCCTCTTTAGCTTTTGGGTTTGCATTGACTATCTTCATTTGTGCCTCAACTTGATTAATGATATCATCATACTCCTTGGAGGTATAACTCAATCTCTCCTCAAACAAGCCAATCTAATCCTTAAAGGCCTTAACTAGTGATCTTAGTTTGTGATTCTTTGTTCTTTGAAACTTTAAATCCTCTAAGGAACTTACCAATTATATCAAGAATCATTTATACTTATTCTTCATCTGATTCTTCATCAACCATAAGGACTTTCCCATTTGAACAATAATCATTATCTAATTTTATGGTCATGAAAAAGGTTTCGTCACATCTAGGTTCATTAATATCACCATCACTATTAGATTCACTTGAGTCACATCAGAAGATTTATCTTCTTTAGTGTAGAAGCTTCTCTTGTTTTTGAAAGTTTCTTTCCTACCTTCATACTTCTTGAACTCCTTTTTGTTTTTTATCAAGCTTATAGGTCTTCCTATCATCTCCATGATGTTCATCATGTTATTCATCATGCTTATATTTATCTTTATTATGACACTTAGATGCAAAGTGACCAATCTTACCACATTTTTAACATTTGAAGGTCAACTTACCTTTATACTTACTAGATCTAAACCTCAAGTTTATTACAAACATGGCTATAAATTGATCATCATGAATATCTAAGCATTCCTCATACTTAAACTTTTTATATTTTGAATTATTCTTAACATTGAAATCTTTTTACTTTTTTGGAGGTCTTCCTTCATTAGTTCTCATCTCATAGGTAGTCAAATTTCCATGAAGACCATCCATCTCTAGCTTGTCAAAATCTTGCATCTCTTCTAATGCAAACACCTTAGAGTCAAACTTAGGAGTCAGTGATCTCAACACCTTTTAAACAACAACAGATTATTTCACTTATTCTCCCAATCCTTTTATTACATTGATAAATTCATCAACCCTTAATAGGTAAGATGCAATGGCTTCATCTTAATTCATCTTCAAGCTTTTAAACTATCTTCAGTGGGTTTGTAACTTAGCCATATTCACCTTGGTGTCTCCTTCATATATAGTCTTCAACTTGTATCATATCTCTTTATCTGATCCATAATGCATTACCTTCACAAGATCTACCTCTAATAGGCCACATAGAATTGCATTCATTGCTTTGGAGTTATTTTCGCTAGCTTTCTTACCTGCTACATCATTTGGTGGAAAAGGAGGAGTAATATAGCCATATACAACTAAATAATATATATAATGACCTTGATAAATCAAATATATCTTCATATTCACATTCAAAAATGCATAATTTGACCCATTGAATAATGGAGCCTTATTGGTAGAGAAACCACCTTGAGCTTGTTGACTAGCCATCCTGGATTCTAGGATCTCCTTTAATTAAATAATTATTAATTATTATTAATTAAATCATTATTAATTATTATTTTTTTTAAATATTACTTAAAGAATCATATATCATTTAAACAAGCATGTACATCTTAGCAAGTATAAACACCAATCCACAAGAGCATGAAACACATGAACATAGTATATATGTGGGAAACCCTAAAGGGGAAAAAACCCCACTAATGATACAAATGGAATAAATTCTTATAATACAAACACTAATTTTAGTGAATCACCCACTTCACATGGAACACTAACCCCAACTAGCTACACACCAACTCAACTAGGCTTTAGTAAGCACCAACTTGCAAGGAGGCACCAACCCCCTAGATGACTCATCACCAAATAAACCACATGAAACACTAGATCACATTTATAATACCTTATTTATTATAAAATATATGATTATCTTCTTCTTTATCTCTTTACACACTTTTATCCCTCTCAAACCGGCCTCTAGCATTCTTTGCTCATCCAACCCTCTTACTAACTTGATTAGGTCATACGAAATTGATACTCATATGAAAAACCTTTTTCAAAGCTTCATAAATTATCTTATACACTCCTATGATGGTATATAATACCTTATTATACTTACCAAGTGTTATATTACTCGCTTCCTCTCTTCATACTCACCAATTCTCAAAATAGGCCTAAAATTGCCTAGTATTTATACAAGTCACTTGATCATATCCTTCTTAATCGGCTGAACATTATTATCTTCTTAGGTAAACCATGGAATTTATATTAATAAATATTATATAAATGGATAAAATATTCTTTGAGTCCCTTTAGGTCTGACCTACTTCAATTATGCCTTATCTCTTCTTTAGGTCTCATGGAGACTTAATCCCATTAGGCCTACTTAGCACACGTTACTCTTTGATCTTCCTTGAAACACCTTAAAACACTTCATATGGAAATAAAACATCATATTTAATTAAAATATACCCCATATAGGCTCATATTTTTCCATGAAACTTTTTATCTAAAACTACTACTTGAAGTACATCATTAGTATTATTCATATTAGGCTTGTGCATACACAAAAAACATATCTTGAAAAACTTAAGCATAAACACCATTTTTAAAAACAAAAATGGAAAAAAATAACATATTAATAAACCTCATGACCTTATGTTCATCAAAAACTTCATATTATGCTTCAACTTATGGTATACAGGCTTAAACTCTTCTCTGCAAGTAGCCCACTCAAAACTACCAACTAGCCTCAAAAGACAGTCAAGAAAACATGAAATTATGACACCTTATTAAACATATTCAAGGTATTCATGTGTATTAAAATTATATTATAACATCCTTATAAAAAAATCAAATAAATATATCATAATATATAATGTAAACTATTGGTCTTGCAGACCAAACAGTTGACCTTCTCTCTTACAGTCTTTACTCAGCTAGACAAGCCATTTTGGCTTCAATGTTCTAACCTCTTACACTGACTTAAAATATTTTTGAAAGCATGGATATATAATTAAAGGAAAAAAAAAACATAATTATGTTTAATATATATATCAACTCAATTCATAGAGTCTCAAACCCATCACTATAACCTACTTACCCATAACTGCTAGTTTGCCTTGAAGACCAGTCATGGTGATTTTGAATTTCAACACCTGTGTAGACACATTCAAAATATCATTATGATTTTTAATGATACTATATTATCATTATATAATTATCATATAGGTAAATAACATGTTTATATGTAAGTATTTGTCTTATAGACCAATCTCATAACCTTGCACCTTCACTGTCTCATCTTCACTAGACAAGTCAACTTATGAGCAATATTTGCATCATTACCATTGTCTTAAAAAACATATATCCAGCATGAAAATGTATTAAAATTATTAAAAAACTTATCCACTCACTTTTATTTATCCCTAATCCATGAAAACACATCCCTAATCAACTTATCACTTCTACTTAGTTTTCTCACTATCTACACCATTAGGCCTATTAGTGACTAGTCAACTTGTAAGATCGATTTGGCACACATGAGGGATAAAACATACTCATAAACCACCATGTAAATCAACTAAAAGTATCAAAATTTATCATCTAATGATTTTAATACGTTGAAATGGTCAACTCTATCTACTATAGTAATTTTTGAGAAATAAGGCCTTTTCTATAAGGTCTACTCACACACTTATAGGTGCCTAGGAGATTTTACTATAACCTCCAATCCCTTAACTATACATATCAAACCATTCTGAGTACTTTACAACAAGATCTTTAACATTCAATTATTGTTAGGGTTCTTTGAGGGTTTAAACCAATGTCCAATCTTAATGGTCATTCATAAAGCTTAGGCCCTCATTATAGAAACCAATGCTTGGAACTTTGATCTAGGAGCCTTCCTAATATACCATGAATAGCTTAGGTTCTTATGCAGAGGTTACATATGCCAATGAACACTTTAAATTTCTTCTTAGTTTGAGAACTCTTCATTTTTTGCACTCAAGAGACCTTAAAACACTTTTTTAAGCCTTTTATTTTAAAATTTTAACTGAAACTTCATCAATACACCTAGGAAAACCTATCAAACATCTGATAAAGCTAACCTATGCATACTTGAATTGGAAACTGAACCTGATACCCCATTATTCCATGCTTTCTCTCTTTTATCTATAGGTTTTCGCATGCAAGTCATATTAGGCCTTGAAATTGAAATTAAAAACTCTTTACACCTCACTTACATGAAAACATAACATCTCACATGCTCAAACAATGTTAAATATACTTCATTTGACTTGACAATGCCTCATGGCACCTCATTAGACCAAACAGGGTCTAAAACTAGTCTATTTGTAGATTTGGGCTTAAGGCCTTACCCATATAGGCTTACATTATCATTATCCTAATTAATCCATCACCTCATATACCTTCTCAAGTAACATCATATAACCTCTTCTTTGGAAATTAAATAGAACATCTTCATATCTCGATAGAGCATCTTCAGAGCTACTTATAAAAATCTTTAGAGCTACCTGGGTGGATCTTCAGAGCTTTGATGGAATGTCTTTAGAGCTACCTATTAGATCCTTAGAGCTTGACAAAGGATATTTTTGTCTCACTATGTTCTATGCTGAGTATTTATATTAGGCATACAATCTCATACCCCACACACCATGCATCTTGACATCAATAACATCAACCTTGACATCAATGATAACACTTTTCAACATCTTGGTTGTTTGCACTACTATGAAGAGCACAAATGTTTTGTAATGATCCTCCTCAGGATAATCCAAGTGGTCTAAATCTTCACTTGTAAAGATAACAACTTGATTTTCTTCTTCCTTCCACCTATGTGTTACTCTTCAATGGTGATAACTGTCATGACTTCACCATTCAGGTTCATGCCAATAAAATCAAAGGTAGGGTTGTTTGGAGGCAAGATATCTGCTAACTTGAACTCATTCAATCTACCTACTTTAGAAAGATAACCAATTTCATTATTATTTTAATTTATTTCATTCATCTCCAATGATGGTATGGGTATTGTCAAACAAGTCAAAATGGGTCAACCCCCTATAGTCAAAACTTGATATAGGGTACAATATAATGTCATAGGGTGTGTCATAGTTAATTTTATGTGATTTAATTTCTTATTATCCTTGGTCATTGTCTAAATTAGTCTTTTTGTCATTTGATGTGACTTAGGGGTCATTTTATGGGTCATAAATGAAGTGGTATAGTTTTCAAGCTGTCCATGTGTTCCAAACTTTATTATAACATCCAATGTGTCAGATTCCTTGTCAATAATGTTAGGAATAACTAAAACTTGTAGGTTTCTAATTGAAAATCAAGAAAATAAGTGGAAAAGAAGGAGTTTCAAAGGGTGTATGACCTATAAGAGAGAATGACACATGGGAGAAGGTTTTGTGATGAATCTTCAACTTCCTTAGACTCATTTCCATGTTTTAAATGCTTTGGAAGTGCCAAAAATGGGCTAAGACCATTTTGTTATTTCATTGTTCCACTATGCACATAAAATTGGTCAACAAGTTTTTAGTTGGTATGGATAGTAGGGGCACTCCCAGGTCAAATTATCTTGTTTGGTGGTGGATATTAAACTTGATCAACTTCAATTTCATGTTTGAAGTTCAAGGAATGGTAGATTGTACTTTATGAACCATCTTTAACAAGTTGAGTATGTTTTTTATTTTCCTATTATTTCCCACACCCTATAGGTTTTGATCTTGTTTGAGCTATTTCATACAACTCATTTGGTGAATTTTATTTAAAAGTATGTTTAATCCCTTATCTCATATTTATCACTCTTGGTTTCATGTTTTAAAATGATTTCATGAGTTAATTAGCTCAGATTGTAAGAAGGTGTTGCTAGTGAGGTTACATTCAATTGTCACTACTTGATAAGGTTTGGTTCTTTTCAAGGGTCTCATATGAATGTGATATTTGGGTATTCATTATTTCATGTCATAACCATCCCCTTCTTTCCATTCTTGGTCTTACAAGTTCAATCATTGATCAAATACACAGTCACATGTATTATACAATCATCCTTCTACTTATTTCTAATTGCAGTCATGGTGTTTGTAGATTTTATCACATGAGTGGGAGGTACATGAAGAGATTAAATATTTTTAACATATTCTTTAAGCATAAAAAACCAATCAAACGTCCTTCAAATGCCATATTATAGACTGTGGTGACAGTCAATGCTATACATATACACAGTCAGTCATGGATGTGCACCTACAAGTGATCTCAAAAGAATGTCACACTAAAGAGGGATATGAAAACTTGTCTCAAACTCTAAAATTTTATAATATTTCATTTAAACACCTTTATGGAGCATCAAATTGGTTATAAGGTCATGTTTCATGCACATTACTATGATCACACTCATTGCCTAGTCTGCAACTATACCAACACCTACATGAGATTGAAAATGTTGGAATGGGAGACTTGGTACCTATTTAAAATCCTTTAAAGTGTGAAATATGTATTTGGATATATTTTGATTGTCTATAATTTATTACAAGCATATATATCCTACACATTGGCTACATTCACATTCACTTCCTGCATATGGAAATGTCCACCTACAGGTAGCACTGACAGAGAGTTGGAGGTGATATATGGAGATATTAGAACATGTTTTGAGACCATAATTTAGGTTTTAATATGTTTAAAAGACCTTAAAAATCATGTCGTAAACATCAACGTAGTTGGAAGTATTTAAATATCACTCTAGGTGAAGGAATGTGAACTCAGGGATAAAATCCCTAAAACACCAAAACAAAGTCCTCAACACTTTTGGTGTTAATGTATGATGATGTCACATAGAGTTTTGACCAACAAAAATGGACCTATATTATATCCTCCACATAGGGGAAGAGCCTTGTAAAATAAATAGGATGTATGACTAGAGGAAAGAAGTGTTTGAAGGCCTCCATTTCTGACATTTGTTCACTTTAGTTTTTCAGAGTATTTTATAGGAATAGAACTTTCAAAGTGACCCCTACACCCAAACTACATTATGGATACATGCATTCATATTAAGTTATTCTAAGTAGATGAAAGAACACTTTTATGGTATAAATGTCATCAATAAATATTAGATTACTAGGTTTTGGCCTAATGGGCACACCTATAGGTGAACTATGGTTTGAAAGGACCACCTATAGTTGACTGTAGGTATCCATAGTCTGATGACACAATCCTAGACATGAAAACCTAATGGGTAAGGAAAAATTAAAGTCTAAGAATTATTTAAAAACTTCTATCAGGATACAAAGGTAGGTGGCATAGATTGCAAGGTATATATCCACCTAGAAAACCCTTGTTGTGCTCTAAGATAGTAAACTGTAGCTAAATGTGGTATGGAAGTGAGCTAGGAAGTGGTGTTTTGGGTGTTGATATGCATTAAAAATGAGATTAATGAATTTGAGTGACTATCTAATGGCATTATGAACTTTAATAAGGTCTTGGGGCAATGTATTAATGGTTTAAAACATGTAGAATCACTTATAGGTGTCTCTTTGAAGGAGAAACACAGTCAATAGTCAATCATGGTGGAACAAAGACATGGTTTGAGGGTGAAAGTATGAATGATAATAGGTTTGTGAACATTTTAAAAACCTCCATATTGATATTTAATAGTCTATGACATTCTCATATAATGGATACATAGAATAAAATGGTTCTAACAAAGCAACACACAATCCACATTAAGATCATGCACACAGTGAACTTTCTCATGAGTCTGTCTTGGTTTTTGGGGTAATTGAAGGTGATAAATATGAAACCAAACCTTTAAATTCAACATATATGATCCTAATCACTTTTAAAAACTCCTCAGACCACCATTTAGTATGTGGTAATAGGGGAAGTGCCCTCTATTTTATCTCAGATAGAGGGCACTCCCTAGGAGGGCAAACCTATAGACTTTGAAGGAAGGGGATAACAAGGTCAGATAAGGGTACATTTAACCTTGAAATAAGGTGTGGAAAGTTTAATGATAACTATACCAACATAAATAACCATGCACAGGTGGATAAAATCAATTAGGGTATTCAAAATAAACAAAGGTGCAGGTAGACTTACTAGGTCTTGTTTAGGCTTATTATCCATTTGGGGGTCTAATAACACTTTTTGAATTATATGATAATTATAATCCATGTAAAAAAATTTATAGGGATATTTAAAGTGTGTTAAATCTCTTGGATTTAAAATGAATCCACTTTTGGATTAAGACCAATTCAAGCCTATAGGAAATGGAAGAAGAAACTAAAGAGACTCATTTGAAATGCTCACATCTTCTTAGTGGTTGTGAATGGGAGTTTGAGGAGTTAAAGGATTTTTAATGAGGTCTTGGAAAGGAAAGTTTTGGAATTTATCTACAATTCCAACATCGTACCTTTATAAACAAAGGCTAAGGGACAAAATGGCATAAAACCATCACAAACCCTTGCTAAAGACTAAATTGGGAAGATGAAGCAAGAGATGAATCCATATGTCATGTAATATATATATAAATGGTTATAATTTATATAAGACTCTCCAAGGCTCCTCCCCACCCATTTGAGGTGTTCCCTACTTATGTAGATAAGGTAAAAAATGGAATTTATTGACTATTTTTGATGTTGTGTAGCTATGGAGGGGTTTAAAATGATTAAATAAACTTTAGAAGAGGTATTGGGACTTTATACAACCCATCATGTCAAATTATATCAATATAATTTATCCTAAGTGTTTATTCAAGTGTTCCCATTTCAGCTAGTCAAAATTGCCATAGTGAACAAACTAGTGGGAGAGGGACAACTTCAAGTGGGAAGATTTTTAAGGAATACCTAAGAAATATAAGACCTTAAGGGGTTATAAAAGGTGTTATTCACTCCCTTTTATGGATAATATTTAAAATTTGAAGGCAACTTTGGTGCCAAGTGTGAGGGGTGAGTGAAAGAGGAGTTATTTAGACTACAAATAGTGATGACCCATATGTAGAAGAATCTTGATAATTAGGGATGCAACCAATCCATGGTGGATCATGTATGTAACCCCTTCCCCTTATTGAAATAATCACATCTATCCCTATTTTGTTGTGTGATGTTATAAAAGGGCCAAATGATGAAGGTAGTTTTATGAACAAGTAAAATGAGTCCAACGCCACATTTCAATAGTTTCATGACTTTGAGGAACATTTTTCCAATGAGACCTTGCATATTATATATTATAATTCATTCCCTTACATGTGTAACTCATTATCTCAGTTTGACAAGTGTTTTTATAACTCTTGGGCTTCTATCTTCTCACTTCTCTCTCCAATTCTATAAGTAACAACCATTTTGGCTCTTGTAAGCTAATACCACACCATGTATGTCAAAGCCCTGATAGAATGACATTGTATTTTAGATTTTAAAAATAAATTTAAGTTTTTTTTTTTGAGTTTATGAACATTTTTATAAGTGTTCAAGTGATGTATGGTGAAGTTAGTGATAATATTTTATCCATGCTTTCCTTATCCTTTAATGTTTATGTAAGAGTTCCTATTATAATAGGTCAGATAGAGTGAATTCAAGTATGTTAGCCTCCTTTAAATTGTAAAACTATTCTTAGAGTGTGAAATTTTCCCTCTGTTTTATTTAACTTGTGTTGGTTCATGCATATCACCTGTATATTGAAACATTGATGTTAGAACCATATAGGACTTATAAGCTAGTTTGTATGCCTTGTTTCTTAGTGAAATAAGTATGATGGTCATGTGTAACTAATATTGGTGTATCACCCCCTTAGATCAGTTTTAATTCATTCAAATTATAACTCTTTTCCCCATAAGAAACTAGTTAATTATGTGCTAAGCATTTCAAGATACATTCAGGGAGCTAGCTCTTAAACCTAGATGTCTACTTCTACCTACAGGTAAAGCCACATACCTAGGAGTATTATCATGTTGCAAAAATATGGAGGAGGCCTAAATACCTTATTATTAGGTGCAATATTTGGTACCAATAGGTATTACACTACTTATATCTAGCTATTGACCATCTTGAATTAGCTTGTCTTGTGTAGAAATAAGAACATATGATAAGAATTCTCGAATGCATAACATGCATCCTCTTCATCTAGTTACTCTAGCTCTCTAATTCTTCTTCTTGTGTGGGAATCTCATAGTTATTTTTATTTTCATCCAATAAATCACTTGAAACAAATGTTCCTTTTTTATCATTAGACTCATCTTCACCACTACTCTCAAAGATTGGTTCATGCTTATGAAAAGATACATTATCAATCAATAGGATCATTTTAGCACTTATCTCATTTCTATATCAGTAGATGCCAAATTATGAACTTTAAAATAAGGTATTGTGGCCCATTTCATACATTTATTTTTTGGGATATGTTGAAATAAATGGCATTGAATTAGTGAAAGCACCAAAAATGCTTGATCACTAAAGTGAGGGAAAAGATCATACTGTACACATGATGAATTATCATAAATTTATGTATTAAAAGTAACAAAAATGTTTTTACTTATCATGGGGAGGATATATTGGTAATATGATTGAGTCAATGCTTTCTTATAAGGTGTAGATTAGCTAATGGGCTGATTATAGGCAAGTAAATCAAAGGATTTTGGGTGTAAACATGTGAATGTCCTGGCAAATAAAATGGGTCCACATAATAGTCATGCAACATTTATTCTTGTTTAGTTTTAAAACCCTCTTGGTAAGTCAATGCCAAGGATGTGAGAGAAAATATATTCCTTAGAATAAACATAGCAGTTATGGGATCTAATTTTTATAGGTTTGGGTCTTTTAACCTCCTATATAACTCATGAAAGTGAATGTTTAATGTGCTCATAGATTCATTGGGATCCCTATGGAATATATAAAATTTTTAATACAAGGTAATAAGGTTAATGAACATACTAAAATGGTTAATAAATAAATTTTAGAAGGTAACCCACTAGGTAATTCACCCATCCAACAAGCAGAGGTACCAATTATATACATCCATATCCAGAAATTGGGGAAATAGCCAATAAGCAACATATTCATGTTGGATTTGAGTCTTGATTATGTCATCCTTAAATGGTTTAATATGTTCTTATGCCATCCATATCCCACCATGTGTGTATTTTTTATAGAAGTAACCAAGATATTTGGACAAGTCATGAGTGGGTCCAAGAATGTTCATAGGGCAGCCACCTCCACGTAGCCAGGCAAAATCCAAAGGTGGGTACAAAATTTAGTTTCCTAGTTGTATAACCTATAAAATCATTTGGACAAAGCCTCTAAAGTGATAAAGTTAAATTTATTCTATTAAACTTTCAATTTTTTATCTTTTAGGGCCCTCCTTCTAGAACCAATCCTGTTGGTGTGTGTTTTAACATGCACCAAAGTTCTAATATAATCTCAAAACTTGCCAATCTTAAAATGAGATTCCCTAGAATATCCCAAAGGTTTATATATACCTGGCCTAGGTGTACTAATCTTCATTTAGTGGCTCATTGTGACCATTCCATTTCAAGGGGCCTTTTTTGGTTACACCACTCTAAACTTCAAACTTCATTTCATTGGATTTTGGGTACTTGAACAATGTAAAAGATAATGTGTTTATTGTTTCATTCAAAATGGTTTTGTGTTGTGTTGATAATGACATAGTGTGCATTCATCCACTCATTAGGAAATTGGGTTAGATAAAATAAAATAGATAAACTTACATTTAAAACTTGCCTAATAAACCAGTGTTTAGGGTTTTACTCATTTACAATTGATTTTATTGTTCATTCATTCCTTTGGTTAAATATTCAACAACTCATTTAAGATAATGGAGAAATTAAAAAAATGCAAATATTCATTTCGATTGTTAGTTGCACTCAAACCCTAAGATAATAATGATTAAAAACAATAAAAGAAAAGGGAGAGAGAGAAAATAAAAGCCTATAATAATGGTGATAAACTCAAGATCATGATCACAATCCTTCCATAAAATATCCTTTGATATAATTAGTTCTTGAAAAATTAGTTTTATATCTATTTCAAGCTTCTAGGAAGAGCAGATAAGGAAAAGATAGCCACAAAAACCATTTACATACACATAATGAAAAAAATAATTCCAAGTCTTTAATTAATCAAAACATATCATCTTGATAATCACCTTGGAGTTCATTACAATATATCTCTCAAAATAATAATAGAATAATGTAAGGAGAGGATTTGAGGAAGAGATGAACACTAAGAAATCATGAAAATTGTAAAAAATGAAAAGGGGATAGCTCCAAATCTCTTATATAAGAAGAAAAGCCAACACTTTGAGTGTAAAATACAAGTAATATATATCAATTGGCCTTCTAAAATGGAGTAATTTTAACCAAAATACCCAAATACCACCATGAATGCTCTAGATACCTCCTCTTCCCATTCCCATCACTCTCACTATTCACCTTGTAAAATAGACCAAAATGAAGTCAAAAAGGTGAATTAACAAGCTTGAAAAATTTACTAGCATAGAATAACATGAATAAGTTTTAAAAGAGGAGGAATTGAGAAAAATTAAGGGTATCATTATGTCCAAGCTAGAACTGACTTTCTATCAACATGAATGGTTCAAATTTTCAACATCAAATGTTCAAGATATCATCACAAAATGAAAGGTAGGTCCAAAAACACCCTTGAAGAAATATTCAATATTTTTAGGTTATTGGGTTGTATTTTTAAGTCATTTTTCTAAATTTTTGACCTCTAGTTTTAATCGAGATTTGAAATATTGAATAGAATTAAGGGGCAATTCCATGATTAACTAGACCTGATCAATGTTTGATTCCATAGATAATACTATGTTTCAAATTTTGAATTTGGTAGGAAATGGGTTTGGGGGGTCTAAAACCCAATCGGGGGTTGGACCCATGATTACACTATGAAATAATGATTGGGTAGTTTCTTTGTAGATCAGGCTTTAAAACTCAAAATACCCTAAAATACCGAATGAATTTTAAATTAGAAAAATTCACTCCCTAATAATCCTAATGAGAATAGGTCAAGACTAAAATTATAAGTTAGAATAAATTAAATATTTTTACAAGTTTTTCACTTAGAGAAGTAGGATTTTGTAAGTTCAATACAAGGACATAGAAATCATTTTCAAGAGGAGTGCCAAACATGAAACTTTCTCATATGATCCCAATGAACATGATGGAGTAGGTTTCAAAGGTTGAAATGACATGGAAACCAAAATGACCCATTATATAAAAATGAGAGACCTGAGAAAGTTTAAGAACAATTGTATAGATACCCTATAAGTGGGATAAGTGTCTTTAAAGTGCATTTTATTTCAAAGAGTAAAACATGAAACTTATCTACACAAGAATGGTCAAGAGATTGGATAGGTCTTAGAGGTATAATAGGCATGTTTTATGAAAAACACACCCCCTTATTATGAGAAGTGGTGGAGCCCTCTTAAAGTTTCTTAAATTCAAGGTTTTTGGAGTTTTGGCTTCTCCCTAATTAGCATATTTGTTTTTATAACCTAGAATTTGAGTTTTCTCATAGTTTTACCATGCATTTATTATATTCATAATGGAATTTTATCCCTATTAAGGCCCCCCATAAGTTTTGATTTCAAGCACAATCAGAGCATTATCATTTCCTAATTAGAATAATGTATTTTCATACTTATAATATTTGTATTACACAAACATTCTAGTCTACAGAGTTAGACTTATTTTGAAGGACTTAGAGTCTTAGTTTCTTGAAGTTCTACATGGCACCTTATATAGTTAAATAAATGAATGGGTGAGTTTTATTTGATTATGTTGTTTCCTTTTTACTTAGTCTCTTTTTATGGTTTTTTGTACGTTAAACAACTGAATTAGAAAGCACCATGTGGTTCCAACCATCAAAATGCATCAATCTCCTAGTCTTGATAAAAAACATTAGATCCCAAGATAGCCTGACTAATAATATCCCATAACTATTATAATGGTTAGTATTCTAGTCTTGACAGAGATGTTAGAGCCTAGGAGAGCTTGATTTAATGATAACCCACTGCATGGCCTTGATGACTAGTACTACTAGAGCTTGACCAGTCAAATGGGCTTGATGTCAGACATATCACCTTCCTAATTTTGTTAGAGTTGTTATATCCTAGGAAGACCCACACAAATTTAAATATACCACATGGCCCATTGTCAGAGATATAAGTCTTCTAAACCTAACATAAATGTTAGAGCCTAGGGGAGCCCATCCTACCAAACTGTGCCACATGGCACTTCCATACATATTGATAGAGGAGGCCTAAAAAGTCCCAAAGTAGGTATAAAAAAGTATAATCAAACTTATATAGTTAATAAAAAGGCACCTTGTGTCACTTCACTCCTACAGTTGGCTACACCTACTCCTAAGGATGTAAAAGTGAAGTATCAGGGCACACCTAGGTGGTAAACATTGTAGTCATGGTTAATCAATGGTTAACACATGGCACATTAAATAGGCTACCTAGGATGCCATTAGGATAAAATGATTATGTCCCTACCATAATATTAACATTTAAAAAATGGGGACCTAGGCCCTGATTGGACAAATGGGGATATTGTATCACAATATCCAAATCTAGCAGGTGGTACATATTAAATATTGATGAGTTTAAGTCTAGAATGGAAAATAAATGGGAAAATCCAAACACCAAGTCAAATTTGAATTCATGTTGAGTGATCTTCCGTGTTCTATTAATACAAGAGATATTTTTATATCCCTACAAGTGCCTCTAGGTGAGCTCATTTACCATTATTACTCTTATTTTCTTTACATTTATGTGCCCTCCATGCTCAATCTTTGCTTAGAAATTTTTATTATAGATAGCTAACCCCTTCTATAATGGTTGCTTATTATTATTCTAACCCCAACGGTGATCCTGAGTATAGGGACATAACATTCTTGGATGGCCTCACACATTTCAAACACTATAGTGAGATGTTTAAGGCTATTGACTTGGTGTCAAAATATTCTTAAAAAAATGATGAATATGAAGTAGACTATGAATATGCCCTTTAGGAATATGAAAAGTGTGGGATATACTAAGTTTTAGCCAAGCAAGAGGTCTTCCCCTATGCTGACTTATTTTGCAAGTTACTTCTCATTTATAAGTGACTACAAGATGATGTTAATGATATGGTCTGCTCTATGAAACCCAAGCATCATATTATAGATATTTTGGGAGCCACTTTCAAATATTACTATAAAATCCTAAATTATATAGTCACATATGATTCTACTCTAGTGAGCACCTAGATTAAAACTTACCAGCTATATGATGGCTTGAAGGACTAGGTAGAGAATATAGATGCTAAGTGGGTTAAAATGATGGAAGTGAAATCATATACAATTCATACCTTTAAGGAGGGATTCCATATCAGGATGATTCTTCTAGACCATTTGTTTAAGTAGAATGACTACCTACACATCACCCTGATATGGATTCCCCTATTCCATATGATACTCAAGGGTGACCAGGTCCTTAACCTTGGGGGATGATCAATTTAAACTTAATCAAGGTAGTGGGAGATGATCATGGAGGAGACAAATTTTACATGATGAGATACCTAGTTGACATAGTCTATGCAATAATCACATTCAAGCCTTAAACCTTTCCAACATAGGTTCCCAGGGGGCCAATGGTCCATGTAGTTTTATACAAACTATATGGCCACCATTATCAAAACCACATCTAGGACATATATGAGTCCTTCTACCTAGTGGTCTACATGGCCATAAATGATGCAGCCATGCCTCTATTATCAAAAGAGATAAGGGAATCTCTCACCCCCATTCGAGACTACTAGTAATATCAAGATGACACCATCATTTGGGTGTCCAATACTCCTAAGGCTCCCCTCTACCTACCATAGTAGGAAATCACCTACTAGTTGGTAGAAGGCATATTTATCCATTGTATCAACTACCAATAGAAGGCCTACCTACCCCTTACGATCACCATTAGGAACTATGTGTACATATATTTCTCCTTTGTAAAATATGGTAGGTAGAAGGGACACATATGCCATAGGTAGGGCCAATCATAGAGACTGGGGGACACATGACATCATTCAAGTTCAAATATCAAAATATCAATCCCACCTGAACATAAACTATGGTATTTAGCCCCATGAGAAGGATGTGCTCTATATGAAAATAGCGAATGATCAATAGGTGTTCATATAAATAGAGGAAAAGAAGAAGAAAGGAAATTAGGATCATCTTGGGACATTTGACCAAGCTGGCCTTGCCTCTTCCATGTTGGCTCATCATGGAGGGGATGTTTAGGAAACTCCTCCCAAATCTCCTAAAGAATTATAAAATGTGTCCCAACTCCTTTTATTCCCTAGCTTCTCCTCCATATGTTTTTCCTTCATGACCTTAATATTTAGTTCCACCACCCCATGTGGTACAAGTATCTTAACCTCAAGTAATTCAATCTCAGGTTCCTCAACCTCTAGTGGCTCAACATCTAGTAGCCTGACCCTAAACTCTGTGGGTGTTTAGGTTTAACAACATCAGTAACTTGGAAATGAGCCCAATGTGGTACAAAAAATTGAAACCCATAAATATCCCTCCCATACTCCCACCATTACTAAGCCACCAAGTGGAAACCCTCCTGGTTTCCCTACCCCATAAAAACACACTCTAAAAGGGCCCCTTTGTCCCTGTTCCTCCATAGTGCCCCTACTAGTTCTCCTACATCTTTAGATGCCTACGGGTGCACCAAATACACCAAGTTATACTACCTCCCCAATAATAATTTCACCTGTGTAAATAATTAAATTGGTTATGGCCCCAATATCAACACTAGTGATCAACTAACATATTACTCTATTGATACCCATGATCTCTACCACATTAACTCCTTCCTCTAAAATCTCTAAAGTTAATTTGAGAAAGATTCCCAAGAAGAAAAAATGTAACTCATCCTTGGCCTCCTACACCAACTCCCATTTCTCCCATCATTATTCTTAGGCCTTCCTTTTGCATTATCTTGGGAGATCAAGGACTTGGATTTAACCAACCAATTTCATTCTTTCTACTAAATGCCCTTCTCCTTAGTGTCTTTTCTCCATAGATTCTTTTCACCTAGAGATAATGGTAGGCATAGATGTTCCCTTAGGCCTCTCCTTCCATCCAATACCATTTCACCCCCATGCCACCTACTCCTCTATTTCTCACTTCATTCCCTCCATTTTATTTATTCCTCTTCCACCTAGACCTCTACATATTACATCCATTTATATCACCCTAATAACACATTCTTCTACCTTGGGAATAGCTATGTCAAGATCTAGAACATAAAGCTCTGATACCACTTTGTCAGGATTAGGAGCACAATTGATTACCTTTTACAAGCAACTAAACACGGAATTTAACCAGAAGTAACAAGTAACTAGAATTCAGAAATAACACAGAATATGAGAGACAATACCCAATTGTATTAATACTCTTCCAGAAGGAAATACAATAAAGAAATCACACTCTTCTTCTCACACCTCTAGGGCTCCCACACCTCTAGGGTGTACAATAATCTCCCTCAAGATTTCTCTCTCTCAATTACAGTCACAACAAACAACTCAAACACAAAGTTGTTGTTCACCTCCACCAGTCAATAACAATACTATTAGTCCACCAGTCAGTAATAATACTGCCAGTCCACCAGTAAGTGACAATCAACTCAACCGTTATTGCCTACTTCCAGTCCACCAAGTACTCAACATACTCCAAGTAGATCTCTTTTGATCTTGCTTCTTGTTGTGTTTCAGATCTCCTTTGATCTTGCCGCCACGTAGATCTCCTTTGACCTTACACACACACACACACCTACAAATCAACTGATCTTACTTACACATGTAGATCTCACCTGATCTTGCTATACCGCAGATCAACCTAGCCTTGCACACCTGCCGACCTAGATCATACACACCTAGAATAACCCTTGTCCTTACCTCACCAAGTCCTTATGATTCTCCCTTGGATAGAACTCTAATTCTATAGGACTGATTCTACAATCTTGCAATATAGCCCATGGGTCTCTTAAATAGATCCCATACAAACAATAATTAGACATCTAATTACAATAATTAGAACCACAGCTCTAAGACTAAAATTAGTCTTTTACATGCAAACTAATTGTTCATCTAAAATTAGACCAATTTCAGAGACGCATGCAAATGCATGCACACACAGGTTGCCAACATCGGTTTCTGTCTGACTGATATCGGCCGACCCATAACCAATGTCAATTACTATGAACACTAAAGATGACTGATGTCAATTGATCAGACTAACGTCGATTGCCTACAACTCAACAACCTCCTCCTGTTTGCATCTTGGTGAAGCTTTTAGCTCCACAACCTAACAATCTCCCACTTAGAGATAAATAGATGCACATGTACCTGTACCTGTATATCATCTAATTTGTTTCCTAGCTTGTATCCCTCTTCAAGTTCAATCTTGAAGACTAACCACCATAAATCCTATGGTGCACCTCTTGTCATCCATGTAACTTGCCATATCCAAATCTACATACCCATGTAGAGAAGTCCCTGACCCTGCATCACATGTATACCTACTGTTGGTCCCTCTTAGATACCTGAGAACCCACTAAACTACTTTCTAGTGCTTCTTTCCTGAATTGGCTACGAACTTGCTGACAACACCCACTACTGGGGCAAAAATAGGTCTAGTACACATGTACTTAACCTCATCATGTGAATTGGGACACTATTCTATGAACCATCCAACCATCGGTGTGCTAACCGATTCTACATCTTACATCTTGAACCTCGCCACTACCTTATTCACACAATCATCTAGAGACAAAATCAACCTGTGATCTTCCATGTCTCTAGAAAAACTCATGCCAAAGAATTTCGCTCCTCCTAAATCCTTCCTGGCACACCTCTGAGCTACCTTTACCTTTAGCTCAAAAAAACCTTGCATGTGTGACCCTACAACAAGCATACACACTACATACAGTAACAGGATAATGTTGCAATCATCATCCAACCTAGTAAAGTAAACACAATGGTTACATTGACATTGACTAAAGCCATGCTTTATCATACACCTGTCAAACCTGTACCACTGTCCTGGAGCTTCCTCAAGACCATATGACCTGGCCTTCCATCTCATGTGTCCATTCTCTCTCTTTTTTAACCAAGGAATCCATTCATCTTTCAGTGCTTTCTTTCCAGCTAGCAACTCTACCAAATCTCCCTTTTGGTTGTCATCCAAAGAATTCATGCCATGCTCCCACTGTTTCCTAGATTCTACCTACTCTACTTCTTTAAAACTTCCTGGTTCTTGACCATCAGTGAGCAACAAGTACTGTAAAGAAGGGGAATAAAAAATTTGAGGCTTACTTACCCTTTCATTCCTCCATATGGGTGTTTGAGACTCATTGAAAGCTTGTTGCCCACCCAAAATCTATCTCAGTGACCGATGTCGGTCACCTCCCAGTCTGCACCTGATTGATGTTGGTTCCATGCGACTGACCTGACTGCTGACACTGGTTCCCTGACTGACATTAGTGTCCTCCTGCCTGACACCACAGACTCTGGTCTACACATGACCTATTTTGGTACCTGCCTGTTCGACGTTGGTTCCACCTAATCGATGTCAGTAACTGTGTTTTCCTGTGAGTGATGACTTTTTACCCACGAGCTCACTTTGGATCAAAACCCTATCCAAACTGCCCTGCTCAGAATTATTCAGCCCCTGTGACTGATCTCTATCCATCATCTCCTCCTTGAAAACCATGGCTTTCCAATTCTTAAGTTTGTCAAACACATCTAATTTCCTCTTAAGAACATGCATCCCCTTCTTACTCATGTGACCAAGCCTACAAAGCCACATCTTTGCAATAGAAGGAGAATCAGTAATACAAGTAGGTAGATAAAGAGTACCTACTTTCTTACCACATGCTAATTCAAGTACATCCACTGTGAGAGTTACTGTGCATCTCTTATCACCCAAATTTCTTGAAGAAATTAGCCTCCTCTTCAGAACTGGGACCTACATGACATCCTTCAACACCCATGTGTTGGTCGTCTGCAATTTCAGCCACACTTCACCTTTGCCAATACTTTGACAAGGCTCACCAACCCTCAAATAAATATTTCCAACGTCTCTACAGACATTAACATGGAAAAATACTCTATTTATGGCTGCATGGAAAGAGGAAACAAAATTTATAAACCAAGATTCTACTTTATCCAAGGAACATTCAAGAGCATCTTGTGCAACAATACCTGCAACATCTTCTTCTTCATTTCCTTCATGCTGATCTTCTACCAACCAACAATCTTTCTTTACCTGCTCTTTCTTTCCATAATTTTGTAATTCATCATTCTTGCTTTTGAATTCCTCCATTCTTAGCTTACTTTCTTCTGCCATTGCTTTACTCCCACTCAATCAGAAACCCCTGAGAGTGACCTGTAATCAAACACAAACTTGCTCTGAACCAGGCTCTGTGAACCTACAACCTAGCTCTGGTACCACTTTGTCAGGATTAGGAGCATAATTGATTACCTTGTACAAGCAACTAAACATGGAATTTAACTAGAAGTAACAAGTAACTAGAATTCAAAAATAACACAAAATATGAGAGACAATACCCAATTGTATTAATACTCTTCTAGAAGGAAGTACAATAAAGAAGTCACACTCTTCTTCCCACACCTCTAGGGTGTATAATAATCTCCTTCAAGAGTTCTCTCTCTCAATTATGATCATAAAAAATAACTCAAACACAAAGTTGTTGTTCACCTCCACCAGTCAGTAACAATACTACCAGTCTACCAGTCAGTAACAATACTGCCAGTCCACCAGTAAGTGACAATCACCTCAACCGTTGTTGCCTACTTCCAGTTCACCAAGTACTCAACGTACTCCAAGTAGATCTCCTTTGATCTTGCTCCTTGTTGTGTTGTATATCTCCTTTCATCTTTTTTCCACGCAAATCTCCTTTGACCTTGCACACACACACACACCTGCAAATCAACTGATCTTACTTACACATGTAGATCTCACCTAATCTTGCTATACCGTAGATCAACCTGGCCTTACACACCTGCTGACCTAGATCATACACACCTGAAAGAACCCTTGTCCTTACCTCACCAAGTCCTTATGATTCTCCCTTGGATAGAACTCTGATTCTATAGAATTGATTCTACAATCTTACAATACATCCCATGGGTCTCTTAAATAGATCCCATACAAACAATAATTAGACATCTAATTATAATAATTAGAACCATAGCTCCAATACTAAAATTAGTATTTTACATGCAAACTAACTATCTGTCTAAAATTAGATCAGTTCCAGAGATGCATGCAAATGCATGCACACAAAGGCTATCGACATCGGTTCCTGTCTGACCGATGTTGGCAGACCCATAATCAACGTCGATTACTATGAACACTGAAGATGATTGACGTCAGTTGATCAGACCGACATCGATTGCCTACAACTCAGCAACCTCCTCCTATTTACATCCTGGTGAAGATTTTAGCTCCACAACCTAACAAGCTAGGTGTCTCAGGTGCATGAGATGACTATGTAGGGTGATCTCAAATTCTAGTGGGACTTTGATCATAGCTGAGGGAACATGAGGAGGATACTCACCTAAAAGTTCATCCAAGAGGGAAACATTGTGGTCTATAAAACTCAACAAGACCTTTTTTCACTCACCAAATTAAGGACATCCATAGGAGAAGAGAGAGTGCTTGAGGACCTAGTTTTTGTGATTCAAGCTACACATGATATGTCAGAGAAGTTGATGGAAAATATGAAAGGACATTTATGATACTTGGAAGCATAAGTAAAGAGCAAGGCACATATCCTAAGAACCTAAGTATATTTGGAAAGGATTGCTCTTATGGAGAGAAAGTGTTAAAATATGGTACTAATCATAGATAAGGGCATGTTCTTAGAATTTAATATCATACCCATTTGAGACCTAAGCCTCTACCAGGCATATTTTGAGATCATGAGGGATTTAATGGAAAAATGGTTAAACCTAGTGTAAATAGTAGTGGATGCTTTAGAAGACGGAATGGTAAAGATGTTGAACTACTTCAAGGAGGTTAACATCATTATGCTTTTCCACGAAGATGGCACCCTTCTAGACATAAGTGAGTTTGGAGTTCACTAGGGTCACTTTGACTAGGTCATGATAAAAAGTGTAGTAAAAGCCAATAAATGTAGAGCCTAGTTTGTGTTGAAACTCTCTACGTAATCCACTATGAGCATCAATCAAGTCTTTTAGATCATACTATCCATGGAAGCCCCTATCCAAGTGTATCAAAGAGTGGTGGCCCAATCAGAGGTGATATTTCAAGATCCACTAATGAATGTGGATAAGATGGATAGGGAGTTTGAGATGGTGTTAGTCTCATTAATTACCAAGGAGGCATAATCTAAAGATTTATGGGTAGTTCATCAATGGCTCATCCACATATTAGTTAGGTGGACCCTCATATATCTCATGGAGGAAGTGGAAGACATTCTCTCCTTTTTTAAATTCATGCAGCTATAAAAATCTTTGGGAGGCCATCATGGCCAAGGATGGGAATCTAATGCTATTTAGAGGTGAGCCCCATCCTGTATATATTGTAAACTATAATATATTTGCAAGGTCATTAAAAAATTTCTTAAAGTGATCTTGGAATAAAGTTAGGATTACACTTGTTATTCCTCACCCTTTGAGCTTTAAGTATTTACCATGGTTGTCAATTTTATAAAGGAAACTCTATTTTTAATGAATGTTATTTCTTGATTTATTTTGAACTAATGGGTTGTTTTTCTAATGTGTCAATAATTTCAATTTTGAATATATGTTAGTTTTAAATAACCAAACTAGTGTTTTGTTACATAAAGTAATGTAGTACTTATAATGTGCTCATTATTCTAACTCTATTATAAGACTTTCTTGCTTTCTACACAACACCTTTAATATGTGTACTTAAGATAAAAATTACATTGAGGAATCTAGGTGTTACATACTATATTCTCATTTAAGTGTTGATATTTAGTGAAAGTCTTAAAAATTAAGCATTCCCCTTTATTTTCCTTGGAATGCTTTCCCTCTATAAATATGAGTCAGTGCCCTCGGTGAAACTTGGCACACAGCGGTATAACTATGGTAGGGCACACTACAACTCAGTTCTTAAAGCATTAACATCATTCCAAGCTTGGAATCATCTCTTTTATACTCTAGCTTAACTTCCCCCTTTTATGTTTATTTTGGAATTAAAATGCCTCTCCCCTGATTTAGATATTAATGAGGTCTAAATTAATGGTAAGTAATGAATGAGTCTCTTTCAGCTGGTAGTGAATCCTGATGTAGCTACACTTACATTAACCATAGTGATACAAATCATGATCTATGATTATATTAAGGATAATTTTTTTGTTCCTTGTACTAAATAAGCATTAGTTCTAAAATTAATGAGGGTACATTTTTATCGCATGCATTATTTTCCACTTTCCTTTTTGGAAGACTCAATGCCATAAGTGTCTCTAGATTCAAGGATTTTGAAGCTGATAATAGTTTTTGCTATAAGGAGGGCCTTGAGTGATATACTATTTTATACTTTCCATATATCATTTGAGTGGTTATCAATAAGAGCCTCAACCTTATAGAAACATTTTATTCAAGCATTTCTTATTGCCTTTCCTTTTTTATTCAATTTTATTGTTTTCTCTAATGCTTTGTCATATTCTCTAACATTTATTGATATGGTTATGAACATATAACCCTTGTATAAATAGATATAGATTAAGATAGACCTTGATGAGGAAGTTTTAACCTAATTTTTTACCCATGATAAAGTTTAAAGCCTACTGCATAGATTACCAGGTTGAAGTCTAGATGAGGTAGGATAATTATTTCATCCCTACAAGTTTATTGAAGAGCCCAGTCTCATATAAATAGATCCAAACCTATTATTGATTCTACCATCTCATCCTTCCAGTCTCACCCAAATAGACCATCCACCATGGCTCTCTAAGTACCCTAGTTAGTTGGTCATCTATCAACATTCCCAAAGTTATCCATGGCTTATCTAGGACCCCAAAAAGGTACCTTCCCCACTTCATTCCTAGTGTAGGATGAATGATGGAAGATCATGTGACCTTATACATGACTACCCTAAGACTTATCAATGTGGAACATGAAGATGTCGCATGCAAGATCTTCCCCTTCACTTTTATGGATTTAGCCTATGACTAGTTCCTTAACCTCCTTGAAAACTCATCACAAACTAAGACCAGTTTAGTAGTTGCTTTCTTGGCCCAATTTCTTCAAGTTATTGACCCTATCACCTTATACTAGTAGCTTTCCTGCATTAAATAAGAACCCCATAAACCCATTAGAAACTTCAATGCTATGATTTATAAAATGTATATCCAAGTCACCATGTTTTACCAACCCAACACCTTACTAGCACTTGGGATGTATAAGAATGACTTGGACCCATGGACAACCATGTTCTTAATATGAGACCCCCAGATAGTCAATGTACCCTTGGATTATGATGAAGGCAAAAAATTTGATAGGAAATTAAACCCCTAAGGTTAGATGATATCTCCCATTGTTACTGCATATGCATACATTGATCCTATTACCCAAAATAAACTAGAACATTCTAATGCTTTAATTGCTACCCATAACAAACCAACTCCCTTTGATTCATACCACACTAAACCAATAGTTGGTTTTTCTAAACCCAGTGAATAGTTAAATAGTTCCTTAGTTACAACACCAAGTGATATTATTAGTAACCAAAAACACCCAAGATATACCCAAGGAGTCTACAAAAAATGAGTTGGATTCCATCCAAAAATTGGTCTAAAAACTAAGTACTGACTTCTTTGGTCTAAAAAAATAAATGAGAAACACAAATAATGAAATTTTAAGAAAGAACATTACCTTCCAAAGGAAAAATAGAAATTACATTCATGCCCATAATCAGCCAAGCCTTCCTCAAATAGGCTACACAAAGTTAACATATGTGAAATGGTTGTGAATAATTGGTGTTGAGTGCATAACATGGCAGTGCATGTGGAACTTGACTATATAGAGTTATATAACACCTTTGAGATTGTATAGAGAGAGATGGAGGAGTATTAGGTGGTCCCAAAACACCTAGAATCATCTAGCACAAGTAGGCCCTCTAACATAGTTATGGTGTTGGAAGCCATGGATTTTCCTAGCTAAGAAGAAAACAAACTAGAGGAAAGCATGAGTGAGGTTCATACATTTTAATAGTTATAGAGGGATAACTATGCCCTTAAGAGGAAGAAACCATAGTAACCCCTCACTACCTCAAATACACCAAATAACAACATAACCCATTCATATCATAATGTTATAAATGACCTTCTACCCCTAAAGCCTAAAAAACCAAAAACTACTACAAAGACCCAACCTGTTCAAAACAAGATAGGCTAAAACATGGTAGAAGACATTAAGAAGATTAATGTAAATATCACCTTTCATGAACTCACTTAGGTCATAGATCAATTTGATATTCTAATGAAATCACTAAATTAAACTCCAATGTAGCCTACCTAAACTAATCAAAAGATAACCCACACCAATGTCCTCATCCATAAAAATAATATCATTCCTCCATTTCTCCTAACTATTAGGTTATTTAGGAATAACTTACATAATTGCCTACTGGATTTCAGAATGTCAATGAACATAATGCATGAAGGCATTTTTAAAAATGTAGGGTTGGTCCCCTTCAAGCTAGATAAGGTAGTGGTTCAATTTGAAAAATCATAGGTCAAGGTAGTAGATGAGTTTCTAAAAGTTCACATGCAACTAGAGTACAAACATAGGGTTCAACAATTCATAAACATCTAAGAGGTAGAGATCCCTGAGGAATATATAATGCAAGGATTGGTATAAATCCTTAAATGGGTACATGGCCACTGACTTCTCATATATATGGTTACCATAGAAAGGGGTATCTAACCAGATCAGAGTGTATAAGGAACCCCACATGAAATGTATGATAACTAAATACAATGTTGTCAACAAGAGAGTGAAATAGTGTCCTCAGACTGAGGGATTTAAAGTTGAACACAAGACATGCTAAATATGAATCTAGAAATGAACAAGAACTACTAGGGTTATGGTCCCTATATGTAGATGGGGCCCATTCCAAATAGGGTAGTGGAGTAAGTGTTCTATTGATAAATCCATAAGGAAAGAGATACAGAACTTCATATAGGTTATAGCTCCCTTGCACCAATAATATGGTGGAGTATGAGGCATTAATATTAGATTTATAGTTTTCATTAAAACATAAGGTAAAGGAACTGAGAGTAATCAATAATTTTGAGCTGGTAGTTAATTAGGTTAAGAGTAGAATTCAATGTAAGTTGTCATACCTTGGAAAGTATAAGCATAGAGCCTATGACTTAATATAATGTTTAGTGAATTTAATGTCATTCTCATCCATAGGTATTAAAATCACATTGATGACTTGATAACATGCTCAATCATGAGCTTAAATCCCCTTGATGACACTGGATTGCATGAGTTCTCTATGGATCCAGTCCCTTATCCCTCTATCCCAAACAATGTAATGAATTTGTAGGTCTTTGAGGATGATCAATAGATTATCCAATTCCTTAATAAAACTAGGTTATTTGAATCCCAAATAATTGATTAGATAGATAGAGACAATCCTAGAGGTGAACTCAATAAGGATGGGTAACTCAATAATCATGGGAACCACATCCCAAAAAAGATGATTTCACTAGAAAAGGTGTTTTATACACTCATCCATTCACCATAAATTAAGAATCCAAAGTTTTAGAATCAAAAGTTTCATACCATTAATATTGGTTCTTTAGATAAAACCTACATAAGTAATATAGGTCCTAAATTGATGAATCTAAAACTCAAGTAGCTCCAAAATTTATTTCTAAGATATAAATATGTGATCACTTGGGCCTATGGAGACCTCAAAGTATTTGACCCAAAAGTAATTACTCATACCATCCCATTAAAAGTAGACCTAAATCCATTCAAGTAGAGGCAAAATCTCATGAACCCAATCATGGAACCCTAGATACACAAAGATGTTCATAAACTCCTCTCATTTGGAATAATCTTCCCAATGCATCACTCTACCTGGGTATCCAACTTGATCCCCATGCATAAAAAGAACATGGAAATCCATTTATGAATATATTTTTGAAATTTAAACCAATCTTCAAATAAAGATAACTATCCATTTCCTTCCCTTGATGAAGTGATAAAAATGTTGAGAAAATACCATATGATTTCCTTATTAGATGGATTCTCAAGATACAATTATGTCTTGGTCAATTCAGATGATCAAGCCAAAATTGTATTCACCACCAAATGGGGTATGTTTGCCTAAAAGCGAATGTAATTTGGATTAATCAATTCTAGAGTAAATATTTATAGGGATATGGATTTTTATTTTAAATGTTTAATTGGAAAATGCATAATAATTTACTTGGATGATTTAACCTTGTTCTCAAAGTATAGGTCAACTCACATTTATCATTTATAGAAGCTATTTTATGGGTAAAGGAGGTATGGCATCTATTTAAAACCAAAGAAGAGCATGCTTGATGTCATATAAGGTAATGTTCTCAATAATTTCATCATGAAATAAGACATTTATATTGACATTGAAAGAGCTAATGTGATTTCCAAATTACCTCTACCCAATAGCAAGAAAGAGTTAAAATCTATTTTTTGGAAAAAAAAATCCACAAGTTCATTTTAGGATTTTCTAAAATTATAAATCCTCTAAATGTTATGTTGAAATAGGATGGAAAGGTGGAGTGTCATTCCAAATATAAAAAGTATTTACAAGATATAAAAGATGCAATCATACAAATACCCATGATGATCATCCCAGACTATATGAAGGATTTATATATTTATCCTTTCACCTCTGAACACACCATTATTTTTTATATTACATAATGTTTAGATGGAAAAGAACACCTAGTGGATTTTATGATAATTAATCTCAAATATTTCATGCTAAAATAGTCCACCTTGGATAAGCATGCCTATGCACTCATAAAATTCATGAATAAATTATGAAATTAATTCTTAGGAACAAAGTACATGCAATCATGATAGACCCAGACATTAAGAAAATGTTGGGTTAGAACAAATTGGTTGAACATTGAGGTAGATGGATGACTAAACTGTAGGAGTATAATATGTAAGTAAAACTTGTCAAGCTATTTATAGGGTAGGGCCTTACTCAATTGATAATAGAAATTGACCCAAGGATATTTGTACATTAGTTAGACTAGGAGCTAGTACTATAATTGGATTATTATGCCCAAATCATGCATTACCTACTCTATGGGAGCATGTCTCTTGGGTTAAATAATATGTAGAAAATATCCCTCAAGATTAAATTAGCATAATATATGCTAAATAATGGAGTTATCTTCATGAAAAATCATGAAGGCATCTATCTTAGGTGATTATCTAAAGATGAGGCCAAAGAAGTAATAGCCAATTTATATGAAAACCTAGGCACTAGCCATCTAAAAGTGAATGCAATGGCACATAGGATACTTTTTTTAGGTTATTATTTGCCTATCTTATTCAAATATGTCCATACTCAAGTTAGGGTATGCCATTAGTTTCAAACTTTTGCCAAAAGAGAAACCAATGTTGTAATGTCATTTTAGCTAGTTATAGAAACAACACCATTCACCCAATGGGGATATGCTTTGTTAGGGATATAAACCCCAACTCCTTATCAATCCATAAATTCATTCTTAAAACCATTGATTACTACATGATATATATTGAGGTAGTGGCAACATATAAAAACACTACCATTTAGGTCATAAAATTCATAAATAATATAACTAATTGATTAAAAACCCCTATTTAATCGGTGTGTGACAATGGCCCCTAATTCTAATCTATATATTTCACTAAATAGGCATATAAAAAATGGACCACCTTGAAATTATCCTCTAATTATTACCCATAAGGGTACAAATTGACAGAATCAACTAAAAAACACCTGATCGATGAAATAAAACAAAATGCAGAGGAGAAACCCTAGGAATGGAATTCACTACTAAAATTTACTCTATGTTGATCACACCATGTATAAACAAGTGCTTAAAATCTCACCATTTATTCTAGTTTGTGGCTTGGATCTATTTTTATTGGTTATTCTTAGACTCCATATAAATTTATGCAATAATATATGGAACATGATGGCAAAGTGAACTCTAGGCTCTTGGACATTTTATAGTTAGAACATGAATGAGATGGATCCTTACTAAACTTAATAAAACATCAAGGCATGATCAAATGATGGTTTGAAAAAATGTCCAAGGTCAAATCCTTTAGGATTTATGATCTAGTATTATTTTAGGATAAATCCCATAAAAAGAAGGGACATCATGTCAAGTCTGATCCTCTTTAGATCAGATCCTACAATATAGTTGAGCTACTTGGGTAGAATGAATTTCACCTCAAATACATTGAGGTCAAATACCTCCCATTACCTATAAATGGATAGCTCTTAAATATTTACTTCTCAATTGCTCCCTCCAATGTAGTTTTAGAGTAACTTCGATGGAGGCAGTAATGTATATATTAGACTAGTTTGCTTTTGGTTGTGTGATTATTTTTGGTTTTCCATTTGTCTCTTACCAACATTTTTCCAAGTTTTACCTTAAAAGGATTATATGATTCCTAGGGAGGAACCAAGATCAAAAAATGGTAATGACCACTCTAAAGAGTGATGAAAGCTCGAAAGGTAGTTCAAGATTTAAAATATGGAGGCTGAAATTTATGTTAAAATAATTCAAAGATTATGAGTAGTCCTTTACTTTTAATATCTTGAAGGCCAATGATTCATAATAAAATAAGTGGATTTTATAACAACTACATTTATTGATATAAGCCATCAAAACTATACTTAATAAAACATCTTGATAAAATGTAAGATCACTTGACCAATACAAGATCTTCTAGGTATTCAGAGCTTTTTGAACATCCCATCACCCATGTCTTGGTGCCAAAACCTCTATGGATAGAACTAAAAAATATTTTCATAATAAAAATTTTATAAGAAATTCTGGAGTAAAAATATAGAATCTAAATTTTGAGTCTTCATTGAAAGGGTTATTCAGGAAACCTCCATAGTAGGATTTTCAACTTGGCTAGAAATGGATAAAGGCCTCAAGTGGTACCATATGTATCTTTTCTAGGGATATTGATGCCTATATGGAAGTAGATAAATTATCATACCATTCACCTCCTATACATTTAACCAATAATTTACCCGGTCAAAATTTCTCATACCCAACTTGATCTGAACTTGTCTAAGTGAATTCTAAGTTGAGCTGAGCAGAATCTTATCACCTCACACACACTAATGGTCTTTTTTAGATATAAATATTAGTATGTCACTTGGTAAAACTAACTTTAGTGTATTCATTATCTATATATGTCTAAATATTTTATTATAGTTTATGAGTTATGTAAAAATAAAGGTTTACGGCTTGGGTTCTAAGTGCTTAACACGACATTCTTTGTAGAAGTCACTGTTTGTTGTGGCCAACACACCCCCTTATTCTAAGAATTGGGAGACCCCTCTTAAATTTACTCAAATTTGAGGTTCCCATTAGCTTCTCCTAATCAATGTATTTTTTTTTCAAGCCTAGATTTTGAATTTCATCCTAGTTTTATCATGCATCTATTATATTCGTAATGGAATTTGATCCCTATTAAGGACCCCCATAACTTTTGAGTTTAAGTGCATTCAGAGCTTTATCATGTTTTAAGTAAAACAGTGCATTTTCATACTTAGAATATTTTTACTACACTAAAGTTCTAGTCTATAGATTTGATCTTATTTTGAAGGTCCCAAAGTCTAAGTTTCCCAGAGTCCTACATGGCACCTTGTATAATTACATTGATGAATGGGTGAGTTATATTTGATTACATGGTTTCCTTTTTATTTAGTCTATTTTCATGGATTTTCTCATGTTAGGTGACTAAATCAAAGAGTGTCATGTGGTTACAACTATCAAAACATGTCAGTCTCTTGGTCCTAATAGATATTTTATATCCTAAGAGATCCCAACCAATAAGATCCTCTAACTATCAGAATGGTTATTCTCCCATTCCTGACAGAGATGTTAGAGCCTAGGGGAGCCTGACTGAATGAGAACCCATTATATGGCCCTGATGAATAATGCTGTCAGATCTCAACCAGTAAGATTTTCCCAATGTCAGATACATCATCCTCCTAATTATATCATAGATTTAAAATCCTATGAGGACCTAGCTAAATATAAATACACCACATGGGATACTATCAAAGCTGTCATTTTCTTGACTTGATAGAGATGTCAAAGCATGGGAGAGCATAACCTATTATACCATATAAACATGACACATATGTATAGATTGGTATAAGATGCTAGAGAAGTCCCTAAGTAGGTAAAATAAATTACAATTAAACTTAATGGGCTCATCAAAAGGCACAATGTGTCACTTCACTCCTCCAGCTAGTTAATACTACTCCCAAGGGTATAAATGTGAAGTATCAGGTTATGCCTAAGTGGTAACCATTATAGTCATGATTAATCAATGTTTGACACATGACACATAAAATAGGCTACTTGTGATGCCACTAGGATGAAATGACTATATGCCTACCATGCTCTTAGCTTTAATGAAATTGAGAACTAGGTTGTGATTGGATAAGTGGGGACATCATGTCAAAATATTTAAATGTAGGAGGTGGTGCATATTAAATATCGATTAGTATAAGTATAGATTAGGAAATAAATGGGAAAATATAACCACCAACTCAAATTTGAATTCACACTAAGTGAGTCACCATGTGCCATCAATACAAGAGATATTTAAGGATCCCTATAAGTGCCTATGGGTGAGCTCATTTACCATTATTTCTCTAAATTTTTGAATCTACCTTATTTTTTATATGCATTCTTGTACCCTCCATGATTCCATTTTTCTCAAAAATCATTATTATAGATAACTAACCCCTTATGAAATGGTCAATTCTTCTGATACCAACCCCAAAACTAAGCCTAAGTATAGGGACACAAAATTCCTATATGGCCTCACATATTTCAAACACTATAATGAGATGTTCAAGGCCATCGACCTGGTGTGAAAATATTTTTCTAATGATGATGAATATGAATCCAAGTTTTAATATGCCATATGAGCATAAAAAAAGTGCAAGATACACTGAGTTTTAGCTCATTTAGAGGTTTTCCCTTATGTCAAATTATTTGACAAGTTTTTTTCAATGCTAAGTGAGTGTAGGATGGCATTCATGCCATATTCTGATCTATGAATTCTAGGCATAAAATCATAGATATTTTGGTAGGTACTTTTAAAGCCTATTACACCTATTAAAGTATATAAACACCTATGATTCCATCATAGTGGGCACCTAGATTGACACTTACCAAAAATATATCAGAAAGGACTAGGTAGAGAATCCAAATGTTAAGTGGGTCAACAAGTTATGATGTATTACATATAATATTTTCACCTTCAATGAGAGAGTCTACATTAGGATTATATCATTAGACCATTTGTTTAGGGAATGCAACTACCTACACATCAACCTAATATGGATTTGATGATCAAGTCCCTAACCTTGAGGGTGATAAATTTTAACATAATCAAGACAATAGGAGATGTTTGGGGAGGAGACAAATTTTACTTGATTAGATACCTAGTTGACATAGTCTACATAACACTCACATTCAATACTTATACCTTTCTAGAATGGGTTCCTAGGGATGCGATGGTCCATGTAGGTTTCTAAGAACTATATGGTTACCATTATTGGAACCACATTTAAGACATATATGAGTCTTTATACCTAATGGTATACATGGCCATTAATGAGGCAACCATGCCTCAACTATCATAGGAGATAAGGTACTCTCTCACCCTCATTAGAGACTACTGGTGTTGTTGGGATGACACTATCATTTAGGTAGATGTCACTCTCAATGTTCCCCTTTGCCTACCATATTAAATCACAACTACCTAGTGGAGCAAGAAATTACCTACCAACTAATGGAAGGTATATTCATCCATTACATCAACAACCAATAAAAGGCTTGTTTGCCCTTCTAGATCACCATCAGGAACCACATGTATAGGTATTTTCCACCTTTGTAGAATATAGAAACTAGAAGGGACTCCTATGTGCTAAGCATGGTCAAGCATAGATACTGGGATCCACATGGTGTCATCTGAGCTCATATAGAAAATTCCAGGCCTACCTGAACATCAACTATGGTCACCGGTCCTATGAGGAAGATGAGGTATATCTTAACTCAGTTGATGATCAGGAGGTGCTCACTCAAATTGAGGTAAAGAAGAAGAATAAAGGAAATAAGGCTTAGCCTATGCCATCTTCCAAAGTTAGGCTTGCCTCATCCACGTCAACTCATCATGAAGGGGATATTTAGGGAACACCCCCTATATCTCTTTAATAAATATACTATGGGTCCCAACTCTTTATCCTTTGCATGTTTATCTTCCATGACTTTCAAATATATGTCTACCACTTCCATTGGTCCAAGTAACTCAACCTTAAGTAATTCAAGTGTCCTAACCCCTAACTACAAGGGTGCTCAGGTTTTATGTAAGTAATACCCTAGAAATGAGCCTAAGGTGGGACCAACAACTAGTACCCATGTAGATTCCTCCCCCTACTCTCACCACTTATCAACCACCTACTGGAAACCCTCTTGGTTTACCTACCCCATAATAACCCACTTTGGTTGTGCCCTAAATTTTCCCTATTCCACCCCTTCCACACTTCACCCAAGTGTCATTGGATTTGGCTATACAAAGCCTTCTCACCTCCAAATTCCCATTTACACAATCCATTCCCAAAGTAGGTATCTTTATATTGAGCCCACCAATTCTTTTTTAGGTTCAAAAACCTATGGGTACCCTAATTCCACCAAGTTCTACTACCTCCTTGATAATAAGTTCACCTGTGTAAGCAATTCAATCAGCCTTAGCCCTAACATTGACACTAGTGATCACCCAACATATTACTCAATCAGTCCCCATTGCCTTTGCCACCTCAAATCCTTCCTCTATAATAGCTAAAGTTGATATGGGTAAGAGGTCCAAAAATAAACAAAAATTAACTCATCCCTAGTCTCTTACACAACCTCCTATTTCTCTCCTCATTGTTCCTAGGAATCCCTTCTTCATTATCCTAGGCACCTAAGGACTTGGTTTTAACCAACCAATTTTCTCCCTTTTTTTGAATTCCCCTCTCCTTGGTGTCATTTCCCCTTTCCTTGGTGTCATTTCCCCTTAGGTTAATTTGAACTAGAGATAGTGGTAGGCACAAATGTTCCCTTAGACCTCTCTTTTAGTCATGCCCCATTTTTTCCCTATGCCACATCCTTCTCCATTGATCTCTTCCATAATTAACTCCAATTCATTTATTCCTCCTCCACCTAGATCTATACCTACTTCATCCATCGTTATCACCACACCAACACATCCTTCTATCATGTAAATAGCCATGATATCTTAGGTGCTTGAGATGACTATGCAGGGTGATCTTGAATTCTAATGGGACATTGATCACACCACATATAACATGAGGAGGATCCTCACCTAAAATTTCATCTAGGAAGGAAATAGTGTGGTCTAGAAAACTTATCAAGACCTTTTATCCCTCATAAAAGTGAGGACATCCACAAGAGAAGAGAGAGTGTCTAAGGACCTAGTCTCTATGATTTGAGATACACATGACATGTTAAAAAATATAATGGATGATATACAAGAACATGTCTGATCCCTAGAAACACAAATAAATACCAAGGCACATCTCCTAAGAGCCTAGACATATTTGGAGAGGATTGATTTTGTGGATAGCAAGTGGTGGAAGCTAGCAGTGTTCATACATAAGGGCATGTTTCTAGAATTTAAGATCATACCCATTTTAAACCTAAGCCTCTACCAAACATATGCTGGGATCATAAGGGATTCAATTTAAGAATGGCTAAACTTGGTACAGATAGTAGTGGAGCCTTTGGAAGAAGGATGGGTAAAAATGTTTACCTAATTCAAAGAGGTCAACATCACTTTGATTTTCCACCTAGGTGGCACCGTTCTAGATATAAGTGAGTTTGGAGTTCACTTGGGTCACTTTGACCAGGTCATGAGGAAAAGTGTGGTGAAATAAAAATAATCTAGATCTCAAGTTGTGCTAGAACTCTCTACATAATCCACTATGAGCATCAATCAAGTATTAGAATTCAAAGTGTATAAGGATGCCCCAATCCAAGTACATAAAAGAGTGGTGGCCCAATCAAAGCTAATATTTAGAGAGACACCAATTAATTAGGGCAAGTTGGATAGGGAATTTGACTTGGTGGTAGTCATACTAGCTACTAAGAAGGCATAGTCTAAATAGTTTAGGCTGGTTCATTGGTGGCTCATCCATGTATTAGTTAGGTGGGCACTAGGATATCTCATGGAGGAAGTGAAATATATACTTTCCTTTTTTCAATGCATGTAGTTGTAAAAAAAATTGGGAGGCCATCATGGCCAAGGGTGCGAATCTCATGTTATTTTGAGGTGAGCACCATCCTCTATACATTTTAAAATGTAATATGTTTCAAATGTCAAATAATTTGGTATCAAAGTGTTGTTGGAATCAAGTTAGGATTATACCTGCTATTCCTCACCCTCTAAGCTTTAAATGTCTACCATGGTTATCAATTTTGTAAAGGAAAATCTATTTTTAATGAATGTTATTTCTTGCTTTATTTTGAACTAATAGGTTTGGTTTCTAATTTGTTAATCATTCAAGTTATAAATATATGTTGGTGTTAAATACTAAAACTAGTGCTTTGTTACACAAGTGAATGTAGTAGTTATAATGTGATCATTATTATAACTTGATTATAAAACTTTCTCTATTTATCTACAACACCTTAAATATGTGTACTTAAGTTACATATTACATTAAATAATGTGTGTGTTATATACTACATTCTCATTTAAGTGTTGATATTAAGTGAAAGATTTACAAATTAATAATTCCCTTTTATTTTCCTTAGACTGCTTTTCCTATGTAAATATGAGTCATAGACCCTGGTGAAACTCAACACACAATGATATAACTAGGCACACTACAACTTGGTTCTTAAAGCATTAACATCCTTCCAAGATTGGAATCATCTATTTTATATTCTACCTTAACTTCCTCCTTTTATGTTTATTTTGGAGTTAAAATACATCTCCCCTACTTTATAAATTAATGAGGTTTGAATTAATGGTAAGTAATGAATGATGTTCTTTTAGCTAGTAGTTAATTATAATGTAGTTTCATTTATATTGAACCCTGGTCATACAACTACTATAGATAGTAGTGGATCATCTTGAAGAAGGCATGGAAAATATGTTAACCTACTTTAAGGAGGTCAAAATCATTATGTTTTTCAACCTAGATTGAAATCATTTAGGTATCAGAGGTCAAAGTTTCCATAGAGGCCCCACTCTAAGTGTCTAAAAGAGTGGTGTCCTAATCAGAGGTGATATTTCAAGAGCCATAAATAAATTTTTCCAAGATGGATAGGGAGTTTTATCTAGTGGAAGTTGTGTTAGCTACCAAGGAAGTGCAATTGAAATAATTGGGGGTAATTCATCAGTGGCTCATTCATGTATCAGTTAGGTGGACCCTTGAATATCTCATAGAGGAAGAGGATGATATTCTATCATTTTTTGAATTCATGTAGTTTTTACAAACTTTGGGAGGCCATCATGGCCAAGTATGAGATCTCAAAAAATTTGGAGGTGAGCCCCATCCTCTATATATTGTAAATTACAATCTATTTGAAAGATCCATAAATTTGGTTTCAAAGCGATATTAGAATCAAATCAGTATTATACCTACTATTCCTCACCCTTTCAGCTTTAAGTGTTTTCCATGGTTGGTAATTTTTTAAAGGAAATTTTATTTGTAATGAAATTTATATTTTGATTTTTGTTGAACTAATGGGTTTGCTTTATAATGTGCCAATCATTTTAGTTTTGAATAAATGTTGGTTTTAAATAATCGAACTAGTGCTTTGTTACACAAGTGAATGCAATAGTTAAATGTGCTCATTATTCTAACTCATTTGTAAGACTTTCTTATATTATATCCATAATATTTAATCTATGTACTTAATTTATAGATTACATTGAGGAATATGTGTGTTACATGCTAAAATCTCCTTTAAGTGTTGATATTTAGTAAAAAAAATTAAAAATTAAGCATTCAACTCTATTTTGGTTAGATGATTTTCCCCGTGTAAATATGATTTGGAACCCTTAGTGAAACTTGGAACACTGTGGTGTAACTATGGTAGGGAATACTATAGCTCAGTTCATGAAGAATTAAAATCCTTCCATGCCTATCTATCATAATTTCCCCCTTCATGTTTATTTTGGATTTAAAATACCTCTCCCCTAATTTAGAAAATTATGAGGTCTGAATTAATGGCAAGTAATGAATGAGGCTCTTTCAAATGGTAGTGAATTCTGATGCAGATACACTTACATTAAAACTTGATGGTATAATTACTACTATATGAGTATATCAAAGTTAAATTGCTCAGTCCTTGGACCTAACTAGCATCAGTTCTAAAATTAATGAGGGGACATTTTTATACCATGTATTGTCTCCCACTTTCCCCTATAGAATACTCAATCTCAATAGTGATTTTGGATTGAAATATTTTAGGGCCAATAACAGATGGCACTAAAAAGAGGGCCTTGAGTGATATATTTTTTTAGATTTTCCTTTTAGCCTTTGAGTGATTATCAATAAGAGCCTCGGTCTTATGGAAATATTTTATTAAAGTGCATCTTGTTGCCTTTCCTATTTTATTCAATATTGGTGTTTTATCTAACATTTCTTGATACAATTATGAACATCTAACCCTCCCAAGAATATATATATATAAATATATACATGGATAACAAATTTTTAACCAAATGGTTTACCCCTAACAAAATTTGGGGCTGACTATGTAGATTATTAAGTCTAAGTTTGGATTAGGTATGTTGATTATTTCTACAAGTGCATCAAAGATCCTAGTCTCATAGAAATAGACCTAGACCTATCATTTATTCTACTATCTCATCCTTCCTATCTTCTTGAAATAGACCACCCACCATGATCTCCAAATACCTTGGTTAGCAAGGTTGGCTATCAATGTTCCTAGAGTTATCCATGACTTATCTAGGAACACATAAAGATACCTTGCCAACTTCATTCTTGGTTTAGGATAAATGGTGGAATAACATGTGACCTCATACAATCCTAACCTAAGACTTCTAAAAGTGGAACACAAATATGTGAAATGCAGGCTCTTCCCATTAAATTTGATGGATTTAGCCTATGACTGGTTCCTTAACCTCCCTAAAAACTCAATCATAAGTTGGGACCAATTTAGTAATGATTTATTGGCCCAATTTGGGCAATGTATTAACCCTAACATCCTCTACTAGTAGTTTACTTACATTAAAAAATAACCCCATGAGCCCATTAGAAAATTTAATGTTAGGTTTTAGAAAATGTATATCTGAGTCATCATATTTGACCAACCTAACACCCTATTAGCACTTGAGATGTACAAGAATTCCTTAGACCCATATAAAATCATGTTCTTAAGATCATACCTCAAGATAGTCAACTTACCCTTGGCTTGTGTTAAATTCATAAAAGTTGATAGGTGATCATAACACCAAGGTTAGATGATGGTTCCCATTCTGAATGCATTAACACATATGCCTATATTTATCCTAGTGAACAACATAAATCATAACATTCCAATGCTTCAGCCACTACCCATAATAAACCAATTCCCTTTGAGTCACATCATGTCAAACCAACACTTGGGTTTTCTAAACCCAATGAGTAATGAAATTCTTCCTTAGTTTTAACACTAAGTGGTGTTATAATCAGATAAAAACACCCAAGTTATACCTTAGGAGTATATGAAAAATGAGTTGGATGCCATCTATCAAATGGCCCAAGAACTAGGTAATGACTTCCTCAGTCTACAAAGATAAATTGGCAACTCAAATGTTGAGAGTTTAAACAAAAAATTTACTTACCAAACATAAAACATAAATTATAGTCATACTCATAATCAACTAGATCCTTCCCCAAATAGGCTAGTCAAATTCAACATATGTGAAATAGCCATGCTTAACTAGTGTCGAGTGCATACCACAATTGTGCATAGGGAACTTGATTATATATAGTTATGTAGCACCTTTGATATCTTCTAGAGAGAGATGGAGGAGTATGAGGTGGACCCAAATCACCCAAAATAATCTAGCATGGGAAGGCCCTCTACCACATCCATGGTGCTAGAAACCATGGAGTTTCCCAACCAACAGGAAAATATGATTAAGGAAAGAATGAGTGAGGTACATGCATTCTAACAATTCTAAAGGAAAAATTATGCCCTTAGGAGTAGGGAACCATGGCAAACCTTCATTACCTCAACTCCCTCAAATAATGACATAATCCAACCAAATAATAATGCTAAAAATGACTCTCCACCCCCAAAGCCTCATGAACCAAAAGCTCCTGCATAATCCCAATCAATTCAAAATAGGGTAAGCTAAAACATAGTAGAAGACATGAAGACTATTAAATAAAATATCACCCTTCATGACCTCACCCATATCATAGAGTAACGTGATCTTCTACTAAAATTACTAACTAAAAATCCAATGTATCCTACCCAAACTAAGTAAAAAATATCCCACACTAATGTACTCATCCATAAAAACATGACCATAATTCCTACCATTATCCTAACTATTAGGTTATTTGGGAAAAACTTACAAAATTGCAAAGTGGATTTAGAATCATCAACAAACGTAATGTTTGCAGGCATTAGCAAAGTTAGGGTTAGTCTCCATCAAGTTAGACAAGGTAGTGGTTCAACTTGACAAATCAAAGGTCAATGTAGTATGTGAGATTTTGAATGTTCACATGAAACTAGAGTCTAAACCTAGGGTTAAATAATTCATTGACATCTAAATGGTATAGATTCTTGAGCCATATGTAATGCTCCTCATTAGGTATTGGTCTAAAACCTTAAATGGGTACATGGCCATCAAATTTTATCATATATGATTACCCTAGAGAGGGGTGTCCAACTAGATCAGAGTGGATATGGAACCTTGCATGAAACATATGATAACTTAATACAATTTTGTCAATGAAAAATTTAACCTAGTGTCCTCAAACTTAGGGATTTATATGTTGAGCATGAAACCTACCAAAGTCAAAGATAGTAATGAACTATAATTTCCAATCTTATGATTCCTATATGTAGATGGGGGTTGTTTTAAATAGGTAATTAGAGTAAGTGTTATATTGATAAATCCACAAGGAAATAGATACCTATGACACCTCATTTTGACCACAATTGTGTTTCAATCAAACTTCAAATTGATTTCTACCAAACATTGCAAAATCCTAAAAATCACTAAATGTCTGAATTTCATCCACACATCAGTCATTAGTGCTCATAATCATGTTGAGGCATCCCTATTTTGGGTATTATCATGTATGTAATAACAACCTCTCACAGATTCATTTACAGTCAACTTATGACCTAGAAAATTGACGATTTATCATTTGGACCCATTAAATAGGGAACTTAAACAATTCCTAAAGTGCGAAAATGCCAATCAGAATGAATTAACTAATCAAATAAAATTAAATACTTCAGTGAAATTTCCATGTGCGATTAGTGAAAACTAATTTTATGAAAAGGAATCTCCAATAAAAATGAGGTCATGATGATGTCATCATCCTGAAAGTCAAGGAATTGAAAATATCTCCCCTAAAGACATAAATTCATAAATGGAGAGCCATGCTTAATAAATAGAATCTTTATATAAAATATTAATTGCTTGTCCCCACCTTAACTAAATTAGGATTAATCTAAACTTAATTGTGGTTAACTCTAACCTAACTACACTTGGGTTAGAGTTAGTTTGGAAGGCTATAAATACAAGGCTTAACCCATTTTTTAAGAAGCTATTTTGATGCAAAAATACCTTCAAATAATTTTGATATGTAGTGTTATAATGATCATTTATTAAAAGATACAATCCAAATCCAAATTCAATCCTATCATTGCCAAGGTGACAAGGAAAGATGATGCAAGGAGCACCATTGCCAAAGATTCTTTGATCACATGACCAAGCACATTCCTCCATGGCCAACATAAAAAAATATCTCTCAAAGAAGGTAAATAATGGGTGTTTTATCTTCTATTGATAGTTATTTATATTGTTCTCTTGCTCCTTGAGTGTCTAGGCTTGAGGTGTTAGCTGAATTAGTGTGTTTTTGTTTGGTTTTAATCATACTAACACAATATTAAACTCCCCTCTTAGATTCCTATTGATCACATAATGGTATGCCCAATGGGACCATACACATCACATGCATAAATAGAGTATCTTGGGATCTTTTTAGAGACAAGAATATTTCATTTTAGAGTTTAATTTCTTGATTTTTGGCTAAATTTTTTGTGTTTGGCTTGTGACTATGGATTTACAAATTTGTGACTATAAACTATGATTTTGAAAAGATAAAATGCAAAATCATCGATTGAAACTATGAAATCATCTTATAAAATTGTGAAATTACTCTGATTTAGACTCAGCTCTGTGAAATAGGTAGAGAAATTTTAAAAATTGTGAAGGAAAATTATGAATTCATTCTATAGTTTTAAGGGTTTTTCATGGTTTTATGCAAAATTGCAAATTCATAGATTTTAATTGCAAAATCATCCATTTTATTTACAAAATTATTCTTTATTCTATGTTTTCATGATTTTCTTAACTATTTGTGAATTTGGAGGTCTCACTAGAGAAATCATACAATCGAATCATGATATCATTTCTCTATTTTGGTTTTTTTTTAAGGTTTGAGATAGTTGTGAAATTATAGACCTGAGTTATGAAATTGTAGAACTGAATTATGAAATCATAGAGTTGATAAATTATGTGCTTGAGTTGTGAAATTGTTTCCCTAAGTTATGAAATTATTTTTTGAAGTTGTGAAATCATATAGTTACAAAATTACAAACCTGAGTTGTGAAATTGTTTGCCAGAGTTGTGAAATCATTATAAAATAGCAAAATTATCCACTGTGAGTTTTAATTTTTTTGCATTTCTATGTTTTTATGTACTTGAATAATTTCACAATTTCTAGTTTACTACGTAAATGTTAAATCATTACAAAGAGATAAATTTTATGTTTTATTGATTTAATTTGTATAATTTCACCTTGGCTTAAAGCAAAACTAATCCACTAACCTTTTTTGCAAAGAATTAAGCCAAAAAAGAGGAAGTTTGGGTGTTTTTAAATCAATTTGTTCATTTTGTAAAGTCAAAATTCATTAACAAAGGTTAAAATTCATTCACATTTAGTTAAGGTGCTTAAAATTCAATTAAAAATATATATTTTAGCATTTTACAAGTGTAAACATGGTGAAAGGGCCAAAAATTTCAACACATTTCAATTTGGTGTTACTAAAAAGAACTAAAGATGTAGGTTCTTTTTAGTTAAAATTGCTTAGATCAAATTTTATTAATTTTGGAAAAAACTAAATTATAGTGTGTATGCTCTCCCACTATCCCCTTTAGGGAACTCAGGTGACCAAAAGCACTAAGTTTATTGTTGTTGTTTATAAAAAGTTATGTCATAAAGAATGTCATGTATGCTCTCCCCAATCTTTGAGTGACTTGGATGATTAAAAAGTGACATATAAATTCTTTCCATTTTCATTTATTTCCTTTTATGCATTTGGATTGTGGGTGGGATTTCATCACCTCCCCACGAGTTCTTTAGGGTTGTGTTGACCTAGGGCTTCATCTTCCAACATTATACCAACCCTGCTCCATGATGGGGTATAAAATTTAGGCAAACCATTAGATGAGATAGTGTTGATTGATTAGCCTAACTATCCCAACAATTACCTAAGCCATGCAACATCCACACATTAGAATTCACTAAGAAGTAAGTGTATGGATTTTTTGTACAAAGGACTAGATCATTACATAACAAGCTAGGCAGTTTGGATTCAATTGATGTGATTATGCCCTTATGTTAGTCATACTTAAGATCATTTAATATGCATGAAACTTATAGATTTTTAGTCAAAAATCCACTTTCCATGAAATTTCATGCCAAATCCTAAGTGTTCTTTACTCTAAGTTTCTTCCATGTATCATGCTTAAGAGATAGTGGGGGTGTAAAAAACTTTACTTACAACTGTACTTTAATTTTTGGATTAACACTTAATTCCTCAAAAACATTAGTATATCAGTGGAAAATTTGATTAAATCTACACACATTTGTGTCAATTATAGGGATAGGATGATCCATTTATGATACTTCTATTCTCTTTGATTTACATGTATGTTTTGAGACTAGGAATTGTTTGTTTATTAAAATATGAGTCATAACCATCACATGTTTTTTAACCACTTTAGCCTAAGAGGTGTTATTATGTCTATTTGGTGTCATAATTTTGCCTTATATTCTTTGCCAAAACATGTGTGTGTGTGTCACTTATTTAAATGGGGTGTCATTATGCTGCTTGTTTCATCCCAAGTATTTACCTTGGAGTTTTGAATAAAAAATTGTTATCATACCTTTTGATTTAAGTCGCATCATTACATTGCTTGTGTTATTTCAAAAACATTTCCTTGTTTCAAACAAAGTTTAAAACCATGTGTGTCTTTGGTCTATAATTAGTGTCATTATGCTATCCATTTAGGTCTATGGTGTTATCCATTTGAAAAATAAAAGTCTTTTAAACCAAGTTTAAAATTTATCTTGTAAATTTCATATTCAAAATTGATTGGTCTACACCTGTCTTACTTAATTTTGGCTTGTGTGTTTACCTCTTACCTTTTAATTATGTAACTTGGACTAATTCCTTGCTTACTTTGAATAACCTTTTCCCTAGTTCTAAGAAGTGGTATATTTCTGTGTGCCTCAAGTTGATTTTTTGCCTTGAACTAAGGTCAAAACTCTATTTTCAAGTATAATATTAAACATAGTAAACTTACATTAATGCTTTTCTTATAACTTGAGCTTGAATGCTTTACTCATTGCTCTTATTTTAATTGCTTGAGATTAACTTTCCAAATTAGTTTTAGGCATGTGCCTAGAGTGAATATCTTATACCAAGGTCAAGTTTGTTTTAGAATCCATATGCCTAGATTGAGTCAAAGAGTTTTGAACTATTTACCTTAGAGATTAGATTAATTTCAAGTTTTTACCTCAACCTAGTTTGTTTAAAAGTCTAGCTTTGTGCATTCTTACCAAATACCTAGAATTTGCCTTTTAATTTTTAGACCTAGTTTATTTCAAATTCTATCTTTGTACCTTCTTACCAAAGACCTAGCATTTGCCTTAGTTTTTATATTTCATTCTTAACTTTTGATTTTATCTATGTGCCTTTTTTACAAATACCTAGCATCATTTTTATTTTATACCTAGATTAGATTTGTTCGAAACACTTTACCAAAAGTAGGATTCAATTTTTCTATTCATTTGACCATTTATGTGCAAGACCTTAGACCTTAGAGATATTTGAGACCAAGCTTACAATTGACAATTTTGGAGAAGAGCTCCATTCTAGGAAAATTTTAATTCATTTACAATAATAGACCAATTTTTCCCATTTATACCATATTTCAAGACATACCAAGCATTGACCTAACCTTTTAAACCATGTTTTACAAGTTTTTTTGAACTCTAAACCTATTCATTGTGAGACATTGGTCATGGATTCATATATGCCTCACTACACACATAGTGGAACCATGTACAATATGAATTATGAAAATATAGTCATGAATGATGCCTTTATTCAAATCTATATGGTGATGGTGTAGTTTATGAGATGAATCCATATCCTCCTTACACTACTCAATATGTAGAATAAGGCCAAGATCCATTAGCACACTACCTTTTCAATACACCTTGTATAGGTTAGGAACAAGAAAAAATATATCAATACCTTATTAGTGGGCCATCTCTTATCAAATAATTCTAATAATAACCTTACTATGTTACCATTCCATAAACCTATAACCCATAGTTTTCTTATTGTCACTTTCTTGAAAATAAGGATGGATTTTCGGTTAGATCCAAAGAGGTAGGGGCCAAGTTTCTGGAAAACTTTCCCCGTGAAAACCTACCTAATCTAGTTAGATTTCCTAGAAATGTACCTTATACCCAACCCATCGAACAAGACTCTACTAGTTACCCTCAAGCACTCATACCGATGTCACACCAAGATACAAATATGTTTGCAAAGGAAAAACTCCCCATAGAGGACCAATTCATGCAAATGCAATAAGCATATCAAAATTATCTTAATCTAGCATGAAATAATGTTATGGCCATATCAAATACTACACTCATTAAACTAACTCCTTAAATAGGAGTGCCAATTGATTCATTAGGTCATGTTAATTCAAGTGTGAACCCATTTGCCAATTAATTTAGTAGGAAACTTGTTTAATGCCCCATTCATTGGGGAATTAATTGTGGCTTATGCTCATGACCATATGCCAAATATAGTATATAACACGTAAGTGTCTCCCAATTTAGGCCAAGGTGGGTTGAATGCACCACCAAATAACCCCTCAAAATAAGTACCTCTTACCAATACAATGAGTGGTTCATAATAATAGGGGTAGAAATGCCTATTTCCCAACCACAATAGGTTACTCCCACTCCTCAACTATCTACTTCTTCAAGCATGTAATAGTAGGGGAGAAGTAATCATGTACCACCCAATGTTTTACCCTAATAAGTGGTGAATGTTATCCTACCTTAATAGGTGATGGCTAATATTATGTAGCCATAGGCACATATAAATTCCCACATCAATAGGTGGCCAAAAATGTTCCACCTTAATAGTCATAGACCAATGTATCTCAATAGTCACAGACTAATATAAATCAACAATCATGAACATTATTTAATCAAATAGATATACCTATTGGTCAATGACAAATTCTAAACACCCAATAAGCATTAAATTCACAATAGTGGTTTTTTCAAAAAAAATGCCAATGTCCATCAAGTACCTATTAGGCAACCATTACCTTTTACCCAACATGTGCCACATATTCAAAGACAAGGCCTTAGTCAATAATAAATACCATTTATACAACTTGTTTCAAATAGTCAACAACAAGTTCCTACTCAAAATCAATAGGCATAGTACCTTCCAAAAATCCATATACTTCTATCACAAACATAATTCCATCAGACCCAAGGCCATATTCTGAATCCAAACCAAAATATTTACAAAAAATGCATGCAGTATCAGTAGCCTAATCCTAATATGTGGATGCATATTCTTGGTCAATTGATAAATCAAACCAACATTACACAATACTCCATAACTCCATTGTATCACATTCATCGTCATCCACCTTTGACCACCTAACCACAACTACAACCAAATGTGCCATCTAATTTATTGGCCTAATAACTATAGCAGATGAAGGATGCAATTGCATCCATTCAGATGGTAAAATATACAAAGAAGTTAAAATAAGATGATGTGTGTTTATACCCATATAACATGGAGTATCCCCAAATACCATTTCCTCCAGGTTATGAGCCACCAAAATTTGACAAGTACAAGGGTAAAGGAGACCTTAGAGAGCATATAAAATATATTTTTATTACTCACCAACTAGTGGCCTATAGTGGCATCTACCTACTTCATTTTCATCAAATTCTAGATAAATAGGATTTGGTGTGGCTTCTTAAATTTCCAAAGAATTCATTATCTGACTTTGATGATCTGTCAGACAAATTTTCACATTTCTCCTACAATCTCAAGCATGATATTTTAGTAGTTAATTCGAGTCAATCCAAACAAAAATTTGGTGAGAGATTTGTGAGTTACTTATAGTGGTGGAGAGCATTAACTAGTCACTTCACCAATAATCTACTAGATATACATTTTCCAGCGATGTTTACCAAAAATCTACATAGTGAAATCTCTTATCACTTGGAGCTTCAATGTGCTCACACATGTAAGAAGATCATTGAGAAAGTAATAAATATTGAAAAGGACCTTACCAAAAAAGGGATTATCAAGTTGTCTTCTTCAAACCAAGTTTAGAATCAAAGCTAAAAATAAAGTTTAGGCCCAAGTCAAAACCCTATCCTAATCCAAGCACAAGTATTTACACCCACTTAGACTAATAAATATTACAAACCTAAGCCATACAACCACAAAAAAAATGTTTTTGTTAAAGGAGTCACTGAGTCATGTAATGTTCAAATAGTATAAACACTATCTATTCAACTTATGCCACAAATGTAGCTTATTCCATAAATATAGCATATCTAGTCAACACAGTCTATGCCTCAAACTAGGACAGCTTCTCAAATGCTACAACCACCACCATTGCAAACCCCTCCTTCAATAAAAATACCCACCCCTAGAGTATTCAGCAACCTTGGTGAGCCTATCGAATTAGTGTTTTGTAAACTAGCCATAAACAATATGATTAGTTGGTTGATTCCAAAACATTTTCCTAAGGGTATACCTTATTCATATTGGTATACACAATTTGAGTTCTTTGAATACCATCATTTTCATGTACATTATATATTATGGTGAGTGTAGTTGAATCACCTTATTGAAAATATGTTAGAAAATGGAGAAACACAGTTAGACAATAGAGTATTTACTTCCAATCAAAATTTGAGTATATACTAAAATCCTTTTCCAAAACATAATAATACCATTAAAAAACAACACAAACCATAATAACAATAACACTGTCAATAACAAAAACATCAATCACAAAAAGGAAGGAATGAAGGCAAAAATGTCTCCAATAACCAATAGACTTATCATGTAGTTTCACATTGCTATAATAAATATGTAGGTTATATTACAAGTGGTAATGTATCTACCATTACCATAAATTCTAGATCGAGTGCCAACAAACCATGACTATTATCTGACAATGCCAATCAACCTAAAAATGTTGGTAATCCTTCTTTGAATTATGACCATATCCAAGTGCAATAATAACCAAAGATTACCATTTTAGGACCCTATGTCAATAACCCTTCATTACCCTATGACCACAGCCAAGCACACTAAAAATCAAGAATCATCTAATCTAGCCCATCTCCATCATTTTCTAGTTATGATGGTCCTATACCCAATCTAGATTATGCAATCACAACTTGGTGGTCTAAAATCACCATCTCAAGCTTGTCACCCCCTATTAATGAGACAATCCAACCCACTATGATAGCTATGAGTAATCCAATTACCACTTTTAAGGAAAAACATATGACATTATGGAACAACTCAAAAATACACCTACATAAATCTCCATTTTAGATTTATTACATACATATACCATCCATAAGAATATCCTTATAGAACTCCTAAGCCAATCCCAAGTGTCTAATGACATTATAGCTGATAAATTTCATGCTTTGGTTGGACACCTAGCCCTTGGCTAATAATTAACCTTCGACTAAAGTGATATGCCATCCCTTGGCCCTCTTCATATTAACCCATTATACATTGAAATTATCATCACGTGGCACAAAGTTAAACATGTCCTCATAAATAATGGATCAGTCCTAAATATTTTGTCCCTAAAGCTAATCAAGAATTTGGGATATAAAACAACTACCCTTTAGCTAGAGACTATTACTATTAAGGCTTATGACAAAGAATGGAAATTTAAAAAAAACATTAGTTTGCCAATGATCATTGGTCCTTTGACCCATGATACACTTTTCCATGTGCTAGATCTAGATTTGTCATAAAATTTGCTCTTGGGAAGACCATGGATACATGAAATTCATGTTATACCTTCAATCTTGGACCAGTGTATCAAGTTTCCTCACTCTGGCATGGATGTGACTATCCATGGATATTTAAAACCATATGAACACTATAAGCATTTGAAGGACAAATATGAAAGCTAAAATTGTAATTTTGGTCTAGACCTAGTACCCAAGAAGAACAAAGATAAAGAGATACTTGTTGAATTACCATAAGCTAATTGTAAATACCCTGATAGGCTTGCCTCAACCTCACATAAACATCCTAATTAAATTTATAATAATTTACCATTTTAGATAATGTCTAAGAGAGTATTATACCCATGACACATTCTATATATCCAAGCTTCCACATAATCCCAAGACCTATGGAAGACCCAAAGCTAAGAAAATTTTTATGGAATGGCGATGAAGGGGAAAAGGAAAGCTTTATAGCCCTGTGCATATTATTTTCACACATGCCACTAACCAAGAATAGGACCCACTTCCTAATTATGATTCCTATTTATACAATGCAAAATTGGTTGATTGTTACCAAAGTAAAAAATAGCTCTTCCCTAATAGGATCATGGATAACCAAGTATATGAAGGAAAAGGCCTGGGGAAAAATCAACAGGGTACTATTGAACCCATTTTTATGACTAGATATAAATTAAATCATGGCCTTGGATTTAAACTACTTGGGGTTGATCTCACGTATCTTATTCATGTTTTAATTCCAATGATTAGTGATGATAATGTTGATAATGAAGAAGATTCTAATCATAACATCTACTAAGACCTTACCAATACCAACTTATTTGACCTATATACCATTTGTATCATTATGCTATTAGTCAACATTCTACACTTCCCCTTTATCATCCTCAACTAATAAACTAGGACCAATAAGAATCTAAGAAACCTTTAGATGAGTTTGATAATGATGAGGTCTTTTGCGATTTTTTAGGCCTAAGAGATAATGTTCTGTTGAGATAACAAAAATAAGGGTTATCTATCAAACTAGATCATATGGCCTATTTCAAATAGCAGGTGAATACACTTAGCCAAAAATAAAAGAATAAAATTGAGGTCCTAAAGTTAAAACATCTTTGAGTCACTTATGGGACAAGGTAAAGGTAAATAAAAAGGTCAGTCTCTTAGTGAAAACCTATTTTAGGTGCCACTAGATGGGGATGTTCACCTTTCTTTGAATGAAGCTCAGGAAACCACCAATAATGAACATGATTTTGGGTGTGATTTTAATACAAAGAACCAACATGCCTTTGATCAAATTTTTCAAGAATGTCCTATAGTGTTTGTAACATGGTTACTATTACCTTTAGGAGATTTAGATTCATCCTATTTGGGAGAGCTTGAATAACCAGTTTGACAAAAGGACATTGCCATTGTAGTACCATTTACGTCTTTGCCAACTATTCTAAAAGATGGATTGACTCTTCTAGTAGAGGATACTATGAAAGTCAAAATTGGGACTCTAGAGGAACCTAAGTAGATAAATTTAGGTGTGTCCCTAATTGAGGAGGAACATTGAGTTTTACAACCCTTTTAAGAGAGTTTGCTGACATATTTGCATGGGCCTATGTTGGAAGTACAATAACTAAGAGGTGGGGTGAATAAATTTTTAAAAACTTTCTCCCAATTATACTTTAACATTCCTTGAACCATGAAAATAATACAATGATATATCAATGCATAAAGAACCATTCATAAGAGCATAACAAAAGAAAACACATATACAAGTGGGAAAACCTCAAGGGGAATAAAACCCACTATGATCTATATAAATTTAATATAATCCTATAAAAAAAATACAAAATTATATTAATCACCAACTCAACTTGGATCACCAACCCCAATAAAGTCAAGTACCTACTTATCTAGGCTTTAATAAGCACCTACTTGTAAGGAAGCACCAACTCCCTAAGTGACTTAGCTCCAACTCAGCCACCTCATGAATTTTGATCACCACACCTATGATCTTCTATTATGGTCTCATTTTAAGACCTCCTTATATTCAACCATACAATATTTTATTCACTTTTTGGCATTTTTTATTTAAATAGGCCTAAATTGCCTTGTATATATACTAGAAACATGGTCACACATCACTTGGTCAACCACACACCTTAAAACTCTTAGGTTTACCATAAAATAGGTCTTATAACATATTAATAACATGATTCAAATGTAATTTTAACCTCTTTTGGTTTGCAACAACTCAAGTAGGCCTTACTCCTTCTTTAGGTCTCATGGAGATCTAATTGCTTTAGGTCTATCCTCTTAATGCCAAAACTTAATCTTATTTGGATCAAATGACTTTATCCAACAACTAAAAATGATTCAAACACTTATCCAATGAAATATTCTAACATAATCCATGTTTTATTAGACATGTATCTTTTGTTTATATCATGAAAGCTCATTTAGAACAAACTACCCTATTAGGCATGTGTACCTCAAAAGTATGTCTTGCAGAAATTAAGCTTAAACACCCTTAAGATACCAAACTATAAAAAATGAAACATGTATACAAATTATCCATGAGCTCAAGGTCATCACAAAATTATTGTAACACTTTCACTCAAGAGATAAAGGATCAAGAACATATTTGTAACTCACTCATTTAGAACTGCTAATTTACCTCAAAACCCAATCATGATGAGTTAGACCTCTAATGTCTATGTAGACACATATCATGACTCCTGATGCATAAAATAATTTATATGATATATCTAGATCATCCTTAGATATAAAATTCATATTTTCTAATGTCAAATATTGGTCTTATAGACCAATTTTTTGACCTTATGTTTCACAGTCCTATCTAAACTAAATATGCCATTTTGTGAACAATTTTTCACTATATGCACTAACCTCCAAAGATTATAAAAGCATTATGATGATTTATAATTCATAAATAACTCATTCATGCACTTTATTTCATCAATATATAATGCATAGACTCTCAAATATATCTTTTCATCTTTGTCTGGGTTTTGCACTATTTGCACCATTAGGTTTGTCTACGACTGGCTAAATTGGATAACCAAATTAAAACATTTTAAGGATATAAGCTATCTGTAAATCATCATGGACATGTAAATTGAGTCTCTAGATTATTATACCATCCATTTTATTTTCTTAGCCAATATGACTTTTAAGAGCTATAACTTCTTAACAAATAAACCTTTATTTATGAATTTTTTCTCTCATCTAACTAACCAAGACCACCTAGAGGTACCTGAGAGATTTTAATACATGATAAAATATTTTATATATACATTTAAATCCATCCTAATCTATTTTAAACAATATATTTCATATCAATTCCTTATTAGGGTTTTAAGGAGGTTTAATGTAAGTTTTGGTATTAACAATTGTTCAAAAAGGACTGCCACTTGAATCCAAAACTAATGCCTAGAGATCTTAGCTATGACCCTTACCCATCTCTTATTAATATATTATATTCCCTTATAGAGGTTACACATGCCAATGAACATCTAAAAATTCTTCTCAGGTTTAAGACCTCATTTTATGAGCTTGAGAAGGCCTAAAATAATGATCATGCCTAAAACAACTTATCTTACCTCTATCCATGCTCACATGTGGATATTTGCCTTAAAATCTGATCTTCATACCTCATTATGCCAAGAAAGGTCTATAAGTGGTCTAGGTGTAGACTTAGACTGAAGACCCTACCCCTATAGGCTCACCGTGAAACTCTCACGAATGATTCAATGTCTTTCATACATGATCAAATAGTGCCATACAACCTTCAAATGCTTGTGTTCATTAATTTTCATTCATATACCTCTTAATGTCATGACTAGGATTCCTATGCATTTTGACATCAATGACCTATACCTTCATGCAAACATTAGACATTAGCTGCCTTCAAATTCTCTCTTTCTCTTTCTCTCATGACAACACTCTCTCAATGCACCTTGTCACATCACACACTTCCAACTAATCTTAGTCACCTTTGACATCAACCTTCTCAAGATTCACCTTTGACATAAATTACAATACTCAATAGTCTCCCCATTTATCATTGATGGGAATCACCCTCAAAAACTTCTCTCAACAATCTATTAATAACAAAGGGATACCTTCAACTTCTTGGACCATGCTTCTTTCAACTAAAAAACTAAACACACAAGTTTATGAGTCAATGAAGCATCATACAAATATGATCCCCCTATCTCAATGCATACTTTCTTTACACTACTCACCTACTCTTACAGATAATGAACCACCTGATTGGCTCCCATTAACCTTGACTTGCTTAATGGCTAGTAGGGTCAAGAATTACTCCCAATTCCTATCTTAGGTGCTCAAATGTTGCCTTTGGGAGTGGTTTGGTTAAAATGTTTGCAATCTGATCCTTTATGGAAACATATTCAATTTTAACTCTTTGTTCACTTACCTTCTCTCTTAGAAAATGGTACTTGATGCGAATATGCTTAGTTCTTGAGTGTATGACAAGATTCTTTGAGACATTTATGACACTTGTATTGTCACAATAGATAGTTCTAGGACTATCATATTATACCTTGTAGTCTTTTAAGGTTTGTCTCATCCATAAGACTTGAGTACAACATGAATATTATTTAATTTATTCAACCTCACAATTAGATAATGCCACAGAAGGTTGCTTCTTACGTATCCATGATACTAGTAATTTTCCTAAGAAGAAAGCTTCTCCATTAGTGCTCTTCCTATCATCTAGAATCCCTACCTATCTTGTCTATATATAGGCTATCAAGTTAAACTCCTTGTTCCTTGGATATCACAATCTAAACTCCATAGTCCCCTTGAGATACCTAGTTATACTTTTGAATGCTTACAGATGATTTTCCTTTGGGTCTGATTGAAAATTTCCCATAAGACTAACTGCTTGCATGATGTAAGCTCTAGAGGTAATAGTGTATAAAAAACTTCCAATTATTGACCTATATGATATCTAATTGACCTTTGAAGACTTATATTCCTTTCTTAACTTACACCCTATGATCATAGGTGTGTTAACTACCTTGAAATATCCCATCTCAAATTTCTTCAAAATCTTTGTTATGTACTTAGCTTATGAAATGAATATACCTTTTTGTTATTGAATTATTTATAATTCAAGAAATAATGATAGTTATCCCAATATGGACATCTCAAACTCTATCTTCATCAAATCTATAAAAGCCTTAGTCATATTCTCACTATTTCAACCAAATATGATGTCATCCACATAGACAACTACTATCAAATGATGGTCATATTATTTCTTTACGTACAAATTACTATTTTCAACTCCTCTTTTAAATTCTTGATCCAATAGATACCATCCCAATCTATCATACCAAGATTTAGGACTTTGCTTTAGACCATAAAGAGATTTTTTTAATCCACAAGCATAGGCATTGTTACCTGATAATGAAAAACCCTTAGGTTTCTCTATGTATACCTCTTCATCCAAGTTTCCATTCAAAAAATCTAATTTGACATCTATTTGATACACCTTAAATCCTTTGAATCCTATATATGCTAGAAATAATTAGATAGCCTCCAATATTTCTACTGGAGCAAAAATCTCCTCAAAATCTACCCCTTCAACCTATGCATACCAATCTATACTTTTTCCTAGTGACTTTTCAATCTTCATTAAACTTGTTCTTAAACACCTATTTTGTACTAATGGCATTCTTATATTTAGTCCTAGGTACTAGTTCCCAGGTCTTATTCTTTTCTATTTGGTCTAACCCATCATTCATATCACCTATCTAAAACTTGTCTTTGCTTGCTTCTATAAGGTTATTACGTTAAATCTTAGATAGTAGAGCAATATTCTCTTTATTTATGTTACTTACCAGCCTTCTTCTTGTTTGCATACTTGCATCCTTATTGATAATGATTTGTGATTCAGGATGGTCTCTCTAAATCTATCTTAAGAGGCCTTTTGAATATTGTTTTTCCTCAACTTGTTCTTCTTCCTCATATATATTTATTATTTTATATTCATTCTTGAAGCCCAAATTCTCTAATGTATCCTTTGACTATGAGTGTGACTTCTTAGAACTTGTTTCATCAGTATTCACATTGGTGATTTCCACTATATTTTACAATCTCTTATTATAACATTTATAAACTGAGCTTACAAATGATTATCCCAAGAATATTCCTTCATCATACCTATAATGAAACTTACCTAAGTCTTACTCATCTCTTTTGATGAAGAATTTGCTTCCAAACACTCTAAAGTGTTCCATAATATTAGGTATGTCTTTTCACAGGTCATAAGGGGTCTTATTGTCATTAGTCCTTATCTATCCTCTATTCAAAATGTAGGCTACAGTGCTCACTTATTTTCTTCAGTAGCCATCAGCTAACCTTCACTCATTTAACATAGTTATTACCATCTCTTGAAATATCCTATTTTTTATTTCCACTACCCCATTCTATTGAGGTGTCCTAGCTACTAAAAACTATCTCCTTATTTTATAAACCTCACATAAGTCATCAAACTCATTAGACCAAAACTCTCCTCATCTATAATATCTTAGGCACTTGATCTTCTCATTATTTTCATTCTCAACAAGAGCCTTGAATGTCTTGAACTTATCAAGATCTTCTAAATTTTCTTTCAAGAATGCTACCCAAGTCATTCTTGTGTAGTCATCTATGAGTAACATGAAGTAGATATCTCCTTGAATACATTATATTCTTGTAGGTCCACAAAGATAAATGTGTATTAAATCTAAAGGTATTATAGTAGAATAATCCTTAGACTTGAACCTTCTTCTAGTCTGCTTACCATATTGACATGCCTTGCAAAGTGTGTTTGTAGGTTTGGTGATTTTAGGCATATTATTTATAGACATATTAGAGATTATCTTGACCATATTTTCAAAGTTTAGGTGGCCCAAAATTATGTTCCATATCCAACGTTCATCCATATTTCTCATAAAACATCTCTCCTTCTTGATCTCATTCAAGATATACAAATTATTCTTAGTCCTCTTAGCATTGGCAATTAGTCTTCCTAATTTGGCTCTCCTTATATCATACCCTCTATCATTAAAGGTTAGTGTGTGTCCATGGTTACTAATTTGAATTATACTAAGTAAGTTATGTTTCAATCCTTCCATATCTATCACATTTTATGTCTTGGTCTTCTCATTGTCCAAACTCAAGATACCCTTGCCAACAATATTGGTAGTAGTGTTATCTCCAAATCTCACTATCCCTACAGTATTATTTTTCAATGAAATGAACTTTATCTTATCCCATATCATGTGCTTTGAGAAACCACTATCTAAATACTATTCATGCCTTCATCTTGGATTTGAAAGGTAGTCTGAATTAGCATAAATTATTCTCCTTTAGTTTTTTGATCCTCCTTCACCTTGTCCATAGGTTCTAACTTCTTGATCCAGTTCTCAGTGGTATGTCTATATAACCTTTTGTCTTGATTGATTTTACTCATATGCCTCATCTTGAAATATCTTGCAATATGTCCTATTTGATCACAATTATAGCACAAAATTTTGCTTCTACTATTGAAATAGACATTCACCCTATTCCTTTATGATGAATTGATTCTAGCATGATGTCTCTAATTTATAGCTCTATGTCCATATTGATTGCATGAGAAATAGTAATCATTGAAAGGATTCACATACCTTGTTTGTTTGATCTTAAATGATGCACCTCTACCTTTGTTGTCTCTTGAATGATTCAAATTATTCTTGACTTGTTGATGACCAATTTTAGTCTTAGATTTGAGAGTTTTTGCATAAGTATTTAATCTATTTGCACCATCACTTATTGATATTCCATTATCCTTTGAGGATTCTCCTTGTTTTCCTTTTGGTATTATTTTAACCCAAGACCTCTCTTGTCATGTGGAGACCTCTGACTATTCAAAATATCACCAAGGACTTCAGTTCTCTTTTAAAAAATTTGATGTGTCTTCAACTTGACTATTGCCTGATCCAATTTTGCCTTTAAAGACTCCATTTCTATTATAAAATTGATGCATTCTTCCTCCTTGGTCTTAAGAATTTTAAAAACAATATAAATTTAGGTTTCTAACTATTTTATGATATCCTCATGTTCATTGGTGTTGTTACTTAGTTTCTCTTCAAAGAGATTGATTTGTTCATCATAACTCTTAACCAATGATCTTAGTTTTTTATTATTCCTTATTTTGAACTTCAAATCCTCTAGAGCACTCACCAATTTTTCCTCAAGGTTAACTTCAACCTATTCTTCATCTAATTCTTCATCTTCCATAAGAATTTTCTCTTTTTAAAAACCTTCATTGTTTATTTCTATAGTCATGAATAAGGTTTCATTTCTATCATGATCATTACTATAATCATCACTATCAAATGTACTTGTGTCACTTATATTAGAGGAGCTACTATCTTATTTAGTATAGAAACTTCTTTTATTCTTGAGTGACCCTTTCTTGCCTTCATACTTTCTAAAACTCTTTTTATTATTATCATCAGGCTTATAGAACTTCTTCTCATCACCATGATGTTCATCATTCTCTCCATCATGCTCATTATTATCTTTGTTAGGACATTTAAATGCAAATTGACCAATCTTACCATAGTTAAATAACTTGAATGGAAACTTGCCCTTATACTTACCTGATCTTTTCCTTAGTTTTATGATAAACATGGATTCTATCTTGTCATGATCAATGTCTGTATCAACTTCATCCTTTTGACCTTATGATTTTTTCTCAGATTTGAATACAATTTCCTTGTTTGAAGGTATTACATCACTTGTTCTCATTTCATAGGCAGTCAAGATGCCATGGAGTTCATCCATTTGTAGTATGTTAAGATCTTTGATCTCCTCCACAATAGACACTTTTGAATCAAACTTAGATGTCAAGGATCTTATTCCCTTTTGTACTACTATTAGTTCTTCAAATTTTTATCCTAGACCTATGATGACATTTACCACTTCATCTACCCTTAATAGATAATATGCAATGTTTTCATCCTCCTTCATTCTCAGACTTTCAAACTACTTTTGGTGTGTCTATAAATTTGCCAAATTTACTTTACTTTGGTTTCTCCTTCATATATGGTTTGAAAAAAAAATTTAAATCCCTTTAGTTGTATCATAATGCATGACCTTTTCAAATTATACCTCTAAAAGACCACACATTATGGCATTCATTACCTTAAGAGTTATTCTCACTTATCTTCTTGCATGTTGCATCAGTTGGTGGTGTAGAAGGTGGAGTGAATCCATCAACAACATATTACCATATATCATAGCCCAAGGACATTATATAGGTATTCATTATGATGCTCCAAAATAAATAATTCGTACCATTAAAGAGAGGAGACTTATTAGTTGAGAAACCTCCTTGTACTTGATGACTAAACATGCTTATCTTTAAAGGATCTCCTTTAAGTTTCTAGGCCTTCTTCAAAGGACCAGGATCTGATAAAATTTTTGGAAGCATAATAAATGAGATGGGGAGTGCATAAGTGTTTAATAACTTTCTCCTAATTATACTTTTACATTTCTTGAACCATGAAATCAATACAATACCATTCATAAGAGCATAACACAAGAAAATAATATATGAGTGGGAAACCCTCAAGAGGAAGAAAACCCACTGTGATCATTGAAAATGAACTAAATTCATATAAAACAAAATACCAAATTATATTAAGCATCAACTCAACTAGGATCACCACCAACCCTAATAAAGTGAAGCATCCACTTAACTAGGCTTTAACAAGCACCTACTTTCAAGGAAGTACCAACTTCTTAAGTGACTCAGCTCCAACTTAGCCACATCATAAATTTTAATCACCACACCTATACTCTTCTATCATGGTATCATTTAGATACCTCCTTATACTTAACCATAAAAGATTTTATTTTCTTGTTTTGCATTTTTTAAACTTAAATAGGCCTAAATAGCCTTTTATATATACTAGACACATGGTCACACACCACTTGGTTGCCCACACACCTTAAAACTCTTAGGACATCCCTAAAATAGGTATTTTAACATATTAATAACATGATTCAAATGTAATTTTAACCCCATTTGGTCTGAAATAGTTCAATTAGTCCTTACTCCTTCTTTAGGTCTCGTGGAGGCCTAATTACATTAGGTTTGTCCTCTTAACATCAAAAATCGATCTTCTTAGGCCTAGATGTCTTTCTAAAACAATGAAAAAACATTAAAAAACTTATCCAATGAACTCTTATAACCTAATATATAATATATTAGACCTGTATCCTTTGTTCATACCATGAAAGCTCATTTAGGACAAACTTCCCTATTAGGCCTATATACCTCAAAAGTTTATCTTGTGAAAATTAAGCTTAAACACCCCTAAGATAATGAAATTTGAAAAATTAAACATGTAGATAGATTATACATGACCTTAGGGTCATCACCAAATTCATGAAACACTTTCACTCAAAAGAAGGCTCAAGAACATCTATGCAACTCACTTACTCAGAACTACCAATTTACCTCAAAACCCACTCATGATGAGTTAGACCTCCAAATCCTATGTAGACACATGTCATGAATCACAATGTATATAAATGGTTATAATATATCTCCATAACATCCTAAAATATATAATTTATATGGTGTAATGCTAAATATTGGCCTTGATGACCAATTTCTTGACCTTATGTTTCATAGTCCTATTTGAACCAGATAGACCATTTTGTGAGAAAATTTATCACTATATGCATTGACCTCAAAAACTTATAAAATAATTATCATAATTTAAAATTCATAAATAAATCCTTCATTCACTTTCTTACATCAATATATCATGCACTGACCCTCAAATCTATCTTTTCATCTCTACCTAGGTTTTGCATTATTTGCACTGTTAGGTCTATCTACGACTGGCTAACTTGGATGAAAAAATTAGAACATGTGAAGGATATAACCTATATATAAATCATCATGGACATGTAAAATTATTCTCTATCTTATTTTACCATCCATTTTCTTTTATTGACCAATACAACTTTTGAGAACTACAATAACTTCTTGATAAATAAACATGTATCTATGCTTTTTCTCTCTCATCTAACTAACCAACACCACATTAAGGTATATGGGATATTTTAATACATGATCCAATATTTTATCTAGACATTTGAATCCATCCTGAGCAATTTTGAACAATATCTTTCATATCGGGTCCTTGTTAGGGTTTTAGGGAGGTTTAACATAGTTTTTGGTGTCAACGATTGTTCATAAAGGACTACCGCTTAAATCCAAAAATAATACCTATAGATATTAGCTATGACCCTTTTCCATATCTTTTTAATATCTTATATTCCCATGTAGAGGTTACACATTCCAATAAACATCTGAAAGTGTTTCTCAAGTTTGAGACCTCATTTTGTGAGTCTGAGAAGGCCTAAAATAGTGATTCATGCACTTGTCCTTGAATTATTGACCTAAAAATTTGTGAGCATGCCTAAAAAAACTTGTATTACCTTTTTCCTTGCTCACATGTGCATAATTTCCTTGAAATCTGATCTTCATACCTCATTAGGCCAGGTAAGGTCTAAAAGTGTTCTAGGTGTAGACTTAGACTGAATGTCCTATCCCTATAGGCTCACCTTAAAACTATCATGAATTCTTAAATGCCTTTAATACATGCTTAAATAGTGCCATACAACCTTCACATGCATGTTTTCATTCATTTTCATGCACATAACTCTTCATGTCATGACTGGGATCATGACTAGGCTTCTTATGCACTTTGACATCAATGACCTATACCTTCATGCAAACATAAGACATTAGTTACCTTAAAATTATCTCTTTATCTTTATATTATGACATCACTCTCACATGACAACACTTTCTCAATGCACCTTGTCACATCACACACCAATTAAGCATAGTCACCTTTGACATCAACCTTCACAAGATGCACCTTTGACATCAATGACAATACTCAATAACCTATTCGGACATGCCAAGTTTGGACCACACCTTGGTTCTACACCATCTCATTATACATCCTGATGCCAAACCTATGAAGTAAGAATTATGTAAAATACATCCTTGTATTATTGTATTAGTTAAGAAAGAGTTGTAAAAACTCTTGAAAGTGAGATACATCAGACTGATTGACTATTCAGAGTGGATCTCAAACGTTGTACATATCAGTAAAAATCCATAAGGGATTAGAATTTGCACTTATTATAGAGATATCAATAAGGCCTAGTCAAAATATGACTTTCCTATGTTAAATATCGACATGATATTTGACTTCATATCCACGTATGAAATGATTTCCATCATGGATGGATTTTTAGGATATAATTAGATTAAGATCATGTTAGAAGACCAACATAAAATAGTGTTACCACTCCTTGGGGAATGTTTTGTTATCAGTTCATGCTATTCAATATCAAGAATTTTGGGGAAACATACCAAAGGTCTATGACAGTTATATTTTATGACATGATGCATGATATTATTGAAGACTATGTGGATGACATATTGGGTAAATCTAAGACCCATGTAGATCATCTAGTTTTACTGTGAAGGATATTTGAAAGGCTTTATGAGTACAAGGTTTGACTCAATCCTAAGAAGTGCATTTTTGGTGTTACTTCAAGAAAAATTTTAGGCTTTATTATTTTTCACCGAGACATTGAAGTTGATCCTTCTAAGCTACAATCCATTATCAAGATGCCACCATCTTTCACTTTGAAGTAGATATGTAGTTTACAAGGAAAAATCCATTTTATTAGATGCTTCATTTCATATTTGGCTAATAAATACCATCCTTTCACTCATTTATTGAAAAAAGGTAAATTACATTTCTTTGGGATGTAGAATGTCAAAAAGCCTTTGAACACCTAAAGGAATACTTAGTCAATCCACTAGTTTTATTACCACCAATGCTAGGAAGGACATTCCTACTATACCTATCTGCCACTAAAAATTGCATGGGGGTACTATTAGCCCAACATGATGAACATGGGAAAGAACATGTTGTGTACTATTTAAGCCGTATACTAGTAGTGTATAAACATAACTATACACTAATAGAAAAAGCTTGTTTAACTATCACTACTATAGAAACAACAATATATGATTTAAAAACTACTAAAATTTGCATATAAATGACCAAACATGATAACGTGACCATTAGTAGTTTATTACCAGTCATTTATAATATAACTAAATTGATGACTAAACCATTTTTTGTCATTTATTGGTTATTTTTATTGATTAATTTGGTAGTATATTTAGTCATTTATTTTTGTAATATGGTCACTTATTTAGTCATTTATTCATTGATATATTTAATCATTGATTGTTGTTAACTGGTCACTTATTTAGTCATTTTATTCATTGATTTCTATCTATTAGTAGTGTATTTAGTCATTAATTTTAATCATCATTTTGATCAATTTAGTAGTATATTTAGTCATTTTTATTCACTATTTTCATAGGTCATCATTATGTCTTGATCACATTTGTTATGAGTATTTTGAAACAACAATATAATGAGATCACACAAGGCAATATATGATTAAACAACTACTAAAAATTGCAATATAGAAATATATCAAAAAAAAATCAGTATCACACGAGGTAGCCTCAAACCTTTAAGGCATGTTCTCACATGACAAATCTTGGCAAGCTCTTTCACATGTGCAATCATTATAGGATCAGCCTGTATTTTACAAAATATTAGGTGTGGGCTTTGAAAGCTTCTATATTTTTTGATTCAATTTTCGTTAAATATCCTTGGTGGTGATACACTTTGGTCTATGTCCCTTTTTAGTCGTGTAACAATTTAGTGAAGCTTTCAATCATGGGAGGAGAAAAAGTTAGAATTTAGTCATTATCATGTGATGAAACCAAAGTAGATGCTTTGTTCTAGAGTATATGTTATAAAGGTGTAATTTCTCATTTTCTTGAATGTCTAAATGGAAATGATGAGAACATCTCCATTTAGTTTACTTCAAGCTGGGATGGTGACCATAAAGTTTAGGTTGGAGGTATAGAGTTTGTTTTTAGTGAGGAGTCAATTGCTAAGGCCATGGGTTTATGCTACGAGGGTAGAAGATTGAAAAGACTCATGAAATTTCAAGACCCAGAGGGTTTTAAAAAATTCTTCATTGAAGGAGAAGCATCAGTGAAGATTCAGGGAGGCTTTGATAGAGATATCTTGCTTAACCCTTGGGATAAGGTATGCTTCACCATCATAAAATATTTTACCCTTAAAGGTCATTTTAAGTGCTTTTATCATTACCATTTCACTCTTTTGAATCACTTTCATCACAAGGTGTTGGTTAACTTCTCCTTCTTCCTCCTGTCATCCCTAGAGATGTCTATAAAGTCTATCAAAAATTCTATGGAAAAAACTCAGTTACCTCCACCATTCCACTCCACCAAGGTCTTATCTTTAGGCTTTATCACTTTCACCTTGTGTTGTGTCCCTATATCCTTTAAAAGTGTAGGTGTTAGATAGTTCCCATGATAATGACCTCGATGAATATAACATTCCCCTGAGAGTGGGTCCTCATGGTTCCCTACCCTTTTCAAAGAACCTTGTACCCCTTTCTTCAAATCTATCCCCTAAGTTTGAAATCTTTTCCCCTCTCTGACTAGGCTCTGTTTATCCCTCCCAGATACTTACAACTTCCATATCCCTTGACCCTTCTCACTCTCTAGCTATCGAAGGGTTACAGGAGCTAAAAAATAACCCTTCTTTTTTTGGTAATAAAAAGAGGAAATCGATTGTTCAAATCAATTCTGAGAAGATCACTCAAGGAAAGAGTAAAAATAAGAAAGTGGTGGGGTGGAGCCTCAAAATTTGGCCAATGACAAAGAACACCCCAGGTGCAAGATGAGGAGGTTGTAGAGGAAGGGTCAAATTTTAAATTTTAGAGTTATAAATTAAAAAAAGATGAATATCAAGAGATCCAAGAGACTGGTAGGGGAAACAATTTTGTTGGTAAATACTATGGATGATCCCTCTACCTCAGATCTAGGGGAGGAAGTAGGTAAATTAAAATATAAACCCAATCTTGATCAGTAATTAGAGGAGGGAACCAATTATTTTGAGGAATTTAATGACTCCACTTATGATTCTGACAAGGAGGATTTCATGGATACCATTGAAGAGGATAACCAGATTGAAAGGGAGTTAAAGGAAGTGAAGAAGGGTTTGCACTCCCTTCAAAATAAAATAAAGGTGCTAACCACTGTTTACTTTGAAAGTTGTCCACCATGCAGCTTCTTCCCTATTGATTCTGCAAGACCTCCCACAAGAAGATATAGATATAAAAGGAAAAATTGCTAGCATAGAGGACCTTCTCAAGTTCATCAAAGAAGATTGGAAAGATTTGATAAAAAAACTAGTGTTTTTATTATTGTTAATCCCTAGTCTATTTGTTGTTTCTTATTTTACTTTTGACTATCTACTATTTTTTGGCTATTAGTGGGCTTTGGCCTATTTTACTACCCCTTGGGATTTTTGTACTTGGGATCTACACCCTCTTTACAGAATTATAATATCAAAAACATATAATCGATGTAATTTTAAATAATCACTTCTTAAAAGAAGAATTTAGAAAACCTTCAATATGGATTTAAAATGATGATTACAGACACCTATTACACTATTTTACTTGTTACATTCTGTAGCTGGGGATATCTTTTCGGCTTCCATTGGATGCATAAGTAGTATTAGTATAGATATTTTAAATATATCTATCTAAAAAATGTAGAGAGATGTCAAATTTTAGAATCCTATTTTAGATTTGTCACATATCATATTAATTAAGACTCCACTAACTTATTCATTAATTTATAGCTAAAAAGAGTATGAAAAAAATTTAAGTCATAATATTAAGTACAAGAAAGGTAATTCCAATTAGGTTGTAGATTGCTTAAGTCACCTCCAATTAAGTAATAAGAGTACCTTAATATTAGGCACAAGAAAAGTAGCTCCAATTATGTTGGAAACTAATTATGTCACCACCCATTATAGCACTAACAATAGTCCTAGATTCATGTGGCCATGAGAATTTTAAATGGCCCATGTTGTATGGTAGTGATCCTTAATTTTATTCATAGACCACATAAAATGCATAAATATTATTTTGCTCAATATGTAGAGCATGACTATAATGAATCCATGAATATTTCTCATGAATCAACATTTATAGCATTAGGGAATATAGATTACTCTAATTTGAAACTCAAGATGAATTAATAAATGTTTGGGTATTAGATACAAGTGCCACCAAACATATGACATAATGATGAGACTTCAAAACATATGACATAAAACATAGAAAAACATAATCAATCATTCATTTGCACATAATGAAACAACTATTAAGAAAGCAAAATACTAAAATTTTATTGAGAAAAGGTATTCTTATAGCATACACAAGATAGAAATATGTGTCTTTGCTTTGAAAAATGTGTTAATATAAAGTGTGTTTCTTAGTGTTGTGACTGAGAAAACTAAGTTACAATGCCTTTTTTTTCTTATATAGCTCAAAAATAGACAAAAAACACTAATAATATCCCTGAAAAACACATTCAAACTATTACATAAAGTAGTGGGCCAAGCTATCTAATAGCTATTTTATGATAAACATAAACTATGTCATTTTTTTCAAATATTTTAGTGGCCAACATGTGAAGGTCCCTTCTCTCTCTTTCAGACAAACAGCTCCATCTATTTTGTCTTCATAATCAAGGGGTATGTTACTTGTGACAGTCAAAACTATTTATATTTACATAATTGTTCCTTTCAATTTGACTCCATATGCAATAGATAGTGAGTGAATCTACCCAATGCCCATAACAGCACCATCAAATGGATCCAACACCTAAACTTTATCCCCTTCTTGGAGTTTATCAATAAATGTTTGTAAAAAATAAAAAATAAACATTATATTGAGATATAAAACACACATTATATTATAAAAATGGAGTGGGGTAATAGTCACATACAAAGTTGTAGAGGAAATTCAAACCGATTTTGGGTTCTTTGGGAAGAAAATGGAGACCTAAGGAAAGGGGATTCACAAGGTGTTGATGGAAATTTTGGATATGGTAGAGTTGAAGCAAGTCAAAGGGAGAATATTTTGTCTATCAATTCTCTTTGGAATTTTTGAGGTGGTTATGTGCAAAGATAAGATGGAAGAGTGCCCTTCCCAATGATATAATGACTTTTTTTCAATATTGTCCCAATATCAAAAGACCTTTTACTTATCATTATTTATGGTTAAAAAGTCCCACAATTCTAATATGGGAACTCTAAAAGGAATGAAATAGAAGATTGTTCCAAGATAAGGAAATGTGTCTCAAATCCATCCAAAACAAGATTGAAGCAAATATTATGGAAATAATTAATAAAAAATTAAAATCTATTAATTTAAAAGAATATTTTAATCATGAAGAATGATAAAACATTAGGATAAATAACTGACAACTATTATATTACCTCAACTAATTCAGCACAACTATGATGATTGTGCTGCACATTCTTGTCCATTTTGTCATGATCACTATCAATATCGATAGCTCTATTGACATCATGAAGGCATTTATATTTTCCTACTGCTTTGATAAAATTGCTATGCATGTGGTTTAAGCATCATGAAAAAAATATACAAAGAATTCAATAGTCAAGTAATGAATGCAAGCTATAAATTTGTCCAAAAGAACATTTTTTGGATCACTCCAACAATAAAGAAATTGGGTTAGATTCTCCTATGCTTAGATTTTAATAATCTACATATTAAGAGGTATTTGTATATAGAATTTCCAAAAAAGAAGAAATGAGATCAATAGATCCTCTTACCTCAACTGAATCCATGAATTTATGCTCAGTCCATGCTTGAAATTATAAGGTTAACAGAGGCAACCAACTACAAAATTTGTTTAGTAAAATTGAATATGCAACTCATTACCTATTAGTACCCTTCATTTGAGTTAATATGATATAGAGAGGCTCCTACTAGGCATTTAATAGATGGCTATGAAATCTCTATTGATGAACTAGATTTCCACTTCATCCCACTCTTATATTTACTAGGTTGATCTAGTGCTACCATATAATTGACAATATCTTTTACACCTGCTTCTCTATTACTATTTTCCACATAAAATACAATGTCAATTTCAACATATAGCTAGTTTGATAAAATTTGAAATAAATAACTTAATTTAAATTGAACCAAAAAGCCATACACTTACTATAAACTTGTCCATTTTAGCCTACAACCCACCTCGGCCAAATGTATATCCAGCCCTCACATTATCTCTTGCCTCTGTTACTCTTTGCCAAATATTCTTAAGAATGCATACTTTCTTTCAATTCCTCCCACTGTTTGGAAGATAGAGTGCTAAATTCTAACTTCTCTTTTCCCTCCATGATTGTTTATTTGTAATTATATCTAAAATTATTCATCAAAATTCTCATCTTTTACTTGTAATATTTTCTAGAGATTTGTCCACCAATAGTCTCAAAAGCATTTTCTATTTTTTGTATAAAATTTTCCATAGTTCATGGATCTTGCTCTACAAAAATTGATTTGAAAATATCCAAATGGGCCCTATATCTTACACCCAACTTAGAGGCCCACTTTGCAACATTTGGCCCAATGGGCTCACCATCTCTCAATACCTCAACCAAGAATGACTTCTTACCTTCTAATTTTCTTTATTTTTCATTTCTCTCTATAGGTCCATACAAATCTTGACTCAATCTTTGTATTTTTACAAAAGAAGACACATATTCCATTAAACCACTACCATTATTTCTAGTTGATCTACTAGTTCCATCAAAAGTTCTAGATGCAATAGGTGCACTTTGAGGCACAACAGATGCAAGCAGTCTCTCTTCATAACTTTCATTAACCATAAATTCATGCTCCTTGGACTCATCAGGTGTGGCATGGGTAGGTAGATTGGTACTAGTCTCGATAGATTTCACTTTAAACACACCCTTTAATGTTGAATCAATCATCTGCAGACTTGTTCCTTTGCTCTAATGTTTTTCAATAATCTCTTTTAGACTTTGTGCTAAGAGATCATCATGGCATTGCACATCACCATGTGGTATATCAATTTGCACATCACCATATGCTATATTAGGTTGTACATCATCACAATTATTGTTTTCACCAATTACATTTGTTAAATCACAAATGCATTGGCTTCTATGAGATGGCGACATTATATCTTTTCTTTCCTTATGTTTTTTCTCTACATTTTTTTTGTACTCTTTTCCTTGCCTATAAAGCAAAAAATATATATCATATTATAACTTAAATACATAAATCTCTTTCCTATAAAATTTCATTAAACACTATCAAACAAATAATATACTACTTAATGGATTTAAAACTTGCTTGTTTGTCAAACCAAGACATGCTGAATATTCATTATTCTTGGCCACTTTTTCTCTATGAAATCACTCATAATCTGTTAATGAAATTTTTGCATTATGATCACTATCATCATATAGAAGACACCCACATTATATATTTCCTCTGCACATACTTCACCCTAGATCCTATCCACTTCTTTGTCCAGAAAGTGGGCCAAGTCAAAAGCACATCCACACAGATAAGCACAGGTACATGTTCTTATTTTTATTTTATTCTAGTAATTTCATTTCATTGCACTACTAGAGTAAATGATGGGCAAATGTATACACCCTAATTTGGTCAAGCAACCACAAGTACTATGTATTGTTACTCTTTCACATGAAGGTCATAGTGATGAATATAACCCTTATTTTTGTGGTCATTTTGAGTCTTTTGATCTTTATTATGTCTTATTTTCCATATTTTTTGCACCCCCAATGGTCTTAAGTCACATCCTCCCAATCACAATAGACCCTAGCCTATCTTTCCCAATCTTAACTCTATTTTTATGCCTTAAAACACTATCACCCTTATCTATACAGTAACACCATGTGGTGCTAGTGTCCAACAATCATTTTCTCCCATGTTTTAGGTCCTAACCCTACCTTGAGCCTTTTTTTATGTTTTTATCTCACTTTTGCATTTTATTGGCCAGTGAATAAGGTCTAACATTCAAGTCAAAACTCCTTATATATAAAGAGCCTCACAAGGTATTTTACATCTACACTTACTATTTTGCCACATAATTACATAAAATCAGTCAATAATATAACTCAATACTCTACATATTACTTAGATATCACATCTTAACTTTCATCCATGATCAAATAAAGGCCTAAGTGAAAGTCACTCTATCATACTATGCATGTTTATTATGCACATTCCATAAGGGAGAACTACATGCAATCTGAGACCCCTAGCATTGGAGTTAATGTAGGCAATGATTATGATAATAGGGGTTCTACTATGTGAAATCGTAATATCCCACAACCTAATTTTTTCCATTTCTTTTGCATTTGATCTGATTATTTTTTCATGTGTGTAGGTATTCATTATGGTTTCAAAAGATATTCAATAAAAATAGTGACACAAGTGAAACTACAGAATCAACTATAGGTCCCTCAAACTCTCTTGTAGCTTCCCTGAAAGTTTTAGACAATTTTTCCAAGAAGGACACTAGCACCATAATTGGACACTAGTTCCACATGGCACTCTTTTACTCATAAGGGCTCTATTATCTAAATCCTGATTTCAGCTATAGTCATGGAATGAAATATGTCTGATTCATTTTCAAGCCTATTTTAGCCTCTTGAGCCACTAAAATACTTGTTTTACTCCAAATAAGCACACTTTCTTTACATCTTTGATATTTTTGGAAATGCTTGTCAAATCAATTATTTCATATTTTCATTGCAATTTATTGATATACTCATCCCTTTAATAATATAGTATTAAATGCACTAATTCCTAAAAAGTTAAAACACTAAACAAGTTTTAGCTACTCTCAATATCTCCTTTACTATGTTGGATATTCAAAATCCATCATTAATAGAGTTAAATTATTCAATTGTATAACCATTTTATTTGTTAACTTATCCTATGTTTAATATATATCTATTTTCCAACAAAACATAAGTGGCATATTTTCTTAGCACACCTATATCCAAAAGCAATCTAGTAATTAATACTTATTCGAATCTCCCCATGGATTTTTTCCATCATGTGGCAGATAACTCTCAAAAAGGACACCCAAATCCACATAAATTTCCCTCTATAACACAACAAAAAATTCCTTCAAATTCCCAATAGATCATTTCTTCCAACATTCCAAGTACTTCACAATAACATGTTGTGACCAAGCCTAGTTTGTAATAGCAAGTTGTAAGTAATAATCCACCTATTCAATAAGTGGTGAGCGATATTCCACCTCAATAGTTGGTAATTGATACCCCACATCAACAAGTGTCAATAAATCCTTAACAAATAGGGTTTAATAAACAATGTATTTCTATTAATCAACCGATTACCACTTATATTTAATAAGTGGTCCCTTCGAGCCAATAACAAGTTCCACTTAAATAGTAGTAGGTTCCCCCTACACAATAGATTCCTAAGGATCAAAAATAGATTCCCCTATAATCTCATAAATTTTCATTAAATACCCAACAAACCATTCCTTTATTCAGACCTCAGTTCCCTCTAAATCAACACCACACTCAGTAGGAAGTGCCTTATTAACAATAAGTCCCCTAACAACAATACAACTCTAATCAAAGAGTAAATACTCTTAGTAGAGATAATCACATAGATATTCAAAAATATTATATACCAACTCTTTATCTTGATCAAGGTAATGTACCTTTGAATACTCATCAAAATGTGCCCACTTCCTCTCACTATGTTCCCAATTTCTAGAATTTTTAGGAGGTAAAATATCTAGTTTCAGTGATTCAAGTAGGAAATCAGAATAATAAATTTAAACTATATGACATATGATCTTAAACCTTTGATATGAGCTATCTTTAGGTGTATTTTCTATATAATTTTGAGATGCCTAAATTTTATAAATATAAAGGGAAAGGTGATCCCAAGGAGCATCTAAAAGAGTTCTTTATCACATGTCAAGAAGTCAAATATAGTAGTGTGTACCTACTTCACATATTTCCCTATAGTTTGGTTGGGCATGCCTTATAATGGTTCCTTAGTCTACCTAATAATTTTTTTGATAATTTTAATGACTTTTTATAAATATTTTTGCAACACTTCTCTTTTAATGTGGAACATGAGCTGACTATAGTTGACTTATGTCAAGGAAAACAACAAGGAGGTGAGATTTTCTCTAGATATTTAAAATGATGACATTTATTGGCTATCCAAATTACAAATAATCTCCTTGACAAGTAATTGGTCATAATGTTTACTACCAATCTATAATATGACATCACTTATAATCTTAAGCTTCATTATGCCAATACATTTGAATACATTATTCCCAAGGGAATACAGATTGAGCAAGACCTCATTGACAATGGGGTAATCAAGATATACTCTTAGAAATAAATTAAGAACAAATCTTAAACACAATCTCTTTCACAAGCGTAAGTAATTACATCAGATAAACCTAATCATTCAACAAGAATAGAAATGTTGTAGGAGATGGGATAACCGAATCCAAAAATGTGTAAATGGTACAACCACGACCTATTCAAACAAACCCACCTACTCAACCTTTTAATTTACAAAGGCCCCCCTCCAAGAAGAGGTCATTATCATAATAGATTTTTTAGTAATATTAGAGAGCCTATTGAGATGGTTTTCTAGAAGCTATCTACCATTAACATGATCATTTAGATAGTACTATAACCAATTATATAAAACCAATCTAAACATGAATAGTATAAGGAGAATGAATTTTGTGATTATCATTGGGTTAAAGTTCATAATATTCATAGATGTGTGCAGCTTAATCATAACATCCAATATTTTCTTGAAAGTGGTGAAATAGAGTTGGATAATGTGACCATGATGTCTAATCATAATCTGGGTATTTATCAAAACCCTTTTCCACAACATAACTCCTACGACAATCAAAACTAGAATCAACATCAAGTTAACAACCAGAACCATAACATGCCTCTTGACAATCTAAAATCTGAGGCATAATCAACAACAACAAAAATAAAATCAAGGTTAGGATGCCCATTCTAATTAGGTTAACTATAATAAGGTCCTTTAAGACGAAAAAAATGTTGTAGGTCACACTACTAGTGAGAATATAACTACCATTAATACAACCCTAAGTTGACCGCTAATAGTACCTAATAAACAACACCAAATCAACATCAAGATAACAACTAGAACCATAGTAAGGCTTCTAACAATAAAAAATTGAGGCATAATTAGTAGAAACAAAACTAGAATCAAGGTTAGGATGCCCATTTTAATTAGGTTAACTATAATAAGGTCCCTTAAGACTATGAAAATGTTGTAGGTCACACTACTAGTGGGCATATAGATAACATTAATATCAACCCTAAGTCAATTGCTAATAGTACCCAATGTCCAACACCATCCATTTTGGGACCTCCTCCATTTATTGGTAATCCTCCATTGGTGTGACTTGGTATTCATACAATCCAATAGCCAAGAGTTACCATTCCATTCCTGTACTCACCTTCTTCTAATTATAATAAACCCCCATTGACCCGAGGTTTTTTAATCATAACTTAATGATATAAGGTTACCATTCAAGGTCCTATACCTTCTTCCTTCAAAATCCCCATTAAAGGCCCTTTTCCTTAGAAAATAAATTTGATTAGTTCTATTAATGAAAAGCCTTATGATATTATGGAACAAATAAGAAATACACCAGTTCAAATTTTTATTTTAGATCTTATACGTACATCTAATGTCCACAAGAACATATTGAATGAGATTCTAAGTCAATCTAAAGTCCCAATTGACATTACACCTGATAAATTTAAAACACTTATGAGTTGTTTGTCCCCATGAAAATAACTTAATTTTGATCAAATTAATATGTCATCCCTTGTATCTTTGCATAATAACCCACTTTATATATAAGCAATCATTTCTTGAAATAAAATTAAATGGGTCTTCATAGACAATGGTTCAGGGTTTAAATATTGTAATTTTGAAATTGGTCAAACACTTAGGCTACACGAAAATAGATCTTCATCTAGATAACATTATTATCAAAACATATGATAATGAGTAATAGGAATCTTAGAGCACCATTTGTTTTCATGTTATCATTGGGCCTCTAACCCATGATACTCATTACCACATTCTTGACTTGAAAAAATCATATAATTTTCTCCTTGGGTGACCTTGGATTCACAAAATACATTTTTTACCTTATATTATTCATTAGTTTATCAAATTTCCCCATTTTGGATTAGAATTTATTATTCCTGGTGACCTAAATATAAACTAATTTTGTAAACACTTGGAAGCAGTGTATGAAAGCTATAAATATCACCTTAGTATATAACATGTCCCTAGAAATTACAAAGAGGTAATTGATCAACTACCTAAGTCTTATTCCATGGATCCAAGTACTTTTACCTCCACTTCATATGCACTACCTTTTAAGAATAGCCAATCATTTTACTACTCAATACAATGACCTTGGGGAATACAAGATTGGCAATGCTTTCCATATAGGCAAGCTGCTCAAGACACCCAAATATAGGGTAAATTTTAGTGGCCCATATAGACATGAACTTGGGTATTTTTTGGTTAATATCTATTTGTGTTTTGAAAGTCTAGTGAAAGTTAATGGATAATGTTTAGGTGAGTACGTGAATCAACAGATGAAACTTCATAGTATGTAGAATAAATGTTGATGTGTGACTATACATAAAACCCATAGATGGATGGTAATATTTTTGTGGATGATAAGACTTTACTATCAAATGAAAAAATTTATATTACATAACAATAATGATGCCAAATTATATCTATGTTATCATTTGATAGCTATTATGTCACTCGATAGCATTGCCTTTATTTGATAGTATGGTTGTCATTCAAAAACAATTTTATCGAGTGAAAACATTATTTTCAATCAAGAATATAGCTATCAATATACAATTTAGCTATTGCTTAACATAATATTCTATTATGTAACATCATAGTTGTGTAACCCCAATGTTGATAATAAATAGGATTTTTGACATTCGATTCAAATGCTTTCATGCAATAGGATTGTTAACAATTGACATAGTTATGATAGGTGATAATGTTGTAGTCAAGTGACAACTATGTTGAAAACAAATACAAGCACCTCCAAGTGGCATTTATGGCAATATGCTTCATAAATTTTGTCCTTGAATGAGTATATATTATGTATAATGGTGAATAAGTTCATATTAACTTTTGATAGAGTGGCGAACTATATTTATATGTATGAAATTTATTTTAAATAGTAGGTGAGTTGACCTAGAAAAATAACTTACACCCAAATAATTTAGGCAAATCCATGCTACTCACCACCCCCTAAAACTACTAAATACCAATTTCTAAAACCAAAATATTTATGAATTAATGAAGAATCAATTTACCCTTCCTAGATCATATGATAAATCTAAAGTAAAAACTACTAAAATGGAATGGTGCACGAAGGATGACATCTTGTCATAAAGGACCCATTTTTGTCATCGAAACCACTTCACGGTAATAAGAGTATATTAATGGAAATGATGACTCATGGTTATATAGTAATGATTTTTCCACCCACTACCAAAACATAAAGTATCCTATTCCAAATAAGATAATGGATAATCAAACCTATAAGGGAAAAGGCATGGGGAAAAATAAATGAGGACCTATTGAGCTAGTATCAATTACCAAGCATAAATTAACTCAAGGTATTAGATATAAATTTCTTGGGGGTGACCCCTTAGATCTGGAGAGTGACACTTATTTATCATCTAATAATAGAAATGTCAATAATGATGTAGAGTCTTATTATAACATTTATGATAAGTTAGTTGACACCAACCTATTAGACCCTAATATCATCTACACCATTACTTTTATCTCATCTTATTCCCCTCTTTTCCTTCATTATCCCCAATTATTCGATTGGGACCAACAAGACTCATACATAGCATTGGATGATTTTCATAACAATGAGGTAATTTCTAAATTCTTAAGCCTCAGTGGTTTGCCAGTTGGTGATCAGAACTAAGGATTTACTATTACATTATACCCTAATACTTATTTTAGATAGTGGGTGAACTTTTATAGTCACAAATAAAAATAAAAATAAAATCAAACATTGAGGTTCCAAAGTGAAAACCTCTTTGGGGCACTTTTGGACCAGGGAAAAAGTAAATAAAAAGATGAGTAATATGGTGAAACCTGACTTAGGTACCATTAGATGGGGAAGTTCACCCTCTTTCAAATGAAGCCTAGGCCTCCTCAAATATAAGAACTTCATGATAATTAGGAATCAATTTAGAGGATCAAAAATTATTTGATCAATTAGTTATGGATTTCATGCATGCCTTTGCAAAGTGGCCTTTGACAAACCTGGGTGATTCATATTCTTCTTGTATGGGTAAACTTGACAAGATAGTCAATCCACCAAAGGAAGAATAAGACCAAATTACCACATTGTCAACTATTTAAGAATATAGTTCCACATTACTTGTGGAGGATACCATACAAGTTAATATTGGAACATTATCTGATCTTAAATAGATCAAACCTGGAAGGAACATGAACTTATTACTGCCTTAATTCAAGAGTTTATTGAGATTTTTGCCTAGTGTACACCCTAATGCCAAGCCAATAAAGTATAAGTTAATAAAAATGTACCCTCACAAAGCCATACTTGTTAAGAAATAATTAGAAAAAATAATGGATACAGGGTGTATCCATCCTATATACTATTCAAAGTGGATATCAAACATACTCCTAGTCAATGAAAATCCACAATGAATTTGATTATGTATCAATTTTAGGGATATCAAAAAAGCATGCCCAAAGGATGAATTTCCTTTTCCCAACATTGATATGATTTTATATTCCATAGCAAGGTATGAGATGTTATCTCTTATGTATGGCTAATTTGGACATAATCATATCAAAATACATCTAAATACCAACACAAGATAATGTTCACCATTCTATGGGGAAGGTTTTGTTATCAAGTGATGCCATTTGGCCTCAAGAATGTTGGTGCTACGTACCAATGTGAAATGCTTGTCTTTTTTCATGATATGATGCATGACATTATTTAAGATAAAATGGATGATATTTTTTCAAATCTAAGACTAGAGAATGACATCTATATGTTTTTAAAATAATATTTGAAAGGTTTCATGAGTACAAAGTGAGGATTAACCCTAAAAACTATGTCTTTAGTGTTACTTTTGGAAAATTACTAGGTTTCATTATCTCTCTTAGGGGTATTAAAGTTAAGACCATTAAATAAATTCCCCCATCTTATAATTTTAAATAGCTCTACATATTATAGGTAAATATCTAATCCATTAGGTGATTCATTTATTAGTTGGCAGATATGTGTTATCCCTTCACTCATATTCTTAAGAAAGGAACCATTTTTTCATGGAATGTTGATTATCACATAGACCTTTGAGAAGTTAAAATAATATCTGGTAAAGACATTTATTTTAGTCCCATCAACACCTAAAAAATCATTACTTCTCTACATCTCAACAAAATAATAGGCCTTGGGGGAACTCCTGGTACAACATAATGATCCAAGGAAAGAAAGAGTCGTATACTACTTAAGTTGCACATTGGTAACTTATGAACATAATTATAGCATATTTAAAAAATAATACTTAGAAATGGTTTTTGTAGCCCAAAATTTATGACATTATATGCTCAAAAATAAGACCATTATCATTGCCAAAGTGGATCCACTCAAATATCTACTTTCTAAGGTAGCTTTGACTAGTTCTATGGGTAAATGGGTCATGTTATTGAGTGAATTTGAGATCAAATATGTACATCAAAAGTCCATCAAGGGAAAATAATTTTTGATCAACTTGATGAAGCACCCTTATCATCTACCACACACCTTTTATTTTCTCTAATGAGTCAATCTTAACTCTAAATGACGATTATTCTGAGCCTCAACACTGGACCCTTTAATTTGAGGTTTTCTACACTTCTTATGGATTTTGAGACAATATTATATTCATAATGTTGTATGGGGGTATTATTCCCAAATGATTCTACATCATTTTTTCTTGTACTAACAATATTATAGAATATGAAATAGTCATCATAGGCAAGGCTTCATCTAGAATTAAAATGGACTATCGATAAATTATATGTTCATGGAGATTATAAACTAATTATTAAATGTGTGATAGAGAAATAACAAACCAAAGATGACAAGTTTATTCCTTACAATAATATGGTGAACCATCTTAAACAGAACTTTGAACACATCTAGTTTGAATAGATTCTAAGGGCCAATAACAGGACCATAGATGCAATGGCAACAATCATTTCACTAATAGAAATTATAGATCATGTTCTTGATGTACTAGTTCCTTATCAAACATCTCTTGAGACCATCTCACAAACATTATAAATATGAAATGGTATGTGATATTGTTGGTCCCAACTCGCCTTGGTACTTTGATATATATGTCTACCTTTAGGATAATATTCTCCCTTCTAACCTTTTCCATAACAAACAAAATCCCTTTATTCATAATACCTCTCATTACACCATACTCAATGCCACACTCTGTCATATAGGATATGATGGAACTCTACTTCATTGTTTAGTTTTGGCATAGTCTATATTAGTGCTTAAATAAGTACACAAAAGGATTTTTAGTGTCCACACCAATGGAATGGTCCTTGCCAAGAAACACCTGGTATTATTGACCCACTATGGAGGCTAATACATATGGTTATGTTAAAAATGTGTGTGGATTATTAAAATAAAGACAATATAATTCATGTGTTATCTCAATCACTTCATCTAATCACCATGTCATGGCCATTTTCTACATGGGGACTCGATCTCATAAGGAAAATTAATCTTGATTATTCATATCATCATAAATATATCCTCATTTTAACCTAATATTTTACAAAGTGGGTTGAATCCATTCCATTCATTTATGTTATTGGTAAGCAAATTTATAACCACTTTGGCATTCTCTCTAACCTCATTTCCAACAATGATGTCTCCTTTAAAAATAAGAACATCAAATCCCTTTGTGGCAAATACCATATCAAGAAACACTTTTACACTTACTATTTTCCTCAAAGCAATGGCCAAGCCTAAGCATTTAACAAAACCCTAGTCTAAATTCTTAAAAATACTATTAATGATTTTGGCTATAATTGGAATTTTCAACTATTTCCCTTTTTATTGGCCTATTGTACCAATACCTGAACCCTAATAAGAGCCACACCATACTCCTTTGTTTATGGAATTAAATATATTCTCCCTATAGATATTGAGTTGTCTTCCTTGTAAATTTCATTACAAGATATCATTGATGAGGAGAAATAAAAAGTCTCTCGGATAAAATAATTAGAACTACTTGATGAAAAATGATTAGCTAGTTTGAATAATCTTCAAAAATATTAGAATAGGTTTCACCATACCTACAATAAGTGTATCAAACCCAAAGACTTAAAACTTAGTCACCTTGTCCTGAAAGAGAACTAGAAGAATATCAATGCCACCCATGAAGAACCTTGTTTAGGGGCATGGCATAAAAATACCTTCCCTTCATACCACTTCTCATTGAGTCAGTTTATCCTAATTTTATTCCCCCATCCTATTACAAATCCTAATCTTGAATCTAGTTAACACTAAAACCAACAGTTTTAGATGATAGAATTTAAAGAAGTAGTTTCCATAAACAAAGTAGCTTTGGTCATCATCAACACATTTTTAAAGATAGTATCTTAACACATGTGTGCATGGTTCCATTGTATGGTGGTTCTTGAAAACACATCTTTCAACTTTTGTTAAAAACTATACCATTCATTCTATTTTTTTCCATTCCTATTTTCCACCCTATTTTTGATTCATAGTATCATCCACTATGGATGGAACTACATTGACATGAGGTCCATATGGACTATGTAGGTAACACTCAATTTTTGACATCAACTCGGCCACCCCCTTTTCATGATTTCATAATTTTATGAGCAATTTAATCCATGATCTCATCATTTTATGATCAATTTAAGCCACACTCTCACCATTTTGTGAGTAACCTAAGACACATTCTCACTATTTTGTGAGCTCCTTTGATTACTTTCTACTTGCAAAAGTATTCCTGTAAACACCTTGTTCCAAAAACATGAAAAACTAAATTTTTTTTAACCCAAAAAATAACCTAAAAGCCAAAAATGTTCAAAAGGGGATTAAAATCTCCACAAGAGCTATAAATAAACCCAAAAAATAACCTAAAAGCCAAAAATGTTCAAAAAGGGATTAAAATCTCCACGAGAGATATAAAGCTACAAAATATTTACTTATTTTATCATTTTATTCACTAATGGTCTTTGGCCCAATTATGGATGGCACAATTTGTCATATTTTTTGGGTGGGAAATCCTTATATAACCATGATCATTTCCAATTTACCATTACCATTCCTTCATTTATGTTCCCATTCTATGAGAACTACATCAACCTGAGGTCCACATGGACTATGTAGGTAGCACTTGGATGCATGGGGCATATCAAGTCAGCTCAGCCAATCTTATTTCCATTCCATTTTTATTGATTTATCTAAACACTTTCATATTTTTATGATTATACTTTTCTTATTCTTCCTCTATAATCAAATCTCTTACTTTTCATCATTTTTCTTCTTTCCCACATCCATGGGAGACTACATTTTCCCTGAAGTCCATTAGACTATGTAGATAATGTCCACTTGCATAGGGATTTGAAGATAGCTCATTCACCCCTTCCTAATTATTTTATTCCCCCATCTATATCCAAGTTGTTGTTTTGACCTAATAGTTTTCCTCTAGAGTTTATGGGTAAAACCTTTAAGAGTAACTCCTTATGTTCACACACACACAAAAATGATTAACTAATTGCTTGATAGTTTTTATTTATGTGTTTTTTGATGTTGTTTATTTTTTTATTATTGTTGGTATATTTATATGATTTTCTTTAGTTACCTTAAGTTTAGGGATTTATATTTCACACTTAATTCTAGATATGTTATATCATGTTCTTGAGTTGTGGATATTTTTGCCTAACATAATCTTGGTTTATTGCATTATGTTTTACACTTATGACTTCATTCTTCATATATCAAACTTAAGTTGTTTACATCTATAATCTAATAAATTTCTTACACTCATAACATCCAATTTTATTGAGATTCATTTATAAGTGTGATCCATGTTTTTAAATTTTGTTGTTCATTGAGAAACAAAATGCTTTCTATTTCTTTTCTTTTTGGTTTGTGTTTGCTTTTTTGCTTGTTTCCTTTTTTTGTAGTCACCTTGACTCTGACCATTATGCCATCAGGGTCATCATCATGGTGTTTCTTATCACATAGTTGTATTTGAGTCCATATTTAACATATGTCAACATTTTAGTCATGTTTTTAATCATTGGTGTGATGTTTCCAATTATTTATTAGATTAGGGATCAATTATTATGCACATTGTGGCCTAGCCACCATGGTGTTTTATATCATCGTGCATATCGTTAGGTGATACATTAAAAATGAAGTGCTAGTAGTCTCACAAATAATGTTACAGTAAAATATCTCCTTGTCTTTGTCCATGCATGGAATCAAGCATTGCTAAAGACTTCTATCCCACAATCTAAAATTAACCTCTTCAAACTGGACTGCAAGCAATTCTCCAAGGAAGGTATAAACATATATTTTATCTTCTATTTTGTATTTATTAATTTTTTACCATAACTCACCCTAGGGAATAAGCTTAGTATGTTAGTTATTTGAGGGTTTTTTTATTTCATTCACTAAAAATTTGACTAACCTATTTCAGATTCTTGTTCTTACCAAAATAAATGATATCTCTCCAAGTATATTTCAATTTAAACCCTCCTTCTAATGGTCCATCTATCACAACTCCACCAATTATAAGGGGAAGAGAGGGGAGAGGAAAGGCTCAACTGGTGAGGTTTCCTCCTTATTCTTTTCTTCCACCCATTCTTAAAATAAGAAGGCTATGGTAGTAACTTCCCCAAGGTCTTTGTCTACCAGGTCATTGCATACCAGCTACCTCAGTTGGATGATACAGTCTATTCCATATCAAAGGGCCTATTTGCAGTACTTTTTAAAGACTTGTGAAAGAAATTTTTGGTATATATTTTGTCCAAAAGAAAAAAATAGTTTAAAATTGATAATTAACTCATTTCTAGTTGGCACTTGTCCCTAGTCTACTGATTTCAATAATGCATAAAAGATAGGTGAAAGGATGAACATGCAGTCCATATAAAGCTTAAATGAGTGACTGTAATTTAGACTAAATTAAATCTAATTTAACATAAAAATAAATAAAAAAGAGAGAGCGGGTGTAGGGAGAAAGTAAATATGATCTCAATTTATTATGAAGATAATTTTGGCTCTATTAAACAAATAAATCTAATGAGAAACTAATCTCTATTTGACCAGCTAGCATAACTAGAAGGTAGAGATGGTGCAAGAGCCTAAGGATCAAGTATATATGTGAAAGATGGAATTAAGGTCACCATTATACATGTGTAGACAATAGATATCATTCACAAAATCTTTCGTATATAATATAGATCATGTTGGACAATTTTGGCCCATATATCAAGCTTGTGCCCATATGGTTTAGGTTGTTAATAGATGAGCATATGGATAGTGTTTCAGAGACCCTTTTGGATGTTAAGAGTACTTAGAATAAGTATATAAATGCATGGGATCCATTTAGTTATTCATTGTGTTCTTTGAGACACTTGAGTCTAGTGGCAAATTTTTTGAGTAAGCACTTTGTTGACATCACCATTGCCACATGTGGATGAGTCAGAAAGATTTGCTCATATGGGTTTTTCAAATTTGTGCTTAGATAATATACGTCAAGTATTAGGTCCTCTTCCAAAGTACATAAAAATTTCTGAATATCCAAAGTTGTCTTCTCATCCAAATTCTATTAAAATTCCATACTTTAGCCATTTTCAAAGATGTTCAAATAGAGACAAGTGAGCATCTTCACAAGACCATATCTAACATGTGCATCAGTTGCAAGGGAAAATCGTCACATGGGTTTATTTATATTGGTCCCTAGTTGTTGTGTACCAAGTTTCAAATCCTTTTGCCAAAATACAAATAAATTTATGCATGTTCAAAATTGGCTCCTCATTTAGATTTTGCTAAGTTTTCCATACTTAGCCATTTGAGCTTGACAGTCACCAGGACATCATGAAAAAGCATTTGAACCAACCAACTTATGCATTAAATATCTTAACTTAGAAAGATCCTAAGAGCAGTGGATTAAATGGTTTTATTCCTTTTGGACTTAGGAACATCTCTTGAAAGTTTGGTGCCTCCATGATTCTCATGCCTTAAGATCCAAGCCTTCAAAGTTGGTCAAAAAGCATAAAATGTTCATGCAGATGTCAAGTTTTAGGTAGAGAAAAAGAAATTTATTTGAGCTTAAATTTGATGGTCGTATGACCATCAATGATGGTCATGCAAACATCATTTGATGGGAGCAAGGACATCAATTTTAAGATCATGAATTAGTCATTCTATTTCAAACAGTGGGTCTCAGTTGATCTAATGATCCACATTATATTATACACTCATATCTAACATTGAGTGGATGTTCAAAGTGTTGTCCCCAAAACATTTCATTCATTTTTGGAACAACATTTGAACTATTTTGGTCCTATAGACTAAAATCCTATCTTCCCTTTTCAAAAAATTGTTCTGTGCATTCAAATTCTACATTCTTCAAGCTTTTCAAAAATATATGGACTCTACAGGCTTAAATCTATAGACTCCACAAGCTCATTTCTATGGACTCTACAGACCAGTTTCTATAGGCTCTATAGGTTCATTTCTATAGACTCAGTTTCTATGGACTTTAAGGCCTCAAAACTATGGACTCTACAGGCCAAGTTCTATGGACTTCGCAGGTGGATTTCTAAGGCTTATGCAGGTGAGTTCAATAAAAAGAACAAGTTTTCAACACTTAGTCATTTTCAGGATTGGTTCAATGCCTTGGTTTAACCAAAAATGTTCATCGACAAGCTTTTAAGCAAGGATTGAACCATTGAACCATTGAACCGTTGAACCAAAATAGTTCGAGGTTTAAGGGTACAATGGGTTCAAGATTCAACGTCGTCAGCAAGAGTTAATCGCATTTGTCAAGGTTCAAAGTTCAATCATTCTATGGCTTCAAACACTTAGCAAAAAAATAAAGGCTTGAACCATTGAACCGTTAAACCTTAAACCATTTTGGTTCAACAGTTCAATGGGTTCAATGACCAATTGGTTCAATGCGCTTAGTTCAAAAGATCAAAAAGACTTAGCCAAATAACGAAGAATAAACCGATTAAACCATTGAACCTTGAACCAAAGTTGGTTTAATCGGTTGGTTCAATCAGTAGGTTCAGGGGGCTATCCCAAAGCCAAAGGAACAAGTGCCCTTATGGAGGGCGGTGCACTGAGGCCAAGTACCATTGTGGAGGGCAGTGAACAAAAGCGGACAAAGTTGGAAATCCTTCAGGAAAATGACTAAGTAAGAGAGTCTGAAAGAATTCTTTTGGAAGTATTTTCTATGGGAAAATGACTAAGGCAAAAATCCTGCAGACATTTTATCTGAAGGAATTCACCTGGGAAGAAAGCTCGAAGAAATTGAAGGGAATGAGCGGCTAAGGAAAGGAATGCCTAAAAGGAAAAAGCCCGAGAGTGGAAGATACCAAGTGTCATTTGCCGAGACACTTTATAGTTTATTTCCAAGAAGCAGCGTAACATGCCACGTGTCCCATTATAACTCAGTGGAGCGTGATAAGGGTTAGCATTTGCATTTTAAGTTTCAAAGCTTCTTTCAATAAGCTTCTCACAGAATCACGTGGAAAGCACCAAGTGGAAACAATAGAAGGTTGTAATATGTTTTTCTACAAAGCTGCAAAAGATGCCACGTGTCCCTTGAAAAGCTCAGTGGAGCACGACAAGTGTCAACATCCAAAGTCTCTCCCTTTTGTTTTGTAAGGACTGTGGTGGGCCCTGAGTGAGTTGCTAAGGAGGATGACGGACCCGAATGCATTCAAAGACCTTCAACACCAAAGGAAAGAACCACTGATGGAAGAGCTTAAAGAGATAGCAAAGCTAAGGATATAGCCCTGAGAGCTCAAATGCTAGGAAAAGACAAAATTAAAAAGGGAAAAGATAGCCTAAGGGCTCAAATCGTAGCAAAAAGAGGGAAAGGCCAAAATATCTTCAAGGGAGTTATTTCTAATAAGTGAAACAGTGGATCAAGCAGACTTTTGAGCATGCCAAATCAAGGACGTAGCCTATTATTCTTCCATGAAGTAAAGGCAAAGGGACAGCTATGCAAACACCAGGAAAAGGAATAGACAGTCCATACTAAGGAAGAGACATATTAGATGAATTAGCATGCCATAGTTAAGGTAGCTGCCCTGTTCCAGCATGGCCCCCCTGATAGAACTGAAAATGCATTCAAGGCATTGAATACACAACATGGGCCATTCCATGGAACAAAGTGCCAAGCCTTTCTTGGCCTCTATATATTTTAATCTCTTTGTTTTAAGGGAGATCTTCCCATTACCAGAAGCAATACTCTACCCAAATTGAAAGGTGAATACTGAGACTTTGAGCTCAGATTGTTGTTCATATCATTTTATCTGAATGAGAAAGCAAGTTGTTTGTAGACTTTGTGTTGTCATAGCTTGTATCATTTTAGGAGATTGTTCTTATGTCTGTCTTCTGAAAGTGTTCTTGTTTATATAATTTGGCAAGCAGAACTAGTGAAAGTAATCAGGAAGGTGTCTTGAAGCTGACTGTGGAGAGACTTTGTGCCCCCACAATTGCTTTTAGTGTGTTTTCTTTATGTTCTTGTGTAAAGGAACTTGGGATGAATTTATGCCCTTATTATCCTTCATATTCTATTTCTATGTAAAGGACCTTGGGATGAATTTGTGCCCTCATTGTCCTTCGTATCTCACTCTTGGACAGTCGAGGTGGAGACTTTGTGCTACATCTCAGTCTACTAGTTACTATACCCTTGGTTACTAGTTACTTGTCACTACCTGAAAGAACTCCTAATGTCTCCTGCAAGATCACTCCTAAAAGAAGAGAAGTGCCTTCAGTGTCTTCACTAGGATTTTTTCCTTTGTTTGTGAACATCATCTCTATTAAAGAGAGATGGATATTGTATCCTACCCCTGAGTGTTATTTTTTGCTTATATATAGAGTATATAGCACCTCATACTTATAGGGAACCTCCCCTTGATGAGAGGAGAGATTTTTTCCCTTTGGATGTGGTAAACCTACAACTTTGGATGACCAATCTCCCTTGCTATGGATGATCAGACCTATTTTGCTCATCAGTACGCTGATGACAAAATATTCACCCAATAGTTTTTAGCGACTCCATTGGGGACACATAAATTTTGTGCAATTTGAAGCCTCAAGCTTAGATTGAAACATCACCTATGTCTTACCCATTATCATTATAGCCTTATCCATTTATTCTGCTAGGGAAGAATGAGTAGTTCTAGTTCTTTCCCACTGTTAATTTTCCTCCCAGCTTCGCGTAACAATTTTTGGTGACTCTATTGGGGACACAGTAATTTTGTGTAATTTGAAGCCTCAAGCTTCAGATTGAAACATCACCTATGTCTTACCCATTATCATTATAGCCTTATCTATTTTTTTTGGGGAGAATGAGCAGTTCTAGTGCTTTCCCATTGTTAATTTTTCCTCCCAACTTCATGCAACAGTATTTTTGCCAACTTCATTGGGGAAGAGCGCGCAGTTTGAAGTCTCAAGCTTTAAGCTGAAGTAGATCCTACTCTTTTCCATTTTTGTTCTACAATTTGGTGACTCCACATTATATAAGAAGCCAGAAATCTCAAGGTGTTGTTGACCCTACTTTTGAGTTGGTGCAGCAGAGCAATTTTGATTTGTTTCCTCCACAACCTCACCTTCATCAAATTAGGAGCCTTCCTCCTACCCCTACCAGGTCACCAATACAAGGCATCGCTTCTTCTTCTACTATTATCAAAGTTTTCCCTATTTGTACTCCACCTATATTTATGATCCCACTTATGCATAATCAAATCATGGCTCAAGGCCCCTAGGGTAACTCTTTTGGTCCGCTCAATCTTACTCCACCTCTACATGAACTTACATGAAACTCAAGAAATAACTTCCCAAAATTATTTGGTGATGGGAGAGTTCATCTTGATAAACACATTGCATCCTTCAGCATAGCCTGTGGCATAATAGGAGTGGAATTTAAAGATGTGGCAGTTAGGCTTTTCTTGGAAACACTACAAGGTGCTGTTGCAGATTGGTTCTACCATTTACAAGCTAGGTTAGTGACTGACTGGGACACAATCAAAGCTAAGTTTGAAGCAAGGTGCAAGATCGCAGAAGGTGCACATGCCTTATTGGCCCATCTCACATAGATGAAGAAGGAACCTCATGAACCTATGAGGGATTTCATTGCCAAGTTTGACAAGCTCAAGAACAAAATTATTGTAATTGCTCAGCCAACACCCAAAAACCTCAAATGCTTCTTCATCAACTCACAGCTACCTGAAGTGAGTTTTCTGTTATGACATGTTGGCCACATACAACTTGAGGCTACTCAAGACTTGGATACTAAATTGGAAGATGACCTTATCTTGGTAGGAAAGATAGGGAGAGATCCAAATAGAGGTAAATCCTCTTCATCTTCTGAGTATCCATCTACAGGCACCACAGATCAAATGGTGCAAAAATTGGCAAATGAACTACTAGCCTTGAAGAGACAAATGGCCCAAGGTATGTCTACTCCTCCTAATCAAGATATGCCAAGGAAGACATTTCAGAATTAGCCATATCAAGGCAATGCTGCTAGGAATCAAGGGCAGCCAAATCGTCTTCCTCCCCCATAGAGGAACCTTGCCCTTAAAGCACCTCCAACCAACTCGACAGTTGGATATCGAGAAATAGAACATGATTTCTCTTTCCAACCTAAGTTTGATCAAGAAAACGACATTGATCTCTTCACAGAGGATCAAGAAGAGTCAGTTGGTGACTCCCATATTGGTTTCCTTAATTACCAAGATAAACCCAAAAGTGAGGGCCATGCAGCTGAGGGATCATATGTTGTGCTCACCTGGTCCAAGAACTAGTCAGCCCAGCAGGCTGACAAAGAGAAGACAGAGGAACAACCCCAACCAGCAATTTCAATTGCTAAGCATGGAACCACTCTTGCGTTTTTAGCCAAAGGACCCAGTGATTGCCAAAAAGGTAAGTGCCTCAAATATCCTTACGCCTTCTACTTCAAATTCACAGGCCAGTCCTCCCCCTCCCAAAAACCAAAAGGATGAACTCCTATCCTCTTTTCCTAGTCCATTTCATTCATTTGACATAATCGACCATGTCAAAAAAACCAAAATTCAAATGACTGAATTTGAATTCCTACAAGCCAACCCTAAGCAGTTGGATAGGTTGGTAGAGTCTGTGAAGAATATAGCCATCTCTGCAGGACAAGATATTAGAAAGGTAACTCATGATCCCCCAAGGAACATGCCCATCACAAACAATCTTGTCATTACTCCTCCTGCTACCCTGGGAAAGTAGATTCTTTCTATGTTTCCTTGTTGATAAATGATGACAAGCTGAGCAACTGCATCATTGATTCTGGTGCTCCAGACAATGTCATGCCTGCCAAAGTGGTAGAATCTCTTGGTCTCACACTGACCAAGACATTTGGTAGATGCTTCTCCATGGAGAACAAGTAATTTCCACTACTGGGACAAATCAAAGATGCCCAATTTGCATTTGCAACATTCCCAGACAAGAGAATCAAGATGACAGTTCTGGTGGCTGACGTCTCGGCCTCCAATGGCATTTTGCTTGGATGAAATTTCTACAAGGATGTGGGAGGAGAACTAAGCATGGACCTATCTAAGGCAAGGATCCCTATCAAAGGCGTTGAAGAGATTGCTCCCTGAACATGAAGTAAAATATGTTGTCACTCAGATATCAGCACCTGAAGCTCAGATTCTATTTGAGTTTCTAGGTAGGGGTAACTATTTTTTGTCCACAGAGGATGTTCATGTTTCTGTGGATGAAATTCCTATAGCTAGCAATCTAGGAATTGATTCAAATAAGGCATCAAAAGAATTGGTAGGGTGCAGTACAAATAAAAAAGGATCTTCCATCTCTAATGAAGAGAAATCTGATAGAAGATCAGTTTTTGATGATGTTTGGATCTGAGAATTTGATGGCAGCAATTTTTCTATCGATGCTAGAGCCAGGATGGTGTTGATATCTCCTCAAGGAGATATTCTTCCTCCTTCACACAAGTTGTAGTTTAGCAACACCAACAACACTGCCGAGTATGAATCTTTGTTACTCAGATTGAAGGCTGCTCAAGATGAAGATGTCAAACTCATTCATGCCAAAGGAGATGCTAAACTGATGGTTTCTCAGGGGTCTGAGGGGGACAATCAAAACATGTGCTAGATTGAACCAGTAGAACAATGAGTTATGGTAGTGGACTATATTGTTGCGCTCCAAAGTCAGCAAAAGGAACTCTTTGCCAAGAGAGCAAAGATTTATGGTTTTCAAATTGAATACCACATCTTGCCATGGGGCAAGAAGAGAAAACTAAAAGGAGTGCACAGAAAGTGTGATTCCTAGTGGAGGGTTCCATTCGCCCATCACCGATTCTAGAGACAAAATGGTTTCTTGTTGTTTTATCAGGATGGAATGCCATCTTCATTGTCTCATGATGGGCAACGTCTGAATCACTTCAAATTTTGAAGTATCAGATCAGTTCACCTGTACATATGTACATTTGTATAGTCTTTAGTTCTATTTTGTGCTTTTTGTTTTTATTTTTTGGAGCCTTTCTTTTTGGGTAGCATGACTCCATAGCCCAATGGCATACTTCAAGGCATTGGAGATTCTAGTTTCTACTCCCCTCAATTGTTCCAAGTTTTCAACTGAAGGAAGTTCCCCAACTGGAGCCAGTTGTTGTCCCCAAAAAATGTCTTTCATTTTTGGGACAATATTTGAACTATTTTGGTCCTACAAACCAAAATCCTCTCTTCCCTTTTCAAAAAATTGTTCTGTGCATTCAAATTCTCCATTCTTCAAGCTTTTCAAAAATCTATGGACTCTACAGGCTTAAATCTATAGACTCCGCATGCTCATTTCTACAGACTCTATAGGTTCATTTCTATAGACTCAGTTTCTACGGACTTTAAGGCCTCAAAACTATGGACTCTGCAGGCCAAGTTCTATGAACTTCGCAGGTGGATTTCTAAGGCTTATGTAGGTGAGTTCAATCAAAAAAACAAGTTTCCAACACTTAGTCATTTTTAGGATTGGTTCAATACCTTGGTTCAACCAAAATTGTTCATCGACAAGCTTCTAAGCAAGGATTGAACCATTGAACCATTGAACCAAACTAGTTCAAGGTTCAAGGATTCAATGGGTTTAAGATTCAATGTCATCAGCAAGAGTTAAGTGCATTTGTCAAGGTTCAAAGTTCAATTGTTTCACAACTTCAAACACTTAGCAAAAAAACAAAGGCTTGAACCATTGAACCGTTAAACCTTGAACCATTTTGGTTCAACGGTTCAATGGGTTCAACGACCAATTGGTTCAACATGCTTATTTCAAAAGATCAAAAAGACTTAGCCAAATAACAAAGAATGAACCAATTGAACCATTGAACCTTGAACCAAATTTGGTTCAATCGGTAGGTTTAGGGGGCTACCCCAAACCCAAAGGAACAAGTGCCCTTGTGGAGGGCAGTGAACCGAGGCCAAGTACCCTTGCAGAGGGCAGTGAACAAAAGCAGACAAAGTTGGAAATCCTTCAGGAAAATGACTAAGTAAGAGAGTCTAAAAGAATTCTTTCAGAAGTATTTTCCATGGGAAAATGACTAAGGCAAAAATCCTTCAGACATTTTGTCTGAAGGAATTCACCCAGGAAGAAAGCCCAAAGAAATTGAAGGGAATGAGCAGCTAAGGAAAGGAACGCTCAAAAGGAAAAATCCCGAGAGCAGAAGCTGCCAAGTGTCATCTACCGAGACACTTTATAGTTTATTTCCAAGAAGTAGCAAAACATGCCACGTATCCCATTGTAACTCAATGGAGTGCGCCAAGTGTCAGCATCCACATTTTAGGCTTCTTATAAGTTTTAAATCTTCTTTCAATAAGCTTCTCACAGAATCACGCAGAAAGCACCAAGTGGCAATAGTGTGAGGTTGTAATATGTTTTTCTACAAAGCCATGGAAGATGCCACGTGTCCCTTGAAAAACTTGACGGAACACGACAAGTGTCAACATCCGTGGTCTCTCCCTTTTATTCTGTAAGGACTATGGTGGGCCCCAAGTGAGTTGCTAAGGAGGATGATGGACCTGAATGCGTTCAAATACCTTCAACGCCAAAGGGAAGAACCACTAATGGAAGAGCTTAAAGAGCTAGCAAAGCTAAGGATATGGCCCTGAGAGCTCAAATGCCAAGAAAAGACAAAACTAGAAAGGGAAAAGATAGCCCAAGGGCTCAAATTGTAGAAGAAAAAGGGAAAGGCCAAAATATCTTCAAGGGAGTTATTTCCAGTAGGTGAAATAGTGGATCAAGCAGACTTATGAGCATGCCAAATCAAGGACACAGCCTATTTTCCTTCTATGAAGTAAAGGCAAAGGGAAAGCTGTGTAGACACCAAGAAAATGACCAAACAGTCCATACTAAGGAAGAGACATATTAGATGAATTAGCATGCCACAGTTAAGGCAACCACCCTGTTCTAGCATGGGCCCCCTAACAGAACTAAAAATGCATTTAAGGCATTGAATGCACAGCATGGGCCATTCCATGGAATAAAGTGCCAAGCCTTTCTTGACCTCTATATATTGTAATCTCTTTGTTTGTTTTAAGGGAGATCTTCCCGTTACCAAAATCAAAACTCTACCCAAATTGAAAGGTGAATACTGAGACTTTGAGCTCAGATTGTTGTTCATATCATTTTATCTAAATGAGAAAGTAAGTTTTTTGTAGACTTTGTGTTGTCATAGCTTGTATCATTTTAGGAGATTGTTCTTATGTCTATCTTCTAAATGTGTTCTTGTTTATTTAATTTGGCAAGCAGAACTAGTGAAAGTAATCAAGGTGTCTTGAAGCTAACTATGGAGAGACTTTGTGCCCCCACAATTGCCTTTAGTGTGTTTTCTTTCTGTTCTTGTGTATAAGATCTTGGGATGACTTTGTGCCCTCATTATCCTTCATATTTTATTTTTGTGTAAAGGACCTTGGGATGAATTTGTGCCCTCATTGTCCTTTGTATCTCACTCTTGGGCAATCACGGTGGAGACTTTGTGCTACATCTCAGTTTGTTGGTTATTATGCCCTTAGTTACCAGTTACTTATCACTACCTGAAAGAACTCCTATTGTCTCCTGCAAGATCACTCCTAAAATAAGAGGAGTGCCTTCAGTGTCATCACCAAGATTTTCTCCTTTGTTTGTGAACATCATCTATAAAAAAGGAGAGATGGATGATGTATCCTACCCCTGAGTGTTATTTTTTGCTTATAGATATAGTATATAGCGCCTCATACTTATAGGGAACCTCCCCTTGATGAGAGGAGAGATTTTTCCCCTTTGGATGTGGTAAACCTACAACTTTGGATGACCAATCTCCCTTGTTATGGATGATCAGACCTATTTTTCTCATCAGTACGCTGGTGACAAAATATTCACCCAACAGTTTTTGGTGACTCCACTGGGGACACAGTAATTTTGTGCAATTTGAAGCCTCAAGATTCATATTGAAACATCACTTGTGTCTTACCCATTATCATTATAGCCTTATCCATTTATTCCACTAGGGAAGAATGAGCAGTTCCAGTTCTTTCCCATTGTTAATTTTCCTCCCAGCTTCGTACAATAGTTTTTGGTGACTCTGCTAGGGACACAGTAATTTTGTGTAATTTGAAGCCTCAAGCTTCAAATTGAAACATCACTTGTGTCTTACACATTATCATTATAGCCTCATCCATTTATTTTGCTGGAGAAAATGAGCAGTTCTAGTGTTTTCCATTGTTAATTTTTCTTCCTAGCTTCACGCAATAGTCTTTTTGGTGACTCCACTAGGGAAGAGCACACAGTTTGAAGTCTCAAGCTTCAAGCTAAAGTAGATCCTGCTCTTTTCCATTTTTGTTCTATAATCTGGAAACTCCACGTTATACCAGAAGCCAAAAATCTCAAGGTGTTATTGACCCTACTTTGAGTTGGTGTAGCAGAGCAATTTTGATTTGTTTCCTCCATAACCTCACCTTCATCAAACTAGGAGCCTTCCTCCTACCCCTACCAGGGCACCAATACAAGGTAGAGCTTCTTTTTTTGTTGTTAGTAGAGCTTTACCTATCCATACTCCACCCAAATTTGTAATCATGCTTCTACATAATCAAATCATGGCTCAATTCCCCTGGGGTAACTCTTTTGGTCCACTCAATCTTACTCCACCTCTACATGAACTTCCATGCAGTTCAAGGAAAAACTTCCCCAAATTCTTTGGTGATCAGAGAGTTCATCCTGATGAACACATTGTAGCCTTCATCATAGCCTGTGGCATAATAGGAGAGTAATTTGAAGACATGGCAGTCAGGCTTTTCGTGGAAACACTACAAGGTGCTACTGTAGACTGGTTCTACCATCTGCAAGCTAGGTCAATGACTGAATGGGACACACTCAAAGCTAAGTTTGAAGCAAGGTTCAAGCCCATAAAAGATACACATGCATTGTTGGCCTAGCTCACACATATGAAGAAGGAACCTCATGAACCTATGAGGGATTTCATTGCCAAGTTTGACAGGCTCAGGAACAAAATTCTTGTAATTGCTCAGCCAACACCCGAAAACCTCAAATGCTTCTTCATCAACTCACAGCTACCTGAAGTGACTTTTTTGCTAAGACTTGTTGGCCACATACACCTTGAGGCTACTCAAGACTTAGCTACTGAAGTGGAAGATGACATTATCTTGATAGGAAAGATAAGGAGAGATCCAAATAGAGGTAAATCCTCTTCATCTTTTGAGTATCCATCTACAGGCACCATGGATCAAATGGTGTAAAAGCTAGAAAATGAACTATTAGCCTTGAAGAGATAAATGGCCCAAGGTATGTCTACTCCTCCTAATTAGGATATGCCAAGGAGGAAATTTTAGAATCAACCATATCAAGGCAATGTTTCCAGGAATCAAGGGCAGCCAAATCATCTTCCTCCCCCATAGAGGAACCTTGCCCTTGAAGAACCTCCAACACTTAGCAGTTGGATATCTGGAAACAAAACATGATTTCTCATTCCAACCTAAGTTTGATCAATAAAATGGCATTGACCTCTTCACGGAGGATCAAGAAGAGTCAGCTGGCAACTCCCATATTAGTTTCCTAAATTACCATGATGAATCCAAAAGTGAAGGCCATGTAGCTGAGGGATCATATGTTGTGCTCACCCAGTCCCAAAACCAATCAGCCCAGTAGGCTGACAAAGAGAAGACAAAGGAGCAACCCCAACCATCAATTTCAATTGCTAAGCATGGAACCACTCTGTCTTTCCAGCCAAAGGACCTGGTGATTTCCAGAAAGGTAAGTGCCTCAAATATCCCTACGCCTTCTACTTCAAATTCATAGGCCAGCCCTCCCCCTCCCAAAAACCAAAAAGATGAACTCCTATCCTCTCTTCCTAGTCCATTTCATTCTTTTGACATAATTGACCATGTCAAGAAAACCAAAATTCAAATGACTAAATTTGAATTCCTACAAGCCAACCCTGAGTAATTAGACAGGTCGGTAGAGTGTGTGAAGAATACAGTCATCCCTGTAGAATAAAAGACTAGAAAGGTAACTCATGATCCCCCAAGGAACATGTCCATCCCAAAAAATCTTGTCATTACTCCTCTTACTGCCCCTAGGAAAGTAGATCCTTTCTATGTTTCCCTGTTGATAAACGGTCACACGCTGAGCAACTACATCATTGATTCCAGTGCTTTAGACAATGTCATGCCTGCCAAAGTGGCAAAATCTCTTAGTCTCACACTGACCAAGACATTTGGTAGATGCTTCTCCATAGAGAACAAGCAAGTGCCACTACTGGGATAAATCAAGGATGCCCAATTTGAATTTGTGGCATTCCCAGACAAGAGAATCAAGATGACAATTATGAGGGCTGACGTCCCAGCCTCCTATGGCATTCTGCTTGGATAAAAATTTTGCAAGTATGTGGGAGGAGAACTAAGCATGGACCTATCTGAGGCAAGGATGCCTATGAAAGGCATAATGAAGAGATTGCTCCCTAAAAGGGAAGCAAAATATGTTGTCACTTAAACATCATCACCTAAAGCTCAGATTCTATTTGAGTCTCCAGGCAGGGGTAATTATTTTTTGTCCACAGAGGATGTTCATGTTTCTATGGATGAAAGTCATGTAGTTGGCAATCCAAGAATTAATTCAAACAAGACATCAAAAGAATTGGTAGGGTGCAGTATAAATAAAAAAGGATCTTCCATCTCTAATGAAGAGAAATATGATAGAAGATCAATTTTTTATGATGTTTAGATCCAGGAATTCGATGGAAACAATTCCTCTACCAGTGTTGGAGCTAGGATGGTGTTGATATCTCCTCAAGGAGATATTCTTCCTCCTTCACACAAGTTGTAGTTCAGCAACACCAACAACACTACTGAGTATGAATCTCTATTACTTGGATTGAAGGCTACTCAAGATGAAGATGTCAAACTCGTTCATGCCAAAGGAGATGCTAAACTGATGGTTTGTCAGGGGTCTGAGGGGGACAATCAAAACATGTGCTAGATTGAACTAGTAGAATAGCAAGTTATGGTAGTGGACCATACTACTGCGCTCCAAAGTTAGCAAAAGGAACTCTTTGCCAAGAGAGCAAAAATTTATGGTTTTCAGATTGAAGACCACGTCTTGCCATGGGGCAAGAAGAGAGAACCAAAAGGAGTGCACAGAAAGTGTGATTCCTGGTGGAGAGTTCCATTTGCTCATCACTAATTCTGGGGAAAAAATAGTTTCCTATTGGTTTATCAGGATGGAATGCCATCTTCATTGTCTCACGATGGGCAGTGTCTGAATCACTTCAATTCTTGAAGTATCAGATAAGTTCACCTATACATATGTACATTTGTATAGTCTTTAGTTCTATTTTTTGCTTTTCATTTTCATTTTTTGGAGCCTTTCTTTTTGGGTAGCATGACTCCATAGCCCAATGGCATACTTCAAGGCACTAGAGATTCTAGTTTCTACTCCCCTCAGCTATTCCAAGTTTTCAACTGAAAGAAGTTACCCAACTGGAGCCAGCTATTATCCCCAAAAAATGTCATTCATTTTTGGGACAACATTTGAACTATTTTGGTCCTACAGACCAAATCCTCTCTTCCCTTTTCAAAAAATTGTTCTGTGCATTCAAATTCTCCGTTCTTCAAGCTTTTTAGAAAACTACGGACTTTGCAGGCTTAAATCTATGGACTTTGTAGGCTCATTTCTATGGACTATATAGACCAGTTTCTATGGACTCTGCAAGTTCATTTCTACAGACTCAGTTTCTATGAACTTCAAGGCCTCAAAACTATGGACTTTGGAGGCCAAGTTCTACGGACTTTGCAGGTGGATTTCTAAGGCTTCTGCAGGCGAGTTCAATCAAAAGAACAAGTTTTCAACACTTAGTCATTTTTAGGATTGGTTCAACACCTTGGTTCAACCAAAAATGTTCATTGGAAAGCTTCTAAGCAAGGATTGAACCATTGAACCGTTGAACCGTTGAACCAAAATGGTTTTAGGTTCAAGGGTTCAATGGGTTCAAGATTGAACGTCATCAGCAAGAGTTAAGCACATTTTTCAAGGTTCAAAGTTCAATCATTTCATAGCTTCAAACACTTAGCAAAAAAATAAAGGCTTGAACTGTTGAATCGTAGAACCTTGAACCATTTTGATTCAACGGTTCAATGGGTTCAATGACCAATTAGTTCAACGCGCTTAGTTCAAAAGATCAAAAAGACTTAGCCAAATAATGAAGAATGAACTGAGTGAACCATTGAACCTTGAACCAAAGTTGGTTCAATCATTTGGTTCAATCGATAGGTTCAGGGGGCTGCCCCAAAGCCAAAAGAACAAGTGCCCTTGTGGAGGGCAGTGAACCAAGGCCAAGTACCCTTGCGGAGGGCAGTGAACAAAAGCAGACAAAATTGGAAATCCTTCAAGAAAACGACTAAGAGAGTCAGAAAGAATTCTTTTAGAAGTATTTTCCATGGGAAAATGACTAAGGCAAAAATCCTTCGGACATTTTATCCGAAGGAATTCACCCGAGAAGAAAGCCCAAAAAAATTGAAGGGAATGAGCGTCTAAGGAAAGGAATGCCCGAAAGGAAAAAGCCTGAGAGTGGAAGCTACCAAGTGTCATCTGTCGAGACACTTTATAGTTTATTTCCAAGAAGTAGTGGAACATGCCATGTGTCCTATTATAACTCAACACAGCGTGACAAGTGTCGGTGTCCGCGTTTCAAGCTTCTTATAAGTTTCAAAGCTTCTTTCAATAAGCTTCTCACAAAATCACATGGAAAGCACCAAGTGGCAACAACAGAAGGATGTAATATGTTTTTCTACAAAGCCATGAAAGATGTCGCATGTCTCTTGAAAAGCTCGACAGAGCACGACAAGTGTCAACATCTGTGGTCTCTCCCTTTTGTTTCATAAGGATTGTGGTGGGCCCTAAGTGAGTTGCTAAGGAGGATGATAGACTAGAATGCATTCAAAGACCTTCAACGCCAAAGGGAAGAACCACTGATGGAAGAGCGTAAAAAGCCAGCAAAGCCAAGGATATGGCCCTGAGAGCTCAAATGCCAGGAAAAGACAAAACCAAAAAGGGAAAATATAGCCTAAGGGCTCAAATCATAGCAAAAAGAGGGAAAGGCCAAAATATCTTCAAGGGAGTTATTTCCAGTAGGTGAAACAGTGGATCAAGCAGACTTTTGAGCATGCCAAATCAAGGATGTGGCCTATTTTTCTTCCATGAAGTAAAAGCAAAGGGACAATTGTGCAGACACCAAGAAAAGGACCAAAGAGTCCATACTAAGGAAGAGACATATTAAATGAATTAGCATGCCATAGTTAAGGTAGTTGACCTGTTCTAGCATGGCCCCCCTAACAGAACTAAAAATGCATTCAAGGCATTGAATGCATAGCATGGGCCATTCCATGGAACAAAGTGCCAAGCCTTTCTTGGCCTCTATATATTGTAATCTCTTTGTTTGTTTTAAGGGAGATCTTTTCATTACCAAAAGCAAAACTCTGCCCAAATTGAAAGGTGAATATTGAGACTTTGAGCTCAGATTATTGTTTATATCATTTTATCTGAATGAGAAAGCAAGTTATTTGCAGATTTTGTGTTGTCATAGCTTGTATCATTTTAGGAGATTGTTCTTATGTATGTCTTCTGAATGTGTTCTTGTTTATTTAATTTGGCAAGCAGAACTAGTGAAATTAATAAGGAAGGTGTCTTGAAGCCGACTGTGGAGAGACTTTGTGCCCCCATAATTGCCTTTAGTGTGTTTTCTTTCTATTCTTGTGTAAAGGATCTTGGGATGACTTTGTGCCCTCATTATCCTTCGTATTTTGTTTCTGTGTAAAGGACCTTGGGATGAATTTGTGCCCTCATTGTCCTTCGTATCTCACTCTTGGGTAGTCGAGGTGGAGACTTTGTGCTACATCTCAGTTTGCTGGTTATTACACCCTTGGTTACCAGTTACTTGTCACTACCTGAAAGAACTCCTACTGTCTCCTCCGAGATCACTTTTGAAAGAAGAGAAGTGCCTTTAGTGTCTTCACCAGGATTTTCTCCTTTGTTTGTGAACATCATCTCTGAAAAAAGAGAGATGGATGGTGTATCCTACCCTTGAGTGTTATTTTTTGCTTATATATATAGTATATAGCACCTCATACTTATAGGGAACCTCCCCTTGATGAGAGAAGAGATTTATCCCCTTTAAATGTGGTAAACCTACAACTTTGGATGACCAATCTCCCTTGTTATGGATGATCAGACCTATTTTGCTCATTAGTACACTGGTGACAAAATATTCACCCAATAAAAAGGTTAACAAATATTAAAGGTGAATGTGTGCATGACATGTGTCAAGGATTCATTTAGCTAGTAGAGGATCGATGGTTCTTAGGTATTCATACCGACCAAAATCAATGAAGTAAAATGAGTCAATGTGTTAACGAGTTGAGTTGGATTTTGACAACTAATCAAAGAAAGGTGAGCTCAGGATTCTCAATGGAGGATTGAGAATTTATTTTTTACCATCGATAACAAAATTTATTAGGTTCATCTTGATGCCTTTGAGGCTCATTCAAATTCCATGGAATGGTTAATATGATGCAGTAAGATATAAGGAACACATATGGATCACCATTAAGGTTAGATATGGACCTTTGGTTCATATTTTTTCTTGAGAGGGGTTATTTTTTCAATAGTGTTTACCGTTTTAAGGAGGATCCATGTATGAATATATGGGATTTTGGGTTCTTACAGAGAAAGGATGGGTCGATTTCAGCCTATTATAATACAAAAAAGTGTTATACAATTTATAAGTTTGTACTGATATGGAAACTATAGGAAAACTAATAACCTTAGATTGGTTTTCCACCTATAGATGGACCTATGATCCAAACATGAAGATAAATCAAAGATATGATTAATGCAAAGGATTTTCATCCTTCAATATGGCCATAGTCTCAAAAAAAAACAACCTAAAAATGACAAAGCCATGATCTGATTAGATCCATGAGCATGAGTTTTATCTTCAAGCGAGAGATGGTGTGAAATATCAAAGAAAGGTTCTAGTATTGGGAACAATTGTTAGGAGCATTCAATGCACCCTCAAAACCTTTAAGACCCTTCTCACTCAACAAGCCACAAGTAGTGTCCTAATTAATCAAAAAGGTGGTGGAATAGGTTCATTTAATGACCCAAGATAAAGTGTTCTTTTTTTGGTATCATGTTTTGACATACTTCCTTTCTCTCTCTCTCTTCTCATATATTTACTAGTCTCATTCCCATTGAATGGGTTCTCAACTTTTAGAATTTAGAATTTTCTTTTTGAGACAAGGATACTCATCGAGACTCTTGAAAAAGTGTACTCATTTGATATAGTTAAACCTTATCAAAATAGTATTAGGACTTCCTTTTAAATTAATAGTATCAACTCTTTGCTTATCTCTTATCTTTAATCAGTGCTTAGTATACTTGTGCATGTTAAATTTATGATGGATATTCTTCCTAGTTTTTTGTCTTTCTACTTGCCTCTTTGAAGGTGTTTTAAAACTAATTTTCAAGTCTAGACTAGTGTTCCATTTGGAACCTCTTCTATGAAATATTTATGCAACTAGTGAGAATATGAAACTGAGTAAGCCATAGTTGTCTTTTTTTTGATCTAGTGTGTGTTAAAACTTATATGAGTATCCACTTAACTTTGGTGCATCACCATTTTAGATTTATTAAGAACCCTTACCATCTTTATAACCCTTTTTCATGAAGTTTTAGGCTTAGCATTAGTTTTGGGTGAGAATCAAGAGGAAATCAACTTTCTCGAGAGGTTCAACCCCATCACAGGATACCCACAACATGGGGTTGCTCCCTTTGTATAGATTAGTTGGAGAGAGATTAAAAAACCCTCTCCAAGGGTGTAAATTTAGCCTATAATATTTTATGGCATGCCCGATGGGACACACTTCTTTTAAAAAGAATATTGATCAAAGTTGATGCTAGTTTGATCAAATTTATAGTAGTTAAGCTCCCAAGCAACAGTATATGGTAACTCTGAAAGGAATAATCGACAGTCTAGTGCAGAATTGTAGCTTCATCTCATGCCAAAGGTGACAACAAGGTTAGCTTCAAGAGTTATTCCTTTTTTTTTTAACTACCTTTAAATTCAACAAAAATATTAAGGTTTGCCAATACACATCCATATCAATGAACTTTTTCTCCTATGTCATTTCCAAGTCCTACCCCTACAAAAATCCCTTTATTAACCCCTTGCATAACTATGGTATTCCCTAGATATTTTGTAGCTTTTAATGGCCAAGGCCCTCTCGCCCTTGCTCACTATGACCCTATCCCATTTGTAGCTCTTAAAAGTGTTCCTTATTACACTAGAGACCAAGCTATAAAACCCTTTGAGCACCAAATGAACATATCCAAATTTTATAATATCCATAACATCACTTAGGAGAATATAGCTATTAGGTTGTTAGTTACTTATTTCAAAGGGAAGGCCTTAGATTGGTCTAGAGGCCTTACTACCAATTCCATTCAAACATGGGACCAACTAGGGGAAGCCTTGTGTAAAATATTTGAGGATAAAAGTGATAATTTTTCACTTGCAAAGCAACTAACTACCATTAAGAGAGCTCCTCATGCATTCATACAAGACATCAACACAAGGTTCCAAAAAACTTAGGACAGAATCATAGTCATAGTTAGATCAACCCCTAACTTTGCCTTGCTATATTTTTTAAAGGCTTTAAATATTAACAAAGTAGTGATGATCCAATATATGGGAGGAAATATAGTTCTATATGCATACGAGGTGGCCATTAAAGCATAAAATTGTCTAGTAAAAGATGGCAAACTTACACCTAGACCACCAATGCCATTATTTCTTGAAATCAAACCACCTCTTATTTTTATCCTTCAATTAGATGCCATTCCTCCTACACCAACTATTATTGAAATCCTTACACCAAAGCAAGATAAATATTATACTAGTAGATCTAATGATTCTCTAGAGCAAAATAACTTTCAAGATCTCAAAAGCATGTTCCAATCTTTGGGAAATGAGCTAGTAATTGTCAAAAGCCAACAAACTTTCAACAAGGCTTATCAAGTTTCATATCAACCCTAGAAGTAGGACTTTCAAGAAAATAGACCAACATATAAGGGGAAATACCAAGGTCAGGGCCAAGGTCAAAACCAAGGATAAGGGCAGCATGGCTACAATAGGTAGAATAACTATAATCCTAATATTGTTAGTACTTACAACTCCTTAGTCCCAATTCAAAATAATGTGGCTCAAGAAGCAGAGGGTACCATGCCTTAGGATTAGTCTTTTGGTCAATATATGGTACCAAAGATTGACCTTAACCAAGCCTTCAATGACTAGTGGTAGCAAGCTACTAATTTTGGATACAAGCAAACTCTCATGGCCCAAAATACGTAGGTACCTATGATTACCAAGCCCAAGGAGCCTCCTCAAGGTCAAGGGTCTAATCAGGGACCAAATCATCTGGATGCTAAAATGATGAACTATGAACAAGAAGAGTGTTATGCATCCAACCAATAGGCTATTTTTATCTAGGTCTATTTTTCAGTGGCTACAAATGCAATATTTAAAATAAGGAACATGGATGGTAATTAAGATGTACTTAAAGAGCTTCCCAACATTACTCCTTTATTGACGAAGCCAAGTGAACCTACTGTCAATCTAAAGGTTCCAGTACCTCCAAGAAATTAGAACCAAGAGAATCTTTTTATGCCTCAAGGCTCACAAGTTTGACAAATAATAGTGGTGGATCCCAAAGCACAAGCAAAGGTTGGTGGTTTACCCATCAACATTGTTGAAAAAATGAAAATTTCAAATGTGAGTGTGCCCATGTGGGATATGCTCTCCATGATTGGACAGGTATACTTCCTTCAGGAAGGACTATCAAAGATCAATGTTGTAGGCAAGCCACCAAGCAAGGTGAATGAAGTTCTCACCAATACAGTTAAAGGGCCAAATGAAGGGAAATCAAGTAAATCATTCAAGCCTCCTCCCTTCTATATTTTAGTAATAATTAGCAACTCTCTAGTACATAATTGCCTAGTAGATAGTGGGGCTAGAACCTCAATAATGCCAAAGTTCATAGCTAATCAACTTGGCCTAAAATATGAGCCACAGTCCAAAGGAGTGCTACAACTTGATGGTTCTTCTCCCAAGCCATCTGACATATTTAGGGACCTTAATATGACCCTACAAGTTTGTCTTAGTATCTAGATGACTCACAATGTATTGATATTGGATGTGCCTCCTTGCTTCACATTATGCTTATCCAAAGAGTTCACAACAAATATAGGGGCTATATTTCAGTAGACTAGTCATATATGGCATTTAGGACAAGGTATTGGGCCAAATTTTCAATCAAAGTTGAACCCATTTCACAATTCCATATGTATTCCTATGGGCTAGATAATGTCAACATCAATTGCACCATCATTGAGGAGTATGAATTTACAATGGGGTAGGATTTAAACACTCATCCAGAATTGGTACCAGACATGTTCCTAAATGAGCTATGGAATTATAGCTAGTTGGTGGACCCCTTAGAGGGTGTTGAAGAAAGGGACTTGGGTATCTAGTATGTGCATGAAGAAAACTAGCCCATGTTATCCCTCATAAGACCTCAAGAAGATCCTAGTGGTATATGGAAGTTGTTATTTGATGGCTCAAGGATAAATCATGGGGTGGGTACAGGTGTCATGCTAATCTCCCTTTCAAATGATAAATACTTCTCTTTATATAGGTTCTAATTCAACTACTCCTACAATGCAGTAGATTATGAAGGTCTCATTCATGGCCTTCAATGAGCTCATAAGAGAAGGATTAAGTAGTTGTAAGTCTATGGGGATAGTGAATTGGTTGTACACCAAGTTAGAGGTTATAATTCCACTAAGAACCCTTTAATTAAGTCGTACATATATAGAGTGTAAGACCTCATTGAGGACTTTGATTATTTCAACATCTAATCAGTGCTAAGAGGCCAAAATCAACATGTTGATAGGCTAGCAACTATGGGGGCTCATTTTGACATCCCCAATGAATTTAAAAAGACCAAATTTTAACCACATGTCAAAGTGGTAATAAGACCATCAGTGCTAGATAATGAAGCTCATTAGCATGTCTTTGAAAATGATAAACAGATTGCATGTTTCTTGCAGCAAGAAGTAGAATTCTCCTCCCTCAATCAAGAAAAATTGTAGCATCAGTATGGGGAATATATTATTCAATTAAGGTCTAACAAGCTTCCTACAGGGCTAGTCACCCTATAAGGCCTCTTTCATTAAGGGGACCATATGAGGAAGGATAAATTAGTGATGTCAACTAATAAAGAGAACTATGAGAGAGTTCTTATCTTTAAAGATAAGTTCCTCAAATTTAAGAAAGGCAAGAAATAAAGTTGAAAGGCATGCTTTCATAGAGCTATGTAAGGAATATGCAAACATATTGTCTTGGTAATATAGTGACCTAAGGGGCTTTGATCCTAATCTGGCCCAACACACAATAGAGATAGAGGCTAATGCCAAGCCTATTAGGTAGAAGTAGAGGCCCATAAATCCCAAGATTGAGTGGCTCATGAGAAAGAAATTGACTGAGCTTATTAAATATAGGATCATCTTCCCAATCAAGCACTCTTAATGGGTAGCTAATCTAATACCTATCAAAAAGAAGATTGGGGGGATTATATTGTGTGTGGACTTTAGGGATCTTAATAGGGTCTCTTTGAAGGATCATTGCCCCTTACCATCTATGGAGTAACTCCTCTAAGTATATGTTGGTTTAGAATGCTTCTCTCTCTTAGATGGATATTTAGGTTATAACTAGGTGCTAGTGAGAGAAGAGGACTAGTACAAGACTACCTTCACCACCAAGTAGGAGACATTTGATTATCATAATATGCCTTTTAGATTGTCTAATGTTGGGGAAAGCTTTCAAAGAGAAATAGACATGGCCTTCTAAATATTGCTAAATCAAATGGTGTTGGTCTACTTGGATGACATCATAGTCTTTTCCAAGAATGCTAGTGAGCACATGGACCATTTGAGGTTGATAATCTAGATATGTAGAGAGTATGGAATCTCTTTAAATCCCAAAAAATGTGTGTTCTCTATGCATGAAGGCAAATTATTGGGTCATATTATTTCAAAATAAGGATTATCCATTGACCCTAATAGAGTAAGTGATATCTTAGCCTTATCCTTATCAAAACATAGAAAGGAGATCTAGACCTTCCTTGGCAAGATCAACTTTGTGAGAAGGTTTATATATAGTTTCACAAACCTGATCAAGCCTATCACCACCATGTTGAAGAAGAGCCAAGTGTTTGCTTGGTCTGATGAAGGTAAGACAACTTTTGAATCCATCAAGCATGCCATTTCCCAAGCACCCTCACTCTTGAATCCTGATTTCTCCAAGGACTTCATCTTGTACACCTTTGCTAACAATGAAAACATATTAGCTATGCTAATGTAGAAGAATGGTGAATCAATAGAGTAGTTAATTACCTTTTTAGTTAAGAGATGGAAGGATATGATGTGAGGTACACTTTTATTGAGAAGTAATTTCTTTTAGCCTTGAAAATCCTCAAGAATTTTAGGCCCATGCTCTCCAACAACAGGATCCATCTTATAGTGTCTCATCCTAGAGTTATGAAGTTACTCTTTAACAAGGATTTGAATGAGAAGAGAGTAGGTTAGATCACAAAGGTCATAGAATATGACATAGATATCAAGGTTACCTAGCTGGTTAGGCTTAAGGGCTTATGTGAACACATGATGAATAACCTCCTAGAAGATAAGGAAGTTGTTTTGATGACCCAAGACAATTCACAAGCAGGTGCACTTCCACTTCAAGAGAGTTAGATTCAATATATGGCTCACTTCTTGGCAATAGGAGAATGCCCCCTAGGTTTGGACAGAGCCAAAAGAAGGTATTTCAAGATTCAATACATACCTTATGTGTTAGTTGATGGTGTTATTTTTAGAAAGGACCTCAATAGGGTACTCTTTAGATGTATAGATGATGACCAGGTGACCAAATGCATGGATTAGTTCTTTGATGGGCCTATAGGAGGTAATTTTACACCCAAAAACACCATAGAAAAGGTAATGAGGGATGGTTATTACTAGCCCAACCTTTTCAAAGATGCTCATGCATGGATTAAAAAATTCCATAAGTGTGCCCTCTTTGTAGGAAAGCAAAAACTAGCATCCCTTCCACTCGACCCTATTCAGATGGAGCAACCCTTCATACAATGGGGGTTAGACTTCATAGGGATGATCAACCCACCATCAATTTTAGGGCATAAATGGGTGCTCACTGCAACTAACTATTTCACTAGGTGGGTGGAAGACATTGCTTTAAATTAGGCTAGTGAAGGTGTAGTTATAGACTTTTATGATAGCCTTGTGACCAAATTTGGTGTCCCAGCTACCATAATTTTAGATAATGGATTAGAATTCCTTGGTATGAATACAAGTGAGTGGGCTCTCAAACTGGGCATCTACCTCATCACCTCTTCCAACTACTATCCTCAAGTAGATGGACTAGCAAAATCCACAAATGAGAATTTGTTAAGGATCATCAAGAGGACCATGGAAGAGAATCAAAAAACATGGCACACCAAGCTAAAGATAGCCTTGTGGGCTCATAGGGTGACTCTTAAAATTTCCATTGGTAATTCTCTATATGTTATCATATATGGAAGGGAATCTAAATTTCCTATCTCCCTTGAGATGCCTACATTGGAATTAGCCCATTAGCTTGAGTTGATGGAGGGTGAGCCCATGAATGTGAGAATGATAGAACTCATGGAGTTGGAAGAAACCAAGGACCTTGCTATGATAACTTTGGAATCACATCAAACTTAGGTCAAAAGGGCCTTTAAAAAAAATACACAACAAGGAGCTTCAAGGAAGGGGACCTCATCCTCAAATGGGACTCAAATAAAGCTGAACTAGGCAACCATACCAAGTTTGACAGCTTGTGGAGTGGTCCTTATTTGATCCATGGATGTAAGGAACATAATTATTTTCATCTTTCCCAACTAGATGGAGAGGTATTACCCATCTCAATCAATGACATTAATTTAAATCTCTATTATTGAATAAAATTTCATCCATTGTAACATATTGTACATATTAGAGTAGCTTTAGGCTTTCCTCTAAGTGCCTTGTGCACTTTTATTTTCCATTATGTTATTTCCTTTTCCAAAGTAACTCAGGAATTTTGTTTTGTTTTGTTTATTTTGATCCTTATTGCTTCAAGAGAGGTTCAACTTAGTTGTAGAGGCTAATGACTCCATGACCAATGGACTAGATATGGCAAATGGTCTGGGTTCTCAAAGCATAAAAATCATGCTTCCCTATGAGTCACCAAAGATGTTGGAAATTTTTGGCCCATATATCAAGCTTGTGCCCATATGGATCAAGTTGCTAATGGATGAGTATATGGACAATGTTGTAGAGACCCTATTAGATGTTAAGAGTGTGCATAATAAATATGAAAATGCATGGGATCCATTTAGTTCTTCATTTTGTTCTTTAAGACACTTGGGTCTAGTGGTAGAATTTATGAGTAGGAACTTTGTTGACATCACCATTTCCATGTGTGGATGATTCAAAAATATTTGGTTATATGGTTTTTTTCACATTTGTGCCTAGATCATATACACCAAGTCTCAGGTCCTCTTCTAAAGCACATAAAAAGTTATGAAGATCCAAAGTTGGATTCTTAACCAAATTTTTCTAAAATTCCATACTTAGCCATTTTCAAAGAAGTTCAAATAGAGACAAGTGATCATCTTCACAAGACCATATCTTGCATGTGCAGTAGTTGTAAAGGAAAGTGGTCACATGGGTTTGTTCATCTTGGTCCCTGGTTGTTATGTGTTGAGTTTTAAATCCTCTACCGAAACACAAAAAAAGTTATGCATGTTCAAAATTTGCTCCTCATTCAAATTTCACTAATTTTTCCATACTTAGCCATTTGAGCTTGACCATCATTAGGATGTCACATATAAGCATTTAAACTAGCCAACTTATGTATTAAATATCTTCACTTAAAAGGCTCTTGGGACTAGTGGATCAAATGGGTTTGTTCCTTCTCACCTCAAGAACATCTCTCGGAAGTTTGGTGCCTCCATGATTCTCATGCTTCAAGATCCAAGCCTTCAAAGTTGGTTAAAAATCATAAGACATTCACATAGACATCAAGTTTTAGGCAAAGCAAAGGAAATCTATTTGAGATTAAATTTGATGGTAACATGACCATTAATGATGGTCATGTGAACATCATTCAATGAGAGTGAGGACATCAATTTTAAGATCATTAACTAGTTGTTAACTTTTAAACAGTGAGTCCCAGTTGATATAATGGTTCACATCGTACACTCAAATCTAAATGCAAGCGTAGATTAAAGGGTCAATGGATCTCAAAGGTGAATGTGTACATGACAAGTGTCAAGGACATATTCAACTAACAGAGAATAAATGGTTCTTGGGTATTCATAATCACTGAAATCAATAAAGTGAAATGAGTCAATTTGTCCATGAACTAAGTCTGATTTTGACAACCAATTGAAGTAAGGTGAGCTCAGGATTCTTGATGGAGGATCGAGAATCTATTTTTGACCATGGATATCAAAGTTTTACAAGGTCATCCCGATGCCTTTAAAGCTCATTCAAACACCATGGAGTAGTCAATATGATGCAGTAAGATATAAAGAACACATATGGATTGCCATTAAGGTTAAATATGGACCTCTAGTCCATATTTTTGCTTAGGTGGGTTTTTTTTGTAATAGTGTTCATCATTTTAAGGAGGATCTGTGTATGCATATATGGGATTTTGGGTTCCTACAGAGAAAGGATGCATCTATTTAAGCCTATTATAATACAAAAAAGTGTTATACAGTCTATAGGTCTATACTGATATGAAAACTATAGGAAAACTAATAACCTTAGACTGGTTTTCCACCTATAGATGGACCTACAATCCGAACATGGAGATAAAGCAAAGATATGATTAATGAAAAGAATTTTCATCCTTCAACATGGCCATAGTCCTAACAAATAGCCACCTAAAAATCATAAAGTGATGATCTAGACAGATCCATGAGCATGAATTCTATCTTCAAGTGAAAGATGGCATGAAAAATTAAATAAAGGGTCTAGTATTGGGAACTATAGCTAGGAGCATTCAATTTTCCCTCAAAACATTTAGGACCCTTCTCACTCAAGAAGCCATAGATAATGTCTTGATTGATCAAAAAGGTGGTGGCTCAAGTTCATTTAATGACCCAAGATAAAGTGTTTTTTTTATAGCGTGTCCTGACATACTTCATTTCTCTCTCTTCTCCTATATATCCTGGTCTCATTCCCATTGAAAGGGTTCTCAAATTTTATAGTTTATCAATTTATTATGGATACAAGGATACTCATCAAGACTCTTGAAAAAGTGTGCTCATTTGATATGGTTAAACCCTATCAAAATATTGTAAGGACTGCCTTTTGAATTAATATGATCAACTCTTTGCCTATCTCTTGTCTTAAATTAGTGCTTAGTATGCTTGTGCATGGTAAATTTTTGAAGGAGATTATTCCTAGTTTGTTGTCCTTATACTTACCTCTTTGAATGTTTTTTCAAACTAATTTATAGGTCTAAACTAGTATTCGATTTAGAACCCCTTCTATGAAATATTTATGTAACTAGTGAGAATGAGTAAGCCATAGTTATCTTTTTGTTGATCTAGTGTGTGTTTAAACTTATATGAGTGTCCCTTTAACTCTGGTGCATAACCTTTTTAGATTTATTAGGATCCCTTACCATATTTCTTACCCTTTTTTCATGAAGTGTTAGGCTTATCATTAGTTTTATGTGAGCATCAAGAGGAAGTCAACCTTCTCCAGAGGTTCAACCCCATCACAAGATACCTGCATCTTGGGGTTGTTTCCATTGTATAACTTAGTTAGAGAGAGCCTAAATTACCCTCTCTAAGGGTTAAAATTAAGCCTATAAAAGCTCATGAAAAATAAATTCAAGATTCATAAATGTTTAAATAAGTCTCAAAGAAGTACTCTGAATAGGCCCCTTGTATGGAACAAACTGCATCAGCCAACGAAGGTATATAGTACTCCATGAATTGATAGACCATGGATAATTTTATGTCATATCCTATTTAATTTCAAGATATGTGGAATGAAATAAGGGGTAAATCCAAATTTTGTGCAAGTCTAACCCACTCCTAGACTTACCAAAAGTAACACTAAGCCACCCCTAAGGCACCTAATCTCTTTTCTAACCATATTCTACCACCTAGATAGTAGTACAACCCTTCAAACACTGGTGCACTACACTCGTGACCTAGGTACCATGTTAGTGTCCCTATGCTCCTTACTCCTCCAATACATATAAACTAGATTATTTATTTAGGGTTGGCCTAAACTATTTCACATCTTGATAAATACCAGAACACTAGATATATAAAAAATTCATTCACTTATCCACTAGATGGAAATCAAATGCAAATAATCTCTAACAAACTCAAAAATAGTTATGTAAATCAAGTTTATTGATCCCTATTATTCCCTAGTTATACATACAACCATCTATTATATCTCAAATCTTAGAATACTCAGATTTCTAGTCTTAATTCACACTCAAACTAGCACTCATACTAGCATTAACTTGCACTTACACCAAGAACATAGGTAGCATAACTACAATAGGCCTCATCCCTCATTAAAGTATTTTTATATAGGCAATTCCCAACATATGGGGTGTTACAATCACATCCAACCTACCCTACTAATTTCACTCTTTTCTACTTGTGCTTCTCAAATACCCTAACAAACATGGAGGCCTATGGTTTTTTATATAAATCAATCAAAAAATATTGTAGGTAGTAAACCAATATTCATCCACATAATCATAACCATCCCAAGTCTAACTGAAGGTATACCCAAAAGGTCACTTCCCCTATTGCAACAAGACACTACTGTGATCTTGATGACATTATCACATTGCACTATTATCTATAGGACCACATTTCTATCTAGAAGGGTTTTTGACTCTGGATTCCTACTCATAACACTCTACACAACTCCCATACCAAGTTTTAGCCTGTTACTCATGTGTCTTAGTCAATTTCTAGTTAAGTACTTCCTTTTCTAGGTCATTGCTATTTATAGAATAATTAGATAAATCAATTATAGTACAAATCAATGGATATATTCATTTTTATATCTATTCCCTAGTTAATATTCTATCATGTTAACAACCTAGGATTTTACACTCTATAATCCCTAAAAAGTGAAATCAGCAATGTGTTGTTAACATGAACTATAGTGCTACAATGAATGCTTTAAGGATTGTTTGATTTCTTTAGATGTTTATAGATGTTCAATAGATTCTTATAAACAATAAAATGAATTTTCTAGATTTCACTTGAAATTTTTTTAAGCCTTAGATTTATCATATGTTCTTCAATGTCATAGGATAATTTTGTACATTTATATATGACTTTAATCTATATTAGGGAATTATTGATGCATAAACCAACATTAAATGACTAAGAAAGGAGAAATAAAGGGGATAAGGGTTACAAAATAAAAGAGGCCTAAGGGCCTAAATGATTTCATCCATGACTATATAATTACACTTGAGATATTAGTTCACATAAGGGGACAAGTAAGGCCCAAATGTTCCCTACCATGGCTGAATAGTTACACTTAAAACTTTTCTAGAGTGTAATTTAAGGCTCAAAACAATGAGAAAATGAAATCAAACCAAGGAGGAAGGAAATAAATAGGTAGAGGGTGTTTGGATAAGGTGTGAGGCCCATTGAAAATTAGTAAATGTGCCAATAATTCATTATTTAAACCAATAATCAACAAGTACGCAACATCCTATATATATGAAATTAATGATTAATAAGTGTATATGGGTTATTTGTAGGTTTCTCCATTTTCCAAATTTGATGTGTGTGTGTGTTTGTGTGTGTGTGTGTGCATATATATCAAATGAAAAAAATACATGTGTGGATTAAAAATTTCCCCTAAAGATGCTAAATAAAATTACAATGTGCTTTTGAATCCTGTAAGAACATTCTTTCTTTTCCTACACATGCATGGGTAAGTGCCGCTAAACATAATATGTTGAAATTTAAAAAAATGAAAATAACATACTTGATTTGACTGAAGGTGTGTATAGTTATCATGTGAGACCACATGGCTTTGAATTTATTCTCAATCCTAAGTACATTTATGAATACAACTTTTAAAACATTTTATAAAAATATGGAAAAATAAAAAAACTTATAAGTATATCTAAAAAATATCTTAAATATATCCCTTGTGAGAATATGTGGCATGTCTTGAATACATTATGTTATGGGATCAAATTATATATTAATGTACCCTATTTTATATTAATGAATTATATGTTTAGTGCCTATAGTATGGGTGAATATAAAAAGTCGAACATATGCCCCCTTTTAATATCTATGATGAACATGTGAAACACATATATAAAAAGAAAAGAATTGTAATGAAATTACTTATGTAATTCACATAAATGTAATATTGATAACAAATTATCTATAATATATTACAAAAATAAGAGTAAAAAAATCATGTCAATGACAATAAATGATAGAAGAGTAGAATACTTGGTAAATGTGATTGAGCCACTTTGAGGGGGCATCCTCCATTCAATGCAACAAGAACAGAAGTTTTAATATGATCCCAAATTACTAACCACTACCTCTAATATGAACTCTAATATATCCATTATTATTCCATAGGTCGACCCTACTAATAATATAATATCCTAGAGAAATATGAAAAGATAAGGACAACGGTTATGGAAGCCACAAGTTGGCCACACATATCCCTGGACACACTATAGGTTATGATCACAACATACTATTCACCTTAAGTAAAATATTTCCTTAAAAATTAATTTTTTTTTGATGTTTTTATATAAATTATTCATCCTCCCATGTTTCATCCTCACTAGTTAGATTCTTCCATTTCATCAAACACTCTTTTATCGCTCATGTTTGCAACCTTTTTATAATGTTTGAGGTATCTCCTTAGATTCCATGATGACTCTACCTTACTCATTAAATTTGTGTAATTTAATATATTCAAATAATTTTTTTATAATTACCTTATTCAAATAATAAACATGAAATATTAGATGCATGCGGGTATATTGGGGTAACTCTAGCTTGTATGTTACACTACTAATTTTTTGAAGGATCTAATAAGGGCCATAATGCTTTGGAGAAAGTTTGTTATCATTTTTTATTTATTATATAAAATTTAATTATATGGTTGTATCCATAAAAATACATAATCTCCCATTTTTAAATGTCTCTCACTATTATGTCAATTCTCTTGTTACTTCATTCAATTTTGTGTCATTGGTAAATTCTCTTTGAGACTAGTTATACATCATGCTAGTGTTGAATGTGATATTTCATAGCTCAAACCTTTATATATACTCTCAAATATTAAATTATGGATGGGTTATGATACCAATATAGTTCCATAAATATATAATTTTTTGCAAAGGTATGGATTGAAGTGGTATACTTTCATTTTGCAAATGGAAACTAATGAACCCATCTCTTTTGTTTATCTGATGAAAAACAATAAAGATAAGCCTCTATAAATTTGTTGAAAACTTATATTTTCCCATATATTTTATGATTATAGGATGATCAATGAAACAACTTAGTACCCAAACATGATAATTATATATTAGTCCAAAAATTACTAGTAAATATTGGGTCACAAACACTTACTATGATCTTGGCAGTACCATGCAGCTTTTGAATAATATCTAGAAAAGCAATAACTAATGTAGTAATTAAAAATGGATGTGAAAACAAGGGAAAATGGGAATAATTTTTTATCCTATCCACAATTACCATGATTAAATTTTAGCCTTTAAACCTAGGTAATCCTTTAATGAAATCCATGGAGACCTCCTCCCACCTTTGGTTAGGAATAGATGAGGATTGTAGAAGACATGGAGTCTTAATCATTTCACCCTTGTTTTATTGACACAACATACATTCAACCACAAGCTTCTATATATCCCCTTGAGTCCTTACCAAAATAAATCATGCTCAATTATATGATAAGTTTTCAAAAATCCTAAGTGCCCTCCTATTGGAGATGCATGAAGCTATGTAAGGATCTTGGGTTTGAAGATAAAATTTTGCATAGGTATAATCATTATTTATACCATAAGGAATTCCATTTCCACTCAAATTTGTTTTAAAAACTATAATATCATTGTTAATTTTGTATAAGAGTTTGTGTATCCCTATGATGCTCCCATTACGATCGTGCCTCTTCTAACCAATTTTCTTGCCAAATAGACATTACAAATAACAACACCACTATGGATTCATCCCTCCTAGATAGATTATCTGATAAAATATTATATTTTTCTTTCATATATATTATTTCAAAGTCATATCCCAACATTTTAGTCACCAATTTTTATTGTGATTTAGATGAAAACCATTGTTCCAAAAAATATTTTACACTATCATGATCAATATTTACCTTAAAATGTCTACCCATTAGATAAGATATCCATTACTTGATTGTATTAATAAAATCCATCATCTCTTTCTCATAGATTGGCTTTAGCTTATTCTAACCCTTGATTTGATGAATATAAAATGTAAGGGATCTTCTTTCTTGCATGAGTGTTTCCCCCATGAAATATCTTGATCCACCACATTCAAAAATAAAAGTTTAAAAAAAAATAGGGTAGCCAAAAATGGAGTGGTGGAAATGGCCTATTTTAGATTCTAAAAGTCCTTAACATTTGTTTTGTTCCAATGGAAGGATCACGTCTTTGATAAATATGTGAGTGGTGTTACAATGTTACCCTAAATTTTCACAAATCTATGATAGTAACCTGTTATCCCCAAAAAGTTTAGGAAGGTCTTGAAGGTTTTTAACACCTACCACTCTATCATAACTTTGATCCTATGATGATCTGCCTTGACTCCTTCATGTGAAACAATATGACCCAATTACTCCACCTATTGGAATCCAAAATCACATTTTGAATGTTTTGCATAAAGTTCATGTTGATCAAAAGTTAACATTACCTATTTCACATGTTTTATATGTTCTTACCAAGTTTTGTTGTATATTATAATGTCATAAAAAAATACCAGCATGAATTTCCTTTAAAAAAAGGGCCTAACACAATGTTCATAAAAATTTTAAATTTATATGGTGCATTTGTGAGACCAAAAGGCATGACCAAAAACTCATAATGACCTTCATGAGTTTTGAAATCTATTTTTGGGACATCCACATTTCTAATCTAAATTTGATGGTATCCAGAATGAATATCTAGTTTTGTAAAATAAATAACACCATGTAACTAATCTATCAAATCATCAATTATAGGGATATGGAACTTATCTTTTATGGTGTACATGTTGATTTCTTTGTAGTTTGGAAACATCCTCAAAGTATCATCCTTATTACATGCCATGACCATTAGGGAGGAATATTCACTTTGGTTATGTCTAATAATACTTCTTTTCACCATCTCATGTATTATCTTTTCAATTTCACTCTTATGGGAATATGGGTACCTATATGGTCTGATGTTTGGTGATTGAATTCAAAGAATTAGTCAAATGGCATGATCATAATCTCTTTTTTGTGGTAGTCCTTTTGGTATTGCTCCAAAAATAGTTCAATGGTCATCAATAATGTGTTGTATGTTAGGATGCGTAGACTCCTTTGTTGGTTGAACTTCTATTGTAATAATTAGGATATAAATCCTTCAGCTCATTTTCTAAGCATTTTCTACATCTGATGAGAACTAACCAATTATGTAAAATTTTCTCTTAATCCCTGATGTTCAAATGTCCTACCTTCATAATGAAAGCACATGAATAAATCTTGGAATTTCATTTCTATGGTGCCTAAGGTTTTGAGCCATTGGACTCATAAAACAATGTCTTCTCCACCCATGGGAATAGCAAACATAGGGAAATCTAGCTTGTAGCCTCCCATTCCAAGTTTGATACTATGTCATTTCCCTAAAAATTGATTATACCACCATCTACAATCATGACCTAAAATTTTTAGAGATAACTAAATAAAACAATTTTGACATACCACCAACTTATCTTTTACGAAATTATGTGTACTACTTAATTGAATAAATATTGTCACCTTATTCTTCTTGAGGAAATCCATGACCTTAAGGGTTTGTGGAGTATTGATACTAGAAATTGCATGGCATGAGATAGTTGCCTAATATTCTTCTAATTTTTCTTCTAGAACCATTTATTCTTCACCAAGTGATTCATAATATTTATCTTCTTCATTGTTACCTTCATTGTAGAACAGTTTATTCTCAGTGTATTTATGTCCCTTTCCCCATTCACTATCACAATTTAAACATAAACATATTTCTCCTTTCTCTTCAATTTTTTGAGGAGTCTATCTAGTATGTTGAGGGAAAGACTACATTGTAAATATTCAATTTTTATTAGTAGTGAAATCCCTCATTTTAAACATATCCCTTTCATATTCCCTATGCATGCATATAATTTATTCTAATAAACATCTTGGATTAAACATGCGAGCATCCATCTGAATGTTATCCTTGAGACCACTAAAGAATAAATCATATAGGTTGTCTTATGTGATATCATCCACATGTAAATAAATATAATCCTTATCTGTCCATGTTTATCATAACTTCACTAGCTAACTAAATTTGTTATTTGATACAGTATTATGTTAATGCATCTCCAACTCAGTTGTGAATGTTGACCAAGTAATAGTACTAAATCCATATGTACCAAATAAACTAAGCTAATTCAAAATACAAGGATGTCATGATCACCTTTTGAGAATATGGGGTCTAATGTAGGTCAAATAAATTCTACATTTGGTTGATTCAAGTGATCAAATCCTTGCCATCAAACTTGTGAACTTCCACTTTTGGTATCATATTCTTTGCACCTATATTTAGGTTGTGATTGTTTTGGTTAAGAGAAATTGAATGACCAAAATGCATTTTATTTGATGGTGTATTAATATTTGGATTCTAAAAATTCTCTAAAATAATTTTCATTTAAACATGCATATTGTACATCATATCTCATAGTGAGGTCACTTCACTAGAGGTCTTATCCATATCTTATTTTTTATCCATGGTTTACATCTCACCCTAGGGTTGTGAATATAATTCAGTATCCAATAGTCATAAGTATTTGACTCCATGTTTTCCTTGCTATGTGTTTTTCCCATAGTAGCTTTCCCTTACCCATAACCTCTGATGTTTGGACCTACCATTCATAAACTCTAGGGTTTTGGGATAAAAAAGTGTACAAGGTAATTATACCATCATGATCATCTCCTCGAGAAAAATCCAATGACTGCTAATTTTCAAATGGGTGAAAAAAAAATTAGAGTTTTTTCCTAAAAAATGTCAATAAATATTATGCTGATAAAAAAAAATTCTTCTTAGATCACAACTTATTTTTTCAATCCTTTGCTAAACTTTAAAAATTGCACTACAAAATCTTCTCCAAATACATATGAGTTATTTTTAGGTTTGTCCATTTTCCAAATTTGGTGTGTGTGTGTGTGTGTGTGTGTGTCTATGTGCACATGTACATGCCTGCATATATATCAAATGAAAAAATACATGATATGGATAAAACTAATTCCCCTAAATATGTTAAATAAAATTATAATGTACTTGTTTATCCTGTAAAAACATTCTTTCTTTTCCTACACATGCATAGGTAAGTGCCACTAAACATAATATGCTGAAATTTTTTAAAATGAAAATAAAATACTTGATTTTTTTGAAGGTGTGTATATTTCTCATGTGAGACCACATGGATTTGAAGTTATGCTCAATCCTACATACATTTATGAGTATAAATTTTAGAAACATTTTATAAAATTATGGAAAAATAAAAAAAATCTAAGCATGTCTAAATAATATCCTAAATATATCCCTTTGTAGGAATATGTGGCATGTTTTTCATATATCATGTTATGGGAGAAAATTATATATTAGTGTCCCCTATTTTATAGTAATTAATTCTATGTTTACTGCCTAGAGTTTGGGTGAATATAGAGATCTGAACATATGCACCCCTTTTAAGATCTAGGATGAACATGTGAAGCACATATCTAAAAATAAAAGAATTGTAATGAAATTCATTAGGTAATTTTCATTTGTAATATTGATAATAGATCATCAGCAATATATCCCAAAAATAAGAGAAAAAAATCATATCCATGATAATAATTGATAGAAGAGTAGAATACATGGTAAATGTGATTGAGCCACTTTGAGGGGGCATCCTCTATTCAATTCAATAAGAATATAATTTTGTATATGATCCCAAATTAATATCCACTACCTCCTATATATTCTCTACTATATCCATGGTTATTTTATAGGCTGCCCCTACTAATAATATAAGATCCTGGAGAAATATAAAAAGATAAGGGCAGTATCTATGGAAGCCACGAGCCAGCCACGCATATCCCTAGAAACACTAGGTTAAGAGTTTATCATGTCATTAACCTTTAAAAAATATTTCCCTAAAAATTAAAAAACTTTTGATGTTATTGTAAAAATTATTCATCCTCCCATGTTGCATCCTCACTAGCCAGATTCTTCCATTTGATCAAACACTCCTTGATCCCTCATGTTTGCAGCCTTTTTATACATGTTTAAATTATCTCCTCAGGTTCCATAATGACTTTGCCTTACTCATATAATTTACAGAATTTAATCTATGCAAATAATTTTTTTCTAATTGCCTTCAAATAATAAACATGAAATATTAGATGCATGTGGTATATTATGGTGACTCTAGCTTGTATGTTACACTACCAATTTTTTATAAGATCTAATAAGGGCCATAATGCTTTAGAGAAAGTTTGTTATCATTTTTTTCTTCTAGGAAATTTTATTATATGATTTTATCTAGATATATACCCAATATCCCACTTCAAAATGTCTCTCACTATATTGTCGATTCTCTTGCTATTTTATTCAATTTTGTGCCATTGGTAAATCCTCTCTGATAATATCTAGTACCTCATGCTGGTGTTGAATGTGATATTCCATATCTTTAACATTTAGATATACCCTCAAGGATGAAATTATGGATATAGTATGATATCCATATAGTGTCATAAATAGATATATTTTGGAAAAGGTGTGGAATGAAGTGGTATACTACCATTTTTCAAGTGGCAACCAATGAACCCATATCTCTTATTTATATGATACAAAATAATGAATATAATCCTCTATAATTTGTTTAAAACTTATATTTGACCATATATTTGAGTATGATAGGATGATCTATGAAAAAACTTAGTACCCAAGAATGACATTAAATTAGTCCAAAAATTACTAGTAAATATTGGGTCACAATCACTTCCTATGATCTTGGTAGTACCATGTAGCTTTTGAATAGTATCTATAAAGGTAACAACTAATGTACTAATTAAAAATGGATGTGATGATGAGGAAAAATGGGAATAATTTTTGAACCTATCCACAATTACCATGATGAAATTTTAACCTTTAAACCTAAGTAATGTTGTAATGAAACCCATGGAGACCTCCTCCCACATTTGGATAGGAATGGATGAGGATTAGATTTGGAGTCTTAATCATTTCACATTTATTCTATTGACACACTATATATTCAAATGCAGGCATCTATATATCCTCCTTTAGTGCTTACCAAAATAAATCCTACTTGGTTCTATGATAATTTTTCAAAAATCTTGAGTGCCCTCTTATTGGAGATGCATGAAGCTATGTAAGGATCTTGGGTTTGAGGACAAAATTTTACATACGTATAATCAATATTTATACCATAAGGAATTCCATTTGCATTCAATTTTTTTTTTACAACACTAGAATATTGTTGTTTATTTTGTATAAGAGCTTGTGTATCCCTGTCATATTCCTATTATGATCATGCTTCTTCCAACTAATTTTCCTTCTAAATAGACATTTCAAATAATAAAAACTTTATGGAATCATCCCTCCTAGATAGATAATCTAATACAACATAATATTTTCCTTTCTTATATATGATTTCAAATTCATATCCCAACATTTTAGTCACCAATTTTTGTTGTGATTTAGAAGAAAACCATTTTTAAAAAAAACATTTTACACTATCATGACCAATATTTACCTTAAAATGTCTACCCATTAGATAAGGTATACATTACTTGATTTCATTAAGAAAATCCATTATCTATTTCTCATATATTATCTTTAGCCTATTTTAACCCTTGATTTGATGAATATCAAATGCAAGGGATCTTCCTTCTTGAATGAGCCACATTCAACAATAAAAGTTATTCAAAAAATGGGGTAGCCAAAACTAGAGTAGTTAACATGGCCTATTTTAGCTTCTCAAAGGCTTTGGTAGTTTTTTTGTTACAATTGAAGCATCACTTCTTTGATAAAGATGTGAATGGTGCTATAATGCTAACCTATTTTTTCATAAATCTATGATAGTAACGTATTATTCCCAAAAAGCCTCAAAGGATCTTGAGGGGTTTTGACACCTGCCACTATATCATAATTTTGATCCTATGAGGTTCTATATTCAATCCTTCATGTGAAACAATATGACCTAAGTAATCCACCTCTTGGAATCCAAAATCACATTTTGAAGTTTTTGCATAAATGTCATGTTGATCAAAAGTTAAGATTACCTATTTCAAATGTTGTAAATGTTCTTACCAAGTTTTGTTGTATATTATAATGTCATCAAAAAATACCAACATGAATTTTCTGAAAAAAATCCTAAAAATAATATTCATCAAAATTTTAAATTTATATGGTGCATTTGTGAGACCAAAAAACATGACCAAAAACTCATAATGAACTTCATGAGTTTTTAAATCTATTTTAGGGACATCCACATTTTTTATCTGAATTTGATGATACCCAGAATGAATAACTAGTTTTGTAAAATAAACAGCACCATGTAACTAATATATCAAATCATCAATTACATGGATAGGGAACTTATCTTTAATAGTGTACATGTTGAGTTCTTTGTAGTTTTGGAACATCCTCAATGTATCATCCTTATTACACATCATGACCATCGGGGATGAATATTCTCTTTGGCTATGTTTGATAATACCTGCCTCTAACATCTCATGTACTATATTTTAAATTTCATTCTTCTAGGAATATGGGTACTTATATGGTTTGATGTTTGGTGGTTGACTCCAAAGATTTAGTTGAATGCCATGATCATGATCTCTTCTTGGTGGTAGTCTTTTTGGCATTGCTCCAAAAATACCTCAATGGTCATCAATAATGTGTTGTATATTAGGATGTGTGGAATCCTTTGTTGGTTGAAATTCCATGGAAATAATTGGGCTATAAATCCTTCATCTCATTTTCTATGAATCTTCTACATCTAATGAGAACTAACCAATTGTGGATATTTTTCTCTTAATCCCTAATGTTCAAATTTCCTACCTTAAGAATGAAAGCACATGAACAAATCTTAGAAATTCATATCTATTTTCCCAAGGTTTTGAGCCATTGGAATTTCAAAAAAATGTCTTATTCACCCATGGGAATAGCAAACATAGGGAAATATAGATTGCAGTCTCCCATAGAAAATTTTATACTATGGCGTTTCCTTAAAAATTGACTATACCACCATCTACAATCATGACCTAAAAATTTTAGGGGTAAGTAAATAAAATAGTTTAGATGTATCACCAACTTATCTTTGATAAAATTATGTGTACTCCTTAAGTTAATAAATATTATCACCTTATTATTATTGAGGAAATCCATAACCTTATGGGTTTGTGGAGTATTGATACTAGAAAGTTTATGACATGAGATAGTCGCCTAATATTCTTATGATTCTTCTTCTAGTAACTTTTCTTATTCACTAGATTTTGCATAATATATATCTTCCTCATTGTTACCTTCAATGTATAATAATTTATTCTCAGTACATTTATGTCCTTTGCCCCATTCACTTTCACAATTTAAGCATAAATGTTTTTCTCATTTCCCTTCAATTTGTTGAGGAGTCAATCTAGTATGCTAAGGGAAATACTACATTGGAAATATTCACTTTTTATTATTAGTAAAATCTCTAATTTTAAGCATATCCCTTTCATCTTCCCTATGCATGCATATAATTTATTCTAATAAACATCTTGGATTAAACATGCAAGCATCCATCTGAATGTTATCCTTGATATCACTCAAGAATAGATGATTTAGGTTGTCTTATGTGATATCGTCCATGCATAAATAAATATAATCCTTGACTATCCATTTTTATAATAGTTTCACTAGATGACTATTATGTTAGTGCATTTGTAACTCATTTGTGAATGTTGACCAAGTAATAGTATGAAATCCATATGTACCAAATGAACTGATCTTATTCTAAAAACAAGGTTACCATGATCACCTTTTGAGAATATGGGGTATGATGTAGGTCAAATAAATTTTACATTTGGTTGATTGAAGTGATGGGATCCTTGCCATCAAACTTGTGCACTTCCACTTTTGGCAGCATATTATTTACCCCTATATTTGGGTTGTGATTATTCTAAGTTAGGAGAACTTGAATGATTAAAATGTCTGTTATTCGGTGGTGGATTTATATTTTGATTATAAAAATATATGGTTTTCATCTCACCCTAAGGTTGTGAGTATAATATATTAGCTAATAGTCATAAGTATCTGACTCCATCTCATCCTTGCTATGTTTTTCCCATATTGGTTTCCCTTTCCCACAACCTCTGACGTTTAATCCTACCATTCACAAACTCTAGGGTATTGGGATTAAAAAATTTATAAGTAAATTATAAAATTATGATCATCTCATCAAGATGAATCCAATGACTACTAATTTTCACAAGGGTGCAAAAAAAATTAAAGAATTTTTTCCTAAAAAAATGTCAAGAAATATTACACTGACAAAAAAAATATTCCTACATCACAACTTACTTTTTTAATCCTTTAGCTAATATAACAATTGCTACAATTAAAAAATTATGTTACAAAATCTTTCCCAAATTCATATGGGTTATTTTCGTGTTTCTCCATTTTCCAAATTTGATATTTGTGTGCATGTGTATGTTTGTGTGTCTGTGTGCACATGTATATGAATGTGTGTGTGTGTGTGTGTGTGTGTGTGTGTGTGTGTGTGTGTGTGTGTGTGTGTGTGTGTGTGTGTGTGTGTGTGTGTGTGTGTGTGTGTGTGTGTGTGTGTGTGTGTGTGTGTGTGTGTGTGTGTGTGTGTGTGTGTGTGTGTGTGTGTGTGTATAATGGAAAAAATACATGGTATGGATAAAAAAATTCCCGTAAAGATGATATATAAAACTAAAATGTACTTATGAATCATGCAATAATATTCTTTCTTTTCCTACAAATGCATGGGTAAGTGCCACTAAACATAATATGTTAAAATATAAAAAAATGAAAGTAGGATAATTGATTTTACTAAATGTGTGTATAGTTATCATCCACATCCCTTTTAAGTTATGCTTAATCCTACATACATTTATGATTATAACTTTTAGAGACATTTTTTAAAATTATGGAAAATAAAAAAATTATAAGCATGTCTAAATAATATCCTAAATATATCCCTTTGTGGGAATATGTGGCATGTCTTTCATATATCATGTTATGGGATCAAATTATATATTAATTTCCCCTATTTTATAGTAATGGATTCTATGTTAAATTCTTATAGTTTGGGTGAATATAAAAAGCCAAAAATTTTCCCCCCTTTTAAGATCTAGGATGAACTTGTGAAGCACATATCTAAAAATGAAAGAATTAGAATGAAATTGCTTAGGTAGTTTTCATAAATGTAATATTGATAATAGATCAGCAGTAATATATCACAAAAATAAGAGCAAAAAAATCATATCCATGATAATAATTGATATAAGAGCATAATACTTAGTAAATGTGATCGAGCCACTTTAAGGGGGCATCCTCCATTCAATGCAATAAGAAAATGATTTTTAATATGATCCAAATGTACTAAACACTACCGTTTATATATACTCTACTATATCCATGGTTATTCCATAGGCTGACCTTACTAAAAGCATAAGATCCTAGAGAAATATGATAAGATAAGGACAACGATTATGGAAGCCACAAGTTGGCCACACATATCCCTAGACACACTATAGGTTAAGAGTGTAGCAATCCCTTCACCTTAAATAAAATAGTTCCCTCTATATTAAAAAACTTTGGAAGTTATTGTATAAATTATTCATCCTCCCATGTTGCATCTTCACTAGTCATATTCTTCCATTTGATCAAACACTCCTTTATCCCTCATGTTCAACCTTTTTATACATGTCTGAAGTATCTCCTTAGGTTCCATAATGACTCTAACTTATTCATATAATTTATGTAATTCATTCTATGTAAATAATTTTTTTTCAATTACCTTATTCAATATTAAACATGAAATATTAGATGTATGCAAGTAGATGGGAGCAACTCTAACTTGTATGTTACGCTACCAATTTTTTGTACATTCTGATAAGAGCCATAATGCTTCCAAGAAATTTTGTTAACATTTTTTTTTTTTCAATAAATTTTCTTATATGGTTTTATTAATATAAATACCCAATATCCCACTTCAAAATGTCACTCACTACAGTGTTGATTCTCTTTCTACTTCATTTGATTTTTTGCCATTGGTAAATTCTCTCTAAGACTAGTTATTACCTCATGTTGGTGTTGAATGTGATATTCCATAGATCAAACCTTTAGATAGACCATCAAATATGACATGATGCATTGGGTATGATACCCATATGGTGCCATAAATATATATTTTTTAGAAAATTTATGGAAGTGTTAAACTATCATTTTACAAGTGGCAACCAATGAACCCTTATCTCTTATTTATTTGGTGTAAAATAATGAAGATAAGCCTCTATAAATTTGTTGAAAACTTATATTTATTTGAGGATGACAGGATGATCTATGAACCAACTTAGTACCCATACATGATAATAAATGAGTCAAAAATCACTAGTAAATATTGGGTCATTATTACTTACTATGATGTTGGCAGTACCATGCAACTTTTGAATAGTATCTAGAAAAGTAAAAACTAATGTACTAGCTACAAATGGATGAAACAATGAGGAAAAATGGGAATAATTTGTGAGCCTCTCCACAATTACCATGATGACATTTTAACCTTCAAACCTAGGTAATCATGTACTGAAATCCATAAAGACCTCTTCCAACCTCTGGCTAGGAATGGATGAGGATTATAGAAGACATGGAGTATTAATAATTTCACCCTTATTCTATTGACACACCATACATTCAACCACAAGATTATATATATCCCCACTGAGTCGTTACCTAAATAAATCCTACTTGATTATATGATAAGTTTTTAAAAATCTTGAGCGCCAATTTATTGGAGATGCATGAAGCTATGTAAGGATCTTAGGTTCGAAGAAAAATTTTACATAGGTATAATAAATATTTATACCATAAGTCATTCCATTTCCACTCAATTTTTTTTTTTTAACTATAATATTGTTTTTAATTTTGTATAATAGCTTGTGTATCCCTATCATGCTATGATCGTGTCTCTTCCAACCAAGTTTCCTGCCAAGTGGACATTGAAAATAACAACACCTCTATAGATTCATCCCTCCTAGATAGAGCATTTGATACACCATTATATTTTCCTTTATTATATATTATCTGAAAGTCATATCCCAACATTTTAGTCACCAATTTTTATTGTGATCCCAAAACTATTTTACACTATCATGACCACTATTTACCTTAAAATGTATACCCATTAGATAAGGTATCCATTGCTTGATTACATTAAGAAAATAAATCATCTCTTTCTCATATATTTACTTTAGCTTATTAAAATACTTGATTTGATGAATCTCAAATGCAAGGGATCTTCTTTCTTTCATGAGTGTTTCCCCTATCAAATATATTGATCCATCACATTCAACAATGAAAGTTTTCCAAAAAATGGGGTAGCCAAAACTAAAGTGGTGAATAGGGCCTATTTTAGCTTCTCAAAGGCCTTTGTAGTTATTTTTTTCTAATGGAAGGATCACTTATTTGAAAAATATGTGAGTGGTGCTACAATGTTACCATGATTTTCATAAATATATGATAGTAACCTGTTATCCCTAAAAATCCTTAGAGGATCTTGAGACTTTTTGGTACCTGCCATTCTATCATAAATTTGATCCTATGAGGGTCTACATTTACTCTTTAAAGTGAAAAAATATGACCCAATTAATCCACCTCTTGGACTCCAAATCACATTTTGAAGGTTTTGCATAAAGTTCATGTTGATCAAAACTTAACACTACCTATTTCACATGTTTTAGATGTTCTTACCAAGGTTTTATGTATATTATAATGTCATCAAAAATACCAACATGAATTTCCTCAAAAAAGGCCTAAAAACAATGTTCATCAAACTTTGAAATTTATATGGTGCATTTTTTAGACTAAAAGGCATGACCAAAATCTGATAATGACCTTCATGAGTTTTTAAATCTATTTTAGGGGCATTCACATTTCTAATCTAAATTTGATGGTACCCATTTTGTAAAATAAACAAAACCATGTAAAAAATCTATCAAATCATCAATTACAAGGATAGGGAACTTATATTTGATTATGCACATGTTGAGTTCTCTATAGTTTGGTAACATGCTAAAAGTATCATCCTTATTACACACCATAACACCAGGGGTGAATATTCACTTTGGAGATGTTTGATAATACCTGCCTCCAACATCTCATGTACTATATATTCAATTTCACTCTTCTAATAATATGGGTACCTATATGGTATGATGTTTGGTGGTTGACTCCTAGGAATTAATTGAATGACATGATCATGATCTCTTCTTGGTGGTAATCCTTTTGGCATTGCTCTAAAAATAGCTTAGTGGTCATCAATAATGTGTTGTAAATTAGGTTGTGTAGACTCCTATTTTGGTTGAACTTATATGTAAATAATTGAGCTACAAATCCTTTATCTCATTTTCTAAGAATATTCTACATCTGAAGAGAACTAACTTATTCTGGAATTTTTTCTTTTAATCCTTGATGTTCAAATGTCCTACCTTCAAGATGAAAGAACATGGACAAATCTTGGAAATTCATATCTATTGTTCTCAAGTTTTTGATCCATTGTAATATTAAAATAATGTCTTATCCAAAAACATAGGTAAATCTAGCTTGTAATCTCCCATAACAAGTTTGATACTATGGCAATTCCCTAAAAATTTGACTATACCACCATCTACAATCATGACCTAAAAATTCTAGATCTAAGTAAATAAAATAGCTCAAACGTACCATAAAATTATCTTTGATTAAATTATGTGTACTTATTAATTCAATAAATATTTTCACCTTCTTCTTATTGAGTAAATCCATGACCTTAAGGGTTTGTAAAGTATTGATACTAGAAAGTGCATGGCATGATATAGTTGCCTAGTATTCTTATGATCATTCTTGTAATACATTTTCTTCTTCACCAGATGATTCATAATATTTATCTTCCTCATTTTTACCTTAAATGTATAATAATTTATTATCAGTACATTTATGTCATTTTCCCCATTCACTATAACAATTTAAACATAAACATTTTTCTCCTTTCTCTTCGATTTGTTGAGGAGTCAATCCAGTATAATGGGGTAAATATTATGTTGTAAATATTCACTTTTTATTAGAAGTGAAATCCCTCATTTTAATCATATCCATTTCATATTCCCTATGCATGCATATGATTGATTCTAATAAACATTTTGGATTAAACATGTGAGCATCCATCTGAATGTTATCCTTGAGACCACCCAAGAATAGATCATTTAGGTTATCTAATTTGATATCATCCATGGGTAAATAAATATAATCCTTTATTATCCATGTTTATCGTAGCTTCACTAGTTGACTAAATTTGTTATTTGTTACAATATTACGTTAGTGCATCTGCAACTCATCTATGAACATTGACTAGGTAATAGTACCAAAGCCATATGTACTAAATGAAATGATCTAGTTGCAAATATAAGGATTCCATCATCACCTTTTGAGAATATGGCATTTGATGTATGCCAAACAAATTCTCCATTTAGTTGATTCAAGTGATCATATCCTTACCATCAAACTTGTACACTTCCATTTTTGTCAACATATTGTTTGCACCTATATTTGGGTTGTGATTGTTCTGGGTAAGAGAAATTGAATGATCAAAATGCATGTTATTCAGTGTTGGATTTGTATTTGGATTCTAAAAATTATATAAATTATTTTTCATTTGAACATGCATATTGTACATCATATCTCATAGTGAGGTCACTTCACAAGAGGTTTTATCCATATCTTTTTTTTATCCATGGTTTGCATCTCACCCTAGGGTTGTGAGTATAATTTAGTAGCCATTAGTCATAAGTATCTAGGTCCATGTCATCCTTGCTATGTGTTTTATATGAAGTGGCTTTCCCTTTCTCATAGCCTCTGATGTTTGGTTTTACCATTCATAAACTCTAGGGTTTTGGGATAAAAAAAGTGTACAGGGGAATTATACCATTACGATCATCTCATTAAGTGAATCCAATGATTGCTAATTTTCAAAAAGGTGTATAAAATATTATAGAGTTTTTTTCCTAAAAATTTCAACAAATATTGCTTTGATAGAAAAAAAATCTACCTAGATCACAGCTTTTTTTTCAATCCTTTAGCTAACATAACAATCGTTACACTTAAAAAATTGGTATACAAAATATTAACCTAATCTAATCTTTAATACCACTTGTGATGAAATTAATTAGATAATTCATGTCATTCAAATATTTATAACATATCAATAAAACTATATTGTAAAAATAAGAGCAGAATAATAGTATACACAATAATAATTGACATAAGAGTAGAATACTTGATAAATATCTCTGAGCGACTTCAAGGTGGAAACCTCCATAAGAATAGAATTCACAATATGATCCCAAATTACTAACCACTACTTCATATATATACTCTAATCTAGCCATGGTTAATCCATAGGTTGACCCTACTAATAATATAAGAGCCTAAAGAAATGTGATAAGATAAGGACAACTATAATGAAATCCACAAGTCAACCACACATATCCCTATACACACTATAGGTTAATGGCGTAGCAAGAATTATTTGATTCATGTGTAAGATAAGATGTAAAACTAATGATATTGAATATAGAAATATGTAATCTTAAAATCACATGTGATATGAATAACTTACCATGAATAGGTGTGTGTGTGTGTGTGTGTGTGTGTGTGTGTGTGTGTGTGTGTGTGTGTGTGTGTGTGTGTGTGTGTGTGTGTGTGTGTGTGTGTGTGTGTGTGTGTTTGTGTGTGGGTGTGTGGTCCTTCATTATGTTTGATATGTAAGATAACTAAATAAAATTCTCTTTGTTTACTATTTTAATGTCACTATGTTAGTAACCTATGGAATAATTGGTCTACCATTTTTATAATCCGGGCTTCTACGTTTCTTTTTTATATAAAATTATATCTCATTAGTTAAAATAACACTTAAATTCTAGTATTATTAATGGATTGTGGATTCATGGTACTTAATTCATCTTACAAGATATATGAAAACAAAAGAATTGAATATTGTTTCATCAAAAATAGAAACTATATTACCTTATATGAAGATTTATTCTTACTATAATCCATGAGGACTTATGTTTTATAGCTCATCTACCCACAATGAAATATATACATGTAAATGAGCAAACCATTCTTTTAAACCATTTTTTTAGTCTTGCTCCTAAGTTCTTGCAAGTTCACTTTTCCTAGTCTTAGAATAAGTAGTGCTCTATCCAAAATAAAAATAATGTCGATTTACAACAAGATCAAGTCAATATTCATATTGATGTGTTTTCTTGTGTTAATAGCATAATATATGGTTTTTGGGGTGTTATTCATAATTTATGATTAATAATCTATTTTTATATAAAATTATTTTGGATTCAACCACATAAAATAATTTGTGTCCAATATTTTAGATCCCACTATTGAATCCATCTTCAAGGAAATAAGGAAAGAAATGAATTCCCTTAAACATGGATCTAGTATTGGGATATGAAACATCAAAGAAAAACTATTTTATATGGTTGAATCTAAAATAATTTCATAGAATATTACATTATGAATAGAAATTAGGCTTGAAACAAAAATATAATTTATATTTGGTTAGTATAAGACCCCAATCTAATATCGCTTTATATTATATGTTTTGTTGCATTTTTTGTACTCATTAGAAATGTATTGGACTATATGGGACGAATCAAACTCCCATACTCTATATTTTTTTATCATTATGGACATTAATCAATCATTTAGTAGTTTTTATTTGTATGTGTATGGTTACTTAACATGTTATCTTTAATAGATATATTTTATTATCTCATTATTGATATTGAATAGTATGATGACTTATTTCATGATTTTTATGGTTTATAATATTTAAACTAACTAAAATAATATTCATTATTTAATTTTGTGATGTTTCTTGTGATGAGATACACACACACACACACACACACACACATATACAAATATATATGGTTCATGTTATTTATTTATTGATATCGATTATTTTTTCATGGACATATTTAATGTTTAAATTAAGTGTGCAGGTTACATGGAACCAAAGGAAGAAATATGAGGGACTCAAATGTGTCTCTATGGATCATATGCACACCTAAACCCATCCTAAACCTTTGACCATCTAACTTTTTTTTCCAATTGTTAATTGTATATTTTTGTATTATTTTATGTTTCTTTTTTATTATTTTTGAAATTGAGGTGTTTTGGACCTAAATCCTTTTTAAATTAATCATCATAAGTCTACCTTAACCTTTAGTGAATTTAACTAACCAAGATATGGGGTTTTTTTAACCTACAAACCCACCCCTTTGTGTATAATCACAAAATATTCCTTACAACCAATTTTTACTTAGTGTGTTTGACAAATAAACCTTGTTTTATAAGTCTTTTTTGAACCCATACCTATACCTATTGGGTAGGTTAGTTTTCTAATGAATTTTTCCACTATTTAGTCATAAAATCCTCTCATTTATAGCTTATAAATTCCTTCCACAAAAAAAACTTATTTTTTTTTTAAAAATAGATCTACGTCATATTTGTGTAAGAAATAGTCATGTGGGTGTGTAACAATATTAATGGGTTTTATAATAAGTTTACTAAAAATTTAAGGAGAATGGTTGCATCCTTGGGATGAATATGGCCACATGTCACCTTCCCATTGGTCTTTGATTTCATTTATACTGACTTTATTGGGCTTTTTGAGGATTATGTAATTTGGATTTTTGGGAGTGCTTTTGCTTAGGAGAGATTTTGGGAAGGAAGGCTTCAAATGAAGTCTTGTATGAGGTAGCCTCTTTTTATTTCCTAATTTTGTGTTTTCAAATGATTCCACTTATTTTAGTTTTTCTTTAGTTGAACCTTATTTTATTGTAATGAAAATGTGATCTTCTTGTATGTTTACTTTTGTATCCCTTTTGACTTAAGGATTTTGGGATTTTCATTGTGGCCTTATTAATGTTGTCTCCAAGGTTTTCCATATTTTTATCATTTTTTTTCTTGAATGTGTGTTGGCTTATGGAATTTTTTATCACCCTTATGCCATCTTTTTGGATTGGCACAAGTGCTTGTAATTTAGGGAATGAGGGAATAGAGAACTTGTTCTTTGATTTTTGGACAAGCCCCTTTTTTATCTTAAAGGCATGGCCTTGCTTATGAGAAGTGGAACTTTTTAATAAGGTTGAAAATCTACTCTCCTTATGGAATTATGGGAGGTCTAATGAGGGATGTTTACTTTGGGATATCTAAGTAGGAATTTTATTCTTGTAAATCATTTACTTATATGGCTTATGAAGCCTTTTTTTCATTTAAAGACCCTTTGGAATAAAAATCAAGGTTCCCTATACTCTTCCCCTTGGGAATGTCTTGATGACTTCCTTGTGAATTTTTTTATTTTATTTTTTGAAGGTGTTGTTAACTTTTTTTCATACTTATGTTACACCCATAACATTTATCCCTTAAAGATACTTATACCCGTGTGTATATGAATTTAGGCATGCCTCTTTGCCTTGGGCTTACAAGAGGCTATACATAGAACTCATTCAGTGGAGTTGTATGTAATAATGCATATAAGATGGAGGTCAAGCACTCTGTCTTTGGCCTCATTTGGAGAATACTTGGTGTATTTTTGAGATTTTTCTAATTGTGTGTAGGTCTCTTTATTTTGGATCTTGAAGCTTCAAGATGTGGCATATTGTTTGTCTCTTATTAATCGTATTTGGCTTACTAAGCCTCATTCATTATTGTAAATCTTTAATTTCATTGTGACTCATTTTTTAGAGAATGAGTTTATGTTGATGAAGTTTGTAAAGGGTTGTGGCCTTGTGTATTCTTTGAAAGAATATTATAATTTGTAATTTGAGACCATGTTAATAATTCATATTGATTTGAGAATCATCCCTTTAATATTTTTTTCAGAAGTGTTCTTGAAATCACTTGAATATATGTTATTGTAATAATGTTTCTACCTTATATTTCTCCTTTCAAATTATCTTCTACAAATTAGCAAATGGCTATTTTTTTTAAGGATTGAAATGGGAAAACATATATACTTGCTATCCTTTTCCATTTTAAGTTCACATATTAGTTGAATGGAAATGGGTGTGGATGTAAAGCATAAGTCATTATGTTGTTGTTTTGAAATAATGGAATGGTAGTTATCATTTTTGGCATGCAAGCATAATTCATCTTAGCATGGTAAATGGATTAGGGTAGTTATTAGATAAAATGAATATTCCTACTTCTCTTGTGATATGTTGGAAAATAAAAATATAGTTGATTAGCTAAAAATAATAATCTCTCTCTCACTTAATCATTGAATAAATTTTATTATTTATACACACACATACATATACATATACTCCTCTTCCTTCCCCTCTCTCGTGTCTTAAAAATAAAAATGTAAGAAGAAAATGTTTATTTAAAATTTGTGTGTTACAAATACACACACACACACACACACACACACACACACACACACACACACACACACACACACACACACACACACACACACATAATATGTATATATTTTTTAATTGAAACAAAGTAAAAAATTGTGTGTGTGTGTGTGTGTGTGTGTGTGTGTGTGTGTGTGTGTGTGTGTGTGTGTGTGTGTGTGTGTGTGTGTGTGTGTGTGTGTGTGTGTGTGTGTGTGTGTGTTGGAAGGGGGGTATGTACGATAACTAATGTGACCATAACCCATTTTCATTGATTGCAAGGGTAATGGGTTGGGCTATTTGGATTATTCCACTCCCTCTATTTAAAGTAGGTGGGGGTCCATCTTCTCATGGTCGAGGCCAAGGGATCACAACCCGACTAAGGTGAAGCCAAACGCGACTTAGAATATTTTAAGTTAACTCCATTCACAAACCATCCTTCAACCTAAAAAATGAAAAGAGAATAAATGATACCAAAATAAGAAATTTGACTTTTATCTTTTCCTTAAGGAAAATTGGGGTAACTTTAAAAAATTGATCACTTCTTATTTTCCTTGAAATAAATTATATGTTTTTATACATATATAATTATATGTATATGATATTAAACAAATAATACCATATCTATATAGATAATAAATAACTAAAGATATATGTGTGTATGTATGTATATGGAAGGGGGTATGTGTGATGGTTGATCTGACTACAACCCCTTTCCATTGATGAAAGTGATAATGGGTTGCATTAGACAGCCTACCCCACTCCCCCTATTTAGAGTAGACAGGGGTTCATCATCCCACGGTCGCATCCAAGGGCTCGTAACCCAACTAAGGTGAAACCAACCATGACTTGGACCATTTTAATTTGACTCCATTCACAAACTCTCCTTCAACTTGAAAAATGAAAAGAGAAAAAATGAGACCAAAAAAAGAAATTTGACTTTTATCTTATCCTTAACGAAAACTAGGGCAACTTTCTAAAATCCTAAATCCTAAGGTGTAGATGTATTATATCCAATGTTGGAGATTTGACACACTACTACTGGAAAATGGGAATCCCTTTTGACTTAAATTTTAATTTATCTTTGAATTAATTAAATAACCATGTGATTAAACTTTATTAGACACTTTCAAAAAGGTATTATTTTCTCCTAGACTTTCTAAAAGATCTTATTTAACTCTTGATAAGGAAGTTTGTATACTACTTAATAAATAGATTTTGAACAAGTCTATTTTATTATGCAAGAAAAACCTAAGGAGAATTTTTAAAATAATTAATTGATTTGCAATGAGGTTATGTATATACTTAATGGTTAATGGTTCCCTCACCCTACATTAAATTAATATTTTTTTATCAAAAACATTATTGTGTATTGGATACAAATCCATGATACCACAACATATAAAGTAAGACTAAAAATAATTTGATAAGAAAGAAAGGGGAACAATGGGCATACCCAAAGAACCAACACCCTACCAAACTAGCACAACCTAAAACAAGATAAAAATGAAGAGGCCCAAAAACCAACCCAAGCAAGGAGAACACAAGGAAATATTCAGACTAGATATCCTCTATAATAACCACATCATGGCCCACATCATCTGTGATGTCCAAGTTTGCAACCACTTTCACATTGACATAATCCATAGAATTGACACAACCTAATACTTGAGCATCCTCATCTAAATATTCCACCCAACCAACATCAACACCACTTGATATAATTCCACAACCACTATCTTCAATAATAAGGCTTGATTCCAACCTCTTAAACTACCACAACTAGACTTGTAATGAAGGGGAGTTCTTCACCTAGAAAAAGAAAGATGAGGCTGATGAAGAGGAGGAGAAACCCCATGCAAACCAAGACCTCATTTCATCCCATGACCCAACCCATGTAAAACAAAGAACTCAACTCTGTGGGACTTCCTAACAACAAAAAAGATCTTATAGCAATGAACACAACCCCTACCATGTTTTCCTAGAGGAAACCTTAAACTACTGGAAACACTCCCACCCACTTTTAGTAGGAAAATAATTCCACTGAAACCCACCCATACAAATAAGGAACTTTGAAGCATTGACCAGCTGAGACCCCTTATGCCACTGTAGTAGTTAATCTAAGAAAGCTAGAGGGGATTTGAGAGAATCTAAATTCATCAAAGGAAAGAAACCCCATTCCCAATGTTACCTTGACAAATAACGGATTGAATTGGAAGATCTTATGGTCATTATTAAAGACTTGGAAATTATCCATGTCGTTAGGAATAGAAGGATAAGGTACTAGTTCAATGGATAACCTTTATACCTTGGATTCTTATAGAGGTGCTAAATTAGAAGTTGAAGAATCCAAAAAGTCCACAACTTGATTTTGATCTTTAGTGATAGAATCTAAATTGAAGGCCTCAAATGATTCAATCAAATCCCAAGTTCTATTCTTGTATCTTTTTATATATGATAGTTTGTATTGGTGTTTGATTTTGATCTGATTGATCACTAGCTCTGAATATACATATATCAATAACTACTTAAATTTATTTATGAGAATAATCTATGGCCATGTTAAATATAGACTCCAAATCATATGATACCTTCATAGGGACCAACCCCCTACACTCCACATCTTAGAAGGGAAGGGGGGCTGAAGTTACTAGCTTCAGATCTACCAAATCAATTTTGAGATCACCTTTAAATTCAAGATGAATAAATGCTTCATAATTTCTAGGACCATTACCTTATCCTCAATAATTTTCATTAAGTTAATGTGAAGACTAAAACCAGTTCTGAATTAACCCTTTTGTATAAATAAAAATGTGCATGCTCCACTCCCATCATAATCTAAATAGCATCAAATAATTTCCTAGAGGGAGTCTATAATACCTTATAAAATCACTTGGTCATGACATAGCCCCTAAAAGTGATTTCTCTCTCATTAGATTTAATAAAAAGAAGGGAGCAAAGAATGTTAGATGTAATGTTAAATCCATTAATCTAGAGAGGGGGGAAAGTTGGAACCTTCCATATTAGTGCTATAATGAAGAAGACAACAAAGATAAAGGATATGGGAGCAAGTAAAAGGGGTGTAAAACATGCTTAGAAAGCATCTGCTAAAAAATCATGAAGGATAGAGGTGCAAAGATTAAGACTCATCATGAATCTATAAGCTGACATGAGGGGTAAACACACATGAGATTTGAGACTGATTTTGGGAGTAACATCCATTAATAATGAAATAATGATGCTCAACCCATAAATTCCCCTAGCCCAAACAAAAATATATGAGAAGAGAGAGGATGTCATTCCAAATCATGATTGCCAACCATGTAAATCCCTGACCAAGATTCAAAAATATTTTCCATAATGAGAGATGTTGTGATTAGCCATATGATCATCAATTATTTGCTTCTCAAAAATAATGGGTCACAGATATCGACACCCTCCACGCCTGATCCAAGATGTATATGAGATTTCATGAACTTGATTTCAAATTTTGAACATCTAAAATGATCATCATTGAGTCACATTTAATGAGAAAATACTCAATGACACATTGGATTGTGATTTCCAGACCAAGAACAACAACTTGAGCCTCCACCTCATTATTATTACCATCCACCAATTTCAATGATGCAACCCAAATTAGAAACCTAAATCAATATTTGATAATACACCTAGCTCCCAAAGCTCTTGGATTCCCTCTAGTTGCACCATCAAATTTTGGTTTGAAAAATCTAGTTGGGGGTGTAGTCGATCTAGGAAGCTTCACCTTTGTATAAGCTGACCCTGATACCCTTGACTTGTTAATGAGGGAGCTTGAAATGAGGTTTTCAATGATAGGCCATAACCACTTATTTTTTCACATGTAGTTAACCTTAAAATGTGCATTAAATTATATATATAATCTCCTTTTATGATTTTTGGGGCATGATAGTTAAACCATTGATATTTTTTCTAACAATATAATAAAGGCATTTGTTATATATCAAGGCCTTCAATTGCTTTGTAATCAATATTGGGTTATTGCCTTCTCAGATTCAAAATTTATAATAGATAAAATAAATAATAATGTTCATTTATCAAGAAAGTCCAAATCCTTGTTGGACAAAGTGATTGAATATATACAATAGTTAAAATAATAATTCACCTTTGTCCACCAATGAGAGGTGATTTAGTTGGTAAAATAAGTTGTGTTTACCCCATCTCTCTTATGTTCAAATCTCAAAATTTGATTATTAGTTATAATTGCTTGACTTGCAGTTGTTGTGGTTATTTCAAATTGGTCATTGGTGATTGTGCCAATTGGATACAGGGCCATATAATCTTGTGTTTAACCTGATCAAAAAAAATATTGACATCTATTTTATTTTTTTGATATTACACGTCAGTGCAATTACTATACAAATTTTATATCAAATGTTATTGTAAATTCTTATAGTTATTACCTTTAGAAGGTGGATGACAATGCAAATCTTTTTCAATCTTTTTCATCTTCTTAAAGAGCACTTAAACCAACTACAAATTGAAGAACATTTTTTAATATTGGAATGCTTCACATTATATTAATAAAAAAATATCATTACAAAAGGTTACAAAGAAAAACAACTTGACACATCATGGCTCAAACTCTCTGTCAAAAGAAAATCATGACTCTAAAATAACAAAATTAGCTGGTCAAGGCATAGCCCAAAAAACTAAACATAACCAAAAAGAAAAAAATTATGCACAAGTTATCACCCCAGGAGGCAGAGGTAGAGGATCATCCTTGGGAAGCACTGACCAAGCAATCGGTTCTATGTCAATAATCTCTAGAGCATTCCATCCATCCAAGGGGTCACAATGAATAGTGATAGGCCAACCATTAGTCAACTATGTATGAATAATAGTGCTTATCAGATACCACTACGAAGGACCAACATCAGACTTGCCATGAGAACTCCAGCCACCCCCTAGGGCAGGGTGAGGAGAAAAGTGGCACCTACTTCTAGACTGACTTCTACTTTGATGCCTCTTAGAAGGAAGAAGTGGTGAACTGTAGGGTTAGATATGAGGTGGAACCCTGCTCATGGTACAAGGGGCACTCTAGTAGTGGTCAAGGAGCTCCTACAAGTGGCAGAGGTCCAGAGCCATATTTTCCACTTGGGCTTTAATCTACAAATAGAATGAAGAAATAACAACCTTTTCATTAATAAAAAATGAAATTTCATAGGTATCGTGATTTAAAATAGTATTGTTCCTAGATTTTTATAGCTGAAAGAGAATCATAGCATGGAAGGATTGCCATAGAAAGGCAAAAGAGGCTAGTCAAATATAAAAATTTCCAAAGAGCACCTATCACCAAGAGAAAGGCTCAGGGTGGTAAGGGTAAAATAACAAATGAATCCAATGATAGGCAAATTGGGCTTTTGGAAAAAACTAGAAATTTTTTTAAAGGATTATGGATGCTTGCAATCTAAATAGAAGGGTTGGGGAATGTGGAGGTGGAGCAACCTGTCACCAAGGGGAAGTTCTTGATAAATCAAACACTATAAAAAATGAGCTAGCTTGGGCTCTAAGCCAGGGTGCCACATACAATTCATAAGGGTGAGCCAGGTCTTGAGAGAGGACTAGGGGCCCCAACGCTTACTGAGCTTGTTTAATGCAAGAGAGAATGGACTCATCACTTGATAAATAAGCCTGGGAGAGTAGTTCTTGAAATGTGTATCAGAGTTCTAATTTCATTCTTTTGACCAGGCTTTATGAGGATGCAGTTCAAGTTTATGTAGCATAACATTAGGTAACAACTCATGAAATGCAAAGAATAGAAGGTAAGTCTACATTATTTAACTGAAACTTGATTTTTAGTTTAGGCTAGGAAATTCAATCTTTAGAGGTAACCAAATCACAGATAGTGTGGATTCCTTTTTAGAATAATCATAAATATTTAATACCAGGTAATTTAGCCAATGAAATGGAATACTTAGTAATAATAGGGGACCACCATAAGCTATGGTCATTAAAAGATAACCCTATATGAAAACCATCCCCCACACACTTCAATTGGGGTTTGACGACTTTAAAATATTTCCAAATGCTTTTGACCATAAACGAGCTTGTAATCTTGACAAGAATAATAGTGATGAGAAGCAATTGGAAGCTAATATTTTACCAACTAGTTTTACCATAGGGAGAGCCTAGAGAGATATAATGTCTTAGAATAATTTTTTAAGATTCATTACCCTCAATAGCCTGAACAACTTACTTAGCACGTAGGGCCATACTTTGTTGATATGTGTCAATGAAGCCCATGGCACCTTTATCATGAGTGAGGAAATAAATATCCCATGCCATAGGATGAAAACCCTAGGCATGATTAGAATTGGCCAAGAGGAAATATTTGAGGAGTTTATCCAGAGTATCATAAGAGGCTTTCAAAGGAACCCAATAAGAGGAATAGTAGATATGTGTAGCAGCTAAGATTTTGGTGCAAATCTAAAACTTGCCTGCTAGAGATAGGGGCTTAGTGATCTAATATTCAATCTTCTTTTCAATCCTATTAAGGACATATTGCCAAAACTTGGCTGGAAAACTATCAAAATCAAAGGGGATACCCAAGAACTTGAATTGTTCCATCTAAGCAATCCATTACCAATTATACTTATGAGGCCACTTAGGCATAAGCATCATGCTTTGACAAAAACATTGAGTTTTCCTCCATTGTAGGTTGGAGCTAGAGGCCAGACAAAAAATGTCAATGCATTGGATAGCTTCATTAAAGGTGGCCTCTTATTCTTCAAGCATGAGGAAGGTGTTGTCTGTAAATTTCCCATTGATGAGTTGAGAGGTGTGGTCGATCAAAACAAGCCCTTGAGAAGTTCTGGAAGCCAGGAGACAACCTAGGGCTTCAGTAGATAACATAAAGCATCAGAGCAAGGGGATAACCTCAACGAATAAAATATTGGAGTTTAATCACCTCAGTTTTATGCCCATTAATAGTGAGGTAGGCCGATGCATCATGAAGCAATGTCTACACCACATAAATGAAGTAGGGGCCAAAGCCAAGAGCCTTGGGCATGGAAAGAATAAATTGCCACTCAATCTTATCATAGGTTTTTTCAAAGTCTAATTTAAGAAAAATAGAGAGAGGAATGAGCCCAAGCCATGCCTTCCTAGACTAAAATAAGATTATCCAGAATATAACACCCTCTAATGAATTATGTTGGCTATGGTCTAATAATGGCAGGTAAAATAAGCCAAATGCAGTTGGTGAGGGATTTAATAAGAATATTGTAAGAAACATCAAGCAAGGTTATCAGCCACCAACTAGTTAGCAACTCAAGATCTCCAACTTTAGGAATGAATTTGATATTACCTTGGTTGATCATGGGTCCAAGAGACTGATTTTTCAAGGCTTATTTGTAGACTTATAGTAAATCAATTTCGGTAAACTCCCAAGTGGCTTTGTAAAGTTTTCATGGGAAACCATTGAAGCTGGGGGTTTTATTATTATTCATGCAATGCATAGCCTCTATGAGCTCCTAAAAGGTGAGTGGGGTATCACAAAGCTACTAATTTGAAGGCTTGAGCTTGTGAGGCACCACATCAAGGCATTTTTGAAGTGCCTGGGATCGCTCAGCTATGAAAGGCTGAGCTTGAAAAAACTAGCTTGTAGTGTTCAAAGAAAGCCAAAGAGATATCAAACTAAGAGGTTAATCAGGATTGAGCTACTTGAATGACTTTGATTTGCCCACAAGCTTGTTTGGATTTTAATGCTTTAAAATTTTATTGAAGGCTTTGTCACTAATTTTTAGCCAATGTAGCATGGTTGTCTGTCACCTTAAGGTGGTCTTTTAAAGAGGTTGCAAGTTGTTTCAACTACACGTTAAAAGGATCATTCTTGAGGGAGATAGAGACCCATCATAACTCATTAAACATGGCCTCTTCTAATCACTTTTTGATCCAAGAAACATGTTTGCCATGGTGGCAGAAGAAGGAAGTAGTGTGTAGAATGACCTCAATCCAGCTGGTGATATATGGGGGCCATAAGGCAAGGTTCTAGATCTATGTGATGAATCATATCATTCCAACATGACTCAATATAGAATTATTAAGGATAAATTGATTGTTTGGTGCATTGTACTACCCTGAAGTCCATTCCACTTTGCAAGAAATAGGAGAGTGGTCTAACAAAATAATACCAAAGTGGACATTGGCAGGCTGGCCATCAATGCTAGAAAAGGAAAAAATATTTTGCTTTGATAACATAAAGTGGTCATGCCATTTGAGTACATGGTGATCCTTAGATTGGTAGTTAGACCACGTAAAGCAAGACGTGGGGTTAAATGTCCACAATTAGAGTAGTGGATCGGCCAGACCCCATTTATTTTTAAAATAATACCAAAAATCATGTTCATCAATGCACCAATGCATGGGGAGGGCCTCACCTTGTCTTGAGGGTGTTCAATCATATTTAAATCTCCATACACTAGCCACATGGCAGTAGGCAGCCCATCTTCCAAAGATCACCAAAGCAGGGAGCGATCATGGCCATCATTAGGTGCATAGATGTTAGGAATGTAAAATGGATGGCCATCAATGTCAAGAATAATCCAAAATACTTGATGTGAAGGGTCCTACCTCATGGAAATAAAGTTGGGGGAAACCTTAGGGGCAGCTAAATTACAAGCGTTAGCACGTCCTGCCTCATGTAAGGTGGTGATCTGGGTGGTGTCATGCCAAATGCTTTACAAAGAAATCTGAAAGAGAAAGCTAGACACTTTAACTTCTTATAGATAGATAATATACATAAAACCAATCTATTGATAAGCAACATGCAATGAGTGTTTATGGGTAAACTCTGTAAGACCACTAATATTCCATGATAACACATTCATTAAGAAGGATCATCTATCTAAAGCTCTCCCTGTCTATCCTGAAAATCCACCAACACCACAAAACTATTATGCTAGTGAGGATGTGAATTTATGCTGACTATAATGAAGTGGCATTTGGCTTCATGCCCCTCTCAAGGAGAGTCTCCACCCCTTAAAGATGGGCTACGAGACCGTCGATAGAAGGATCCGCTCATTGAGAGAACCTCCATAGGCATCGCAATATCCTAGCAAATTGGAGAAACACTCTGTAGGTTGGAAGGAACTAGGATGGCAAGGGATGGCAAAGAAGTCCCCAAAGAGGGTTTGATAGCTAGAGAAGAAACACCCTAAGGTGGTAGTTGGGGCGGGCTTTGTGGCTTAGGGCCCAACGACCTTTTAAGAGGCACTATTGTCCAACCATCACCTTGGTCAGTCAATTTGGACTTCTCAGTTTGAGGAGGCAGCTGAGGGGGCTTGGGATGACCGATCCGAGAACAATCCTTGATGTGGTGGTCTGAAGCCTGACAATAGAAATAAGTGTTGGGAAGGTTGAAGTAAACAACCTTTTGTAACCATTGGGTCTTCTTGACTTGAATCTCCATAAACTCCTTCAATTTCTTAGAGAGGTCAACTTCCACAAAGACCCACTTGTTAGGGCGGGGGGGAAACCACCTATCTAGCTCAACCATAACAACATATCCTATGGAGGCAACGATTTGAGGTATGAAAGCCTAGAGGTGAATTGACAGACTAGGAAGCTTAACCGAAATAGGGACACGAAGGGTGGCATTGTTAGAAACTTTAAAGTCATGGAACTAGGTAGACAGAATCATAAGGTGGTTGTGAAGGAACCAGACATTGGACTTTGCAAGGATAAAATGTGTTTCGGAGGGCTCCTTGAAGGTAAATAGGAAAAAACCTTTGGTAAGGTTCTGGATTTCATAGAGATGGATGCCTAAAGGCCTCTAGTGGTTGTGGAGCCAATTATGGAGGTAATCTTTCGAGGGGATACAACGAATAAAGTAAGCAATAACAGAACAATTTTCATACTATTTACAATATTGTTCAACCGCTGTAACATGAATGCTTACCTCTGAAGTGGAGGGACGTTGAGGGATTACCTCGTCGTAGACCTTCAAAAGAAACTTCCAAGTTTGCTTGGGTGCCATTAGCTCCGACTCTTGCATCAACAGATGCAATAGAACACAAATAATCTATAAATAAAGGCCCTGCCCCCCTGAAGGGTGGTGCATCGAACACAATTAATATATTACAATCTTAAAAAGTCTCGCGGAACAAATAATTTGAATAAGGTGAGTCAAAAAGCAAACAAAAAAAATGAAAATCATAAAACCTTAGCAAAGCAATTCTCCTTTCAAAATTTGTTTTTTCAATATTAAACTCACATAAAATATAATAATTTAATTGGCTATATTTTCTATCACCATTATGATGTCTATCCACTAAAGAGAATTCAAATGCTTGCATCCCTCCATTTGTTGGTAAACGTTTCTTCTTAATGTATAATATATTTTTTTTATTAAAAAATTTAGTGTAATATTATATAATAATAATAAAGTACAACTAAGATGTCAAACTTATGTTGTCGAGTTGCAAAGTGAGTATGATAAGTCTACCCTAGTTGATAGTTGAACAAATGGGAAGTAAGTTCAAAGTAAGCATAAAGCTAATAATATATTATATTTTGACATAAAGTCTTGTATGGTTGATCCGTCGGAAAGCTAAACCAATTTTTCAAGTGTTTATGATTGCCATAAATATAATTTTATAGATGTAAACAAAGAAAGGTAGGTTGAGGAGGTGGTTACACTTAAAGCATTTTTGTCATACTAAATTTTCTTTTCAATTATATGGTAGATGGGTAGCTTATCATTCAAGAAAACCCATAAAAAGCTCCTCCGCGTCATTCTCAATTATATGGTTATGATTGTCAATATAGTATTTTTTTTTTAATTTTGAGAAATTTTATTGGAAAAGTGGCCATTTTAGTGTCCGGAAAGAAATCCACCTAAACTTATAGATAATAATATTTTAACACCCCGTGTATGGATGGGACAAACAAAAATTTCTTGAAGGTTTATACATCCAATCAAGCCTATGGTTGTTGGAAGTTTCCATGCGCCATTCAAGCAATAATTTACAACAATGGAAAACGATATTTCTAGAGTTTTAGTGTTAAGTGTTTTTTAAATTATTCAAATTTCGTGGGTGTAAGGAAGGGTGATATTTGACGTTTGGTTTGTTTATTTTTAATAGGTATTTTACGTGTAATTTATAATATTCAATGTCTTTATTAATATTAATTAATTTTAAAAAATTGTTAAATTTTTTAATATTAAATTAAGTTAAAAAAATATTTTCAGAGAATTATGTAAATATAAAAATATGTGTAAATGTTTCTATTTTTATTTATATTTAATTTTAATATAATAATAAATATATTAAATTTTATATATATAACATTTAATTCTTGCAAAAAAAATTTATTGAGAAATAAAAATATTTATAAAATCTCAATCCTGAATATAACATTTAATTATTATTTCCAAGATAAACACTAAAATAAATAGTAACATTTTATTTACGAAGTAATCAAGGAGCGCCATATTAACAAATAACATCATAACTATACAATAATTCATAAATGTAAAGATATCAATTTTTATTTCGTTCCAAAAATAACAAAATATTATCATATATATAAATCTAATAATAATTTTATAAATGTAAAAATATCTATTTTTATTTTTTTTCTAAAAATAACAAAAATATTATCATGCACAAAGCATAATTATATATATATATGAATCAAATAATAATTTTATAAATGTGAAAATATCAATTTTTATTTTCATTCTAAATATAACAAAAATATTATCACACAAAAACATGATCATACATATAAATCTAATTATATCTCATAATAATTTCATGTAATCACTTATCTTCCCATTGGTTAGGATGGTTAAGATGTCAATATTGGACAGTAAAAATACCATCTAAAGTAATATTCATTCAAGTTGTAACCGATCTCCTTTGATTTACCTACATAATAGGAAAACATTTTTTGTTTTTGTTTCCTTCATCCATTGCCATGATGAAGTTGTTGGGTAAGATAGTTCAAAAACATGTGTCTTTTTTAAGTCCAAAAGTAGGGCAAAGTCGACATAATCCTCAAAAAGTAGGAAGACATCCAATGGCCGTGTCAACATTTCAATTTTTCTAAAGCACTAAAACATTAGGTTTGGTTATTCTTTGATTACGGAGGAGGAAAACACTTTCAACCACTAATGCACCTTTAAAAAAATAATGGATTGCACAAACAAATCTAATTGGGGGAGCGTTCTGTGTGTAGTTAGTTGTGTGTATTTGGATCATCTATGTCATCGATTTCACTCTTAAGATTGGAGCCAAGGTTTTCAATGTTGTCGGTTTAAGCGCAGACGAAGGTCCTCTCCCTGTACTTGACAAACTTCACCCCCCTCCCCTACCAACCCTCGTGGGGTCGGTGTATTTAACCTACTTGGACATAGTGGTGGCAGTAGTTAGGGGCTCCTCTCTAGGATAAGTTTTTTCACCTGGGTCTTGCCATTTCCTCCTCTTAAAGAGCAAAGGATTTTGAAGAAAAATAAAAAATTGATAGGCGTGAAATTATACCTAACACATCATATCCTTCGACCACCAGTGACTGAGGGGACAACCTCCTTTGGACCATCATAGTCGCCCTCCCCAACCTCCTTTGGTCGTCATGTTTGCTACTACTGCCTAATGGCCTTAGTCTTTCTTTTTTTTAATTCTGAGTTTTATCACTTTTTTATTAAATTTATTATTGTACAACTTTAATTTTGATATTGTGATGTAATTACTCTCTCAAATATTTTTATTTTACCTCAATTTATTCTACATTATGAGGTGTGACATCTTCCACCTATTTTTTGTATGATCAATGATACATTATATTACTTACTAAAAATGCACTTTTCAATTAAAATAATAATAATGAATACCTATTTTTGAACTTTGAATGGGGCTACTTTAGAACATAACTATATAGCAACCCTTTCCCTCCTTGTCCCCATTGGCTCTCCCCTTTGAAACAACCTCTTAAAATAACTTTTTGTTTTCAACTCAAACAATAAGCATATTTGTGAGTTCCGACTATCTTCTTAGTGTTATAGAATAAGGTATTACCTATTTCCTATTTTTAATGCCCACATAAATTGTGCAATGATCAAATGCAATTCATCTACTACAATAAGTCATTTACTAATAGAATGACAACATGTAGTGTTTTACCTTGAATCAAGGGTTAATTAACTAAAATAGATTCTTAGACCCATTGGTTTGCATATAGTGACATCCAAGAAGTTTGTGCTTCATGTTTATGTCTCATAATACTACATTATTGGAACATATTGTAATACCTTCCAGTTTAGGTATAATTGTTTAATAGATAGGGTCTTATTGATTTATTCATCTACTGATTTAAGAGACCATACTATTAAAGAGTAGTTAAAGATTTTAATAATAATGTCCTTAACCTTAACAAGGTCAACTGCACTCTTTAAGGCAAATTTATGTCAAGTAACTTTGTTACAAGTAATGTTGCTTGACTTCTTGTTCATTCCAAATTATTATCTTATCCACAATAATTCACTGATGATTAATTATAAGTATACCTTTTTGAATGCTTAGTTCATAATTTCACAAGTTGTATATTCACTATTAAACTTAATAACTTCATGACAGGTTAAATATATACAACGTTAACAACATAAAATTTAGACATCGGTCCTTAGAGAATTATTAATCTTTAATTTTATTAAGTTCGACCAAACACATGACCTTTCAATATTCAAGAAACCCTTAATACAAAAACACAACACATTATGCCCTTATGATATAATGATCACTTAAAACTTCTCTTTAAACAATACAAAACTTATTTTCAAGTTAAACTCAACATTTATCATCATTTAATGCATATTTGGTCATCTAAGGATATTATGATATAGTTTCATGTCCAACTCAAGTCTTGAATGTATACTAATTGAAATCATAATCCATGTTCCAACTATTCCAACTTAGAGAGTGTATTCAATCATAAAATAAAATAAAGCTTAGTATAAACCATTTAGCTACCATATCAAGTGGCCAAGATTAGCAAAATATAGCTCTATAATCAAATTCACAAATAACTTGATCAATCATTAAGTGAATTCTAGCACATGACCGATTTCAACTTAAGTAAATGATACCTTCATTTTACATCAAAACATGTATAAACAATAATCACTTACAATGACTACAACTTGACCACATAATATCATAAAAGGCATGTGTGTGTGTACGCACATACATACACATACATATATCTTAAACTATGAAATTAAATGCATCTAGAACCTTCAATACAACTTGAATATCTTAATAAAATATTGTAGTTGTAGCATATCTATCTAATTTGTATACTAATAATAAAAATATACTTTATTTCTATATGAGTAAATTGAAAGCATTGACAACATTCTTTCTTCCTCAAGCAAATACATAAGTTCAAGGTTTCATGACTTAATATGTGAACACCATGTATTCTAGCTTTATTCCAAGAGTCTGAATACTAAATAATTTCTAGTCATTGACATGATTCTAAGTATATAGAAGTCTTGAATAATAATTACCAATACTTTTAAAAACTATATTTACCCAATGGAAGAGAATGTTACGCAAACTTTGATTAGTGCATCTTGACAACTTAATTCTTGCCAATCAACCAATTATCATACTCCGATATGAGTCAAGTACAAAATGCTAGCAAGAATAGTTATTATTCATTCTGACAGAATACATAACATGTTAATGAATTCAAAGGTATAGTACCCTTTTACCAAGAATCTATTGCTTTACTCAATTAATAGAACATAATTCAATTCAAACTAAGAACATTATATGTATACATCTTAATCATGGACACAATGATTGTTATAAACTTTTATACAGTAAGCTCTCAATCATTACAATAATTATATAAGAGTTCTCATGCTTTCCAAATAGCTGAATATACAAATACAAATATATACATCTCATATGGAAGATAAGCATTGATAATAAAAAAATCTCATTCGAAGAATGAAAATCTTCTTCAAAATATTTAACAATTAACCATGTCCAGACTGGCCAAGATGAGCCAAACCATCAGTGGACAAGATTTTTGGACCTACCTTCCTTCCCTCCCCCCAACCATCATTTTCGGTGTGGAAAAACACTTGCAATAGGAAAACATAAATATTGACAAGAGGGATAGAGAGACTTATAGGCTTCTAGGTTTATACTAAAGCTTTTCATGTACTTGCAAGTTATTGACTACTTACAACAAGTTATCAAGAACCTCTATGCTAAAATACACATAATAACTACAAATACTGAATATATATTATATACTTTTTTTTTAAGGAAGGAATCACTTTGAATCACTTTCCACTTCAAGGAGGTTATCTCCTTATCAGAGTATTTAGCTCTAATTGATATATTTTGCTTTGATGCATTATAGTAACATATGCCCCTCTATTTATACTATTCTAATCTATCCAACTCTTCATTTTTATGAATGTGGTATTATTATTACTATTCTTTACTATTCATTCTACTACTATTATATCCCCAATATACAATACATACCCCTACCTAGGTATATTACATTTCATCCCCCTTGACATATTTCTCCCTCGAAACATGTGAATGATTATATATCAAAAATATGTTGAAGAACAGATCGAAGCCTTGCCATGTGTTCTTTTTTACTTCAACTTCTTCTTCATGTGCTTTAATAGGAACATGCACAATAATAGTGTGAATGGAATCACTGCAACATTAGGTGGATGTTCAAAGGGGATAGAGGAATGAACATCAATAAAAAATAAGGCCTTTTGGAGGTTATAGTGGAGTTTTGAAATTTTAATCTTGATTATCATCACCTCAAAACTAGAATAAGGGTACTCAAAATAGTCATCTTGGTGAGCCAACAAAGGATCCATGCCATCCCCCTTAGCATTATTGTTTACGCACATTATGTTTAGCATGACATGTGTATTTGAGAGAGTTGAAGTTGTGGTTCCCTACAGGGGATCGATGGTTGCCTATTGGAGCTCTTCAGGAGCCCATATTGGCTCTTTAGGCACTTGCTACTAAAATAAATCCATATACCAGATGCTACAAATATCTTCTAAATCTATCCATGTAGCTATGTCATGTTCAAATGCTTCAACTATAGGAAATAAATCCTCAACCCAATTATTGTAATTATTCCCCCACTCCAACCATACATCAATTTCTTCATCATATTGTGTTATTATAAGGGTGTGAAGCTTTAATATATCAAAAATAGTATGTATATCACCACTGAATTGATTTAAAGTAGTGATTATTTTATTCAAAGTATCATCCACTTTTTAAAGTAATAAACTGATTTGATATTTTTGGGTAGCAGTGAGTACAACTACTATAATATTGTGTGTATTTTTTTACATAAAATAAGTTACTAAAACTACGATAAATTTTAACATACTTAATGAAACTAAAAACTAAAAATTATTCTAAAAAGCTAGAAATGACGTGCATAAAACCTAGAAATGGTTTGGAACAATTCATTGCAGTCTGAGAGTTTTTGGAAGAACAATCATGATTGTTGATTAAAAAGATAGAATTCTACACTTGTAGATGGGTCAGATTCCATTAGGACAAGAGAAAATATGTAGATCTAACTTTTAAAAACCCTTAATATGCAATGAATCTCCAAGATATCCCTACAATAAAAACACTCACCACAATACTTCTACATTTGCAATAACTTTCACTCCCCAAACCCAACTATCAAAATAAAATCTCCTCACTTCCTCAAGCTTTCACACACACACACACACACACACACACACACATGAAAATGAATAATATCCTCATGATAACTAAGTCAAATTCTACTAAAACAAAAAAAGGGACCCGAGAAAGAGCTATGATACCAAATGTTAAGAACCTCTATGCTAGAATACATAAAATGACTACAAATACTGAATACATATAATATTATATTATATTGTATTAATTTTATATAAGGAATCACTCTAAATCACTTGTTATTTTGAGGGGGCTACCTTCTTATCAGAGTATTTGGCTCTAATTGATATATTTTTCTTGGATGCATTATAATAGCCTATACCCCTCTATTTATACTATTCTAATTTATCCCACTCTTCATTTCTATGAATGTGGTATTATTATTATTATTATTATTATTATTATTATTATTATTATTATTATTATTATTATTATTATTATTATTATTATTATTATTATTATTATTATTATTATTCATTCTACTACTATTCTACCCTCAATATACAATATATACCCCTACCTAGGTATATTACATAAGTTTACATCATTAACTCTCAACTGTTGTTCATTTTAAACAATAACATATTATAGTTGTATGTTGTCCTTTCAATATGGTTTTATTCAATAGATGTATTATAGGTTGTATGCAACTTGATATTTCTTTCGTAAAATATGATATTTAAAGAGTTCATGTCTTCACCTAGTTTTCTTACAAACCAAGCCAAGGAGGGTCTTAGATGTTATGCAAGATTATTTATAACCCATATTCTTTCATTTTTTGCTCATTACAGAAATTTATTTAATATATACCTATCCCTAACCCTATACTTACTAATTTTTCCACAAAGGTCTTACAATGAACTCAAAGGTGGAGATAAGTTGTATGCAACCTCTAATACCTCTTACAACTTTATGGAAGTCACTTATTTATCATTGAGATTTTTTACAATCTTACAGACATAAAAAACTTATTAGATTTGAGGTTAAATAGTAAACCCTCATCAAGTTTGTAGGTTTACCTTCTAACCTCAATCAAATTTCTTTATAATTCCTCAAGTGTAAACACTTGGTCTTACTTTCTTCTTCCATAATTAACACCTAACACCCATTAAAATTTATTCAATTTTAAATTTCATGATTAGGGTTTGTCTTACTCTAAATTGTGGGTTTACTGACCTTAACTAACAAGATACAATAACTTATTGAGATTCAATAAAAACTTAAAAATAAACTCACCCAAAAAATTACCATTGAAATAATAGGTATAGAAAATAAACATATTGTCCTAATGAAACTCAAGCATAGTAAACCATAAACCATATACAAAATGCAATACATTTATGGTTAAAATAACCACATTGCCTTCCATAATAATATCAATCAACCATTTACTTATAAGGTCCAGGTTACTTTCCCAATTCAATGGTTCATGATACAACTTTCATGTATTCTCCTTTGGAGTTATTTTCCATGTTTATTTTTTCTCCCACCTCTACATTTTACTCTATTTTTTTCCAAATCTTATTTTATTTGTGTTCCCCTTCTTTGAATGTCATGGACTTCGGTGGTTAAAAAATGCATGTCCACCATTGTCATGGATAAATGACACTTTTTCTAGATTTACATGAGCTTCTAAATACCCCCTAAATTCCTTTGCATGGTTAAAACCATGACCCAGAGGTAAAAATCATCTCTTGTATGGATCCTACATAGAAAGAATCATTATTCCAAATGTGAAACTCACTTATTACCTTATCCTCATGTCGTCCATGACGAACCATGACTATGACTAATTCAAATTATGGTGCATCGTGTCCCAAAATCTAACTATATGTTCGCCTTATTAAATAAGGAGTGTTAAAGGTATGGTTAAACTTTGATCAAGGTTTGGTTAGGGTGGTTTTCCTGCCCATTCCATTTCCACTTTATATATTGTATTTTTTTATGCCAATAAAGCTTTTATATAGCATCAAAAATTTTGGGGTATGGCTAATATGCCTCTCATTTTATTTATATGTTCTTACCACCCTTGGTGGTATTAATATTATTTAATTATATTTACAATACATGCCAACAAGGTGACCTAGCAAATATTTTACAATGATTAATGACACAAGAATGGAAGTAGAATCTATAATGGTGAAGCTAAGGTAGATCAAAATCTCATCTTATGGTGGTGGTTCGATAGAAGTAATAACACTGTCCATGATGGATGTGTCATCATAGAAAATAAGAATAGGAGGAGAGAGTACAATAGTCTCTAAAGATACAATAAAAATATGAGAAGTGATATAAATCTCAACAGGATCTTCAAAATGAGACTAAAGACTGATCCAAACAGTGAAAGGAACTCTATGTGCTCCACATGGTGGTGTAGATCCCATGAAATGTGCATCAATAAGTGACCATAGACATAGTCACAAAAGTTAGCCCATTTAATTTATTAACAAGGGTCAGTGGGGGTAGGGATCTATCCATATAAAAATGGAATAGGGTCATTCTTCATGAGCAAGTGTTCCATGTACATCTACCTTGAAACATAATTGTTATTTCCAAGAAGAACCACTGGAGTAGAATCAACTATCCTCATCTGGCATCTCTCAAGGTGAGTCAATGGTTTTAATGTGATGGATGTCAGACTCAACCAAAAATTTCTTCAAGTGAGCAATTAATGCAATGGTCACCAAATTCCCCTTGATATTGCATAGTTTAGCACTTTATAATTGAGTGCATATACAATCATCACATTTATGTATACAATCAACATAATATATAAGTATCACATGTATGCAAAAGAGAATAAGAAATTTAAGCCCCCTGAAATGGTAGAGGTTCAATTTTACAAGGCACAAGAATATCACCAATACGTAGAGCTTGAAAAACTTGCACTTTCAAAAAAATGGCACCTAAAATGGAGCTTTCAGCTAAAATTTAAGGAAGTTTCAATGTTTCTTGCTCGCAAAAAAAATGATCTCCACTTTGATTAAATTTTTAAAAAAAATTGGGCTGAAAAATTTTGGTGTGAAAAAAGTTTGGAATCAATTTCCCAAAAAAAAACTTATGCCCTCTTGGAACAAAAGTTAAACAATTTTGGGTTGGATGTGACCAAGGGTTTAACTCCCATATTACTAAGGGTTAAGACGTATTTTAGGTGATCCTTACACATTTATTAGGGTTTTAGACTACTCCTATAGTCAAAATGTTTGACATTAGGTTTTGGTATTAGGGATGTAGGACCCTCTTGTAGTGAGGTTTGAGATTGTACATGCACATGAAAGTCTCGATCCCAATATCATCACCCTTTTTTGCAATAAATATATGTGTCAAGGTTGTAGCCCCTTATTGTAGGTGTCAAGGTTTCTAACCACTCTTGTAGTATGAAATCCTGATGCGAGTTGTGAGGACTACTCTGGTATTTAAAACTCCTGATGTCAAGGATTTTAACTACTCTAGCAAATGATAATCTTGATGTTAGGATTGTGGACTACTCCTGCAGTAAAAAACTTTGATGTCAAGACTTATCATCAAGGTCACGGCCATTATTTACTATTGTCATGGTTTAGAGTTCGGATGTAGGAGGTGTATTTTTAGGTGCCAAAGACGTCGATAGTTCTTGTAGTGTTGAGAATGCTAAAGTTATCCATAGTGCACACAGGTACAAAAACTGTGACTTTCACAAAAAACACTAGATCTAGTTTTCCTCTCAAAAATCTACCAAAGACCCACTAAGGATCTCCAAAAACCTTGAAAGGATTTTTCCTTAAAGACTAAAAATTATATGGATTTTCATGAAATCATCAAAAAAGACCTAAAACCTTCCAAAAATGATAAAAATAACTATCATGGAATTAGGTCATATTTACAGTCGATCAGATGGTTTTGACACCTTCTAAATTTGATGGTGTGGGTCATTATTCATGAAAACTTAGAAGATAAAAAATGACTAGTAAAATACACCTTCTCCCTTGTTCTTTTTTAGAATATGAATCTATTAAAGATCCCAGAAGAAGAGAAAAATTTGAGAGATGGTGAATCTATAATATGCTAGGTCAAGGAATGGTAGATTTGTGATATGCAAGCTGAAACTCAAGATTTCAAAATAGGAACAATGACATTCATCTACCAAAAAAGTTCTGATACCATGTTGGAGTAGGCCACAATTGAGGATCTATTAAATCGATTCAAATGTATGAATAACTTAATTGTGTGTAGTAGCAAAATCAAACATGAGCCAGGAAGAAGTAATTGCTCAACAATTAAAATATTACAATATTAGTATTAACATCAATATTCATAAAAAATTTAGAAAGGTACATTATATATGTGAAATATAAACATTTCCTCACTTCCTCATGAATGTGGAATTATCTTTCACAATGACCTAAAAAGACACCTAAGCAAGCTAACTAAAACACATGTAGGGAAAAAATATTAAATGAAATAAAAACCTATATTAACATATAAAAAGCACAGTTGATGGTATCAACACAATATCAAGGTGTAAGAGACTTGAAGTGTAGCATACAATTGGCCATTTGCTTCTGGGACATATTCTTTCATTTTGCAACACCATTCTGTTGAAGACTATATGAAATTGTAGGTTGCAGTTCAATCCCCTTTAAAGTGCATAATTACTCAAAATGATTATTGATATACTCATTATTGGCCATTTTTTGGCCTACATACCAAAATTTTGCCTAAGTGTGAGAGGGTGGACATTCAAGCAAGACTTCGGGTTTGACACAACAGAAGACTTCGAGTTTTTGGAAGGAGAAGTCTTTGGGTTTTACAAGAGACACAACTTATTTCACTTTATGATTAATCAATAGTTGAAACCCCTCAGCAGAAGTAATCTAAGTTAGAAAACCTGAATTACTCTTGACAGTGCAAATCAAGTTTTGAGAAGTGCTTTGCTTATGAGAGTTTTATCAAAAAAAGTAATCTAGGTTGGAAAACCCAAATTACTCTTGATAGTTAAAATCAAGTTTTGAGAAGTGCTTTGCTTATGAAAGATTTATTAGTAGCAGTAATTTGGGTTTAGAAACTTGAATTACTCAAGATAGTATATTTTGGGTTTCTTAGGTTGAATTACATATCTCTTTTTATAAGTAAAAAGCAGTGAAGAATCCAAAGTTGCAGACATTGAAGTACAAATAAATAGACTCAGACAAAAATCTTGAAGGAATTCCTTCAAAAAAGTTTAAAGTACAAATTAAAAAATTCAAAGGGTAATGTACCCTTCAGAAAGGATGTTTCCAAAAAGCTTGGGTACCCTCCAAAAAACCTGGGTGCCCTCCAAAAAGCTTGGGTGCCTTAAGATAAAAGTCTGAAGGAAATTGAAAGACATAAAACCCAAAGAAAATATAAGCAAAGGCAAAAGGAAGTTTGTGGGAGGACATCCTTCGGATAAAAAGTTTGAAGGAATTCCTTCAGACTTTTTGTCTAAAGGATTCCTTCAAAAAAAATTACAAACATGATAATCCAAGGGGCTTGACAAAAAATTTGAAGAAAAGGAAATGACAAAGCCATGGGAGATAACATAAAATTCTGAAGGGCAAGAAATGAAAATTTTGAAAGAATTAAAAATAAAACAAAGGTAAAGATAAAAAGTCTGAGGAAATGAGACAACAACGAATCCCGAAAGAAATAGGGGGTGATCATAAAGTCAACAAGAAAAAGAGAAGTCAAGAGGAGATAGTCCAAAGGAAATCCAAAGAGAGGTCAACAAGAATTCGAAAGGAAATGCAGCCAAGGTAAAGCCAGGAAATAAAATCCGAAAGAGAAGCCAACATAATTTTCAAAGGAAACAAAAAAAAAACAAAGGCAAGACAGAATTTCGAAGGAATAATTAGACTTGGATAGAAAATAGACACGAATAGGCAGACCAAAATAAAATTAAAATCCATGCAAGCAAAGGCTATTTTTGGTTGACTAGTCAAAGCTTCAGTTGATTGGTCATTGAAATCAAGCTCATTTTTGGATCAACTCACGCTTTTAAATGTTCTAGCTTAGCTTCCAACATTTCAATTAGAGCTCTAATTTTAGCATGGCAAGGATTTCATGCATTCTATTATTTATCTCATGCTTTCAAATGATCAAACAGCTCAAGAGAAAATCCATATTTGGAGGTGGGCGTAGCATTTTTGCATGATAAGAGTTTGACTTCCCAAAATTAGCCACCATCCTTTTCAATGCAAGGAATTTTCATGCAAGACAAAATAGACTTTTGTAAAGGCTAAATTGGTTTGAGATTACTCCCTCTCTATTTTCAAATGCCACCTTTTGGATTTTGTAAATTTTCTATATTAATGGTTTTTGAGCCTTGTAAAAATGATCCCTCTTTTGGCAAGAAAACTTTTATCAAAGTTTGTGTTGTAACCTTTTTCAGAATCAATGAGAAGAGGACTATGATTTTTCAATTTCTAACAGCTAGTATAGTGTAATTTTGTTATATATTTGCCTAAGTGAAATATTTTCCTTCTTCCTTGTCAAATCTAGATTTATACCTAGTTACTAGTTGGTCATTTATGCAGGTCACGTTCTATGTTTAAATGTCTTTTGCTAAGTTTATAGTGTATATTAGTAGTTATTTAGTGCCTTTCATCAGGCCTATTTTTCCATTTCTCTCAAGCTTAGATAATTAGATTAAACCTTTTCATGAAATACTTATGCGTATTGATCAATTGGAGTTGAAGTTCTACCTCTTTCTTGTCTGAATCAGTGTTCTCAAAAGCTCGATTTGAGTGGATCAAGAAAATTAGGTGTATCACCATTTTAGCTAAGATTTCCTTTCAATTTCTTTCTCCCCTTTTCCCTAGGTAGTTTGTAGTGTAGAAGTTGAGATCATCATAAATACATCTTACAGGAACCAACCTTCTCTGGAGGTTCTTCTCATCATTGAGGCACCCACCCTTGTGAGAAGATCCCATTGTTTCAACTAGAGTGAGGATTATCCATTTCATCACATCTTCGATTTAGGGTGCAACTCCAGGTTAACAATAATTTTTAGCACGCTCGATGGGATCTATTAGAGCTAGTCTTGATGAAATTACAATTGCAGTTGTGTTCTTTAAGAAGTATTTGGTGATTCTAAGCTCAAGTAATTGCTTTTAATATTTTAGGCACAATTTCTATGTAAGTCTATTTTTATTGCATTATCATGAATGAATTTTGAATGCTATGTATGAAGATAATTCATATGTTTTGTTTCCTTATCAACCCAATGATGGATCATACCACCCTTGTCATGATATCTATGAGCCTTTTTATGAGCCTAATCAGCCTTATCAAGAGTATTATCAAAGCTATGTTGAGTCTTATCAAGTTTATCATGATCTTTATTATCAAGATCATGAGTCTTACCTTTCTTGTGAGCCATATTAGTCTTAGGACCATATTTCATCTTCCCCATTTAGCTACAATGTTGCATATGAGCAGCCTTGCCTTCAAGAAAGAATGAATAAAATAGATCTCAGAATACTAGCATATGCAAGAAAGGTTTGTTCTAACTCTCAGTATGAGGAAGTGAATGTTCTATTTCAAAATGTGTCCAATGATCTAGAAGAGATAAATGGGATGTGTATTCTTGTATTATAAAATACGGAGATTTGGGAGAGGCAAAAAATTGATTTAAATTAATTGTCTACAAAGGGTTCTTGTGCTTCTTATTCTCATGAAGTTATTAATCATGCCTAGTCTGTGACAAGGGAGCTTCCTAATTGTATTCAAGAGCCTATTCATGATACTAAACCTTCCTATAGTCCCCTTCCCTCACAAATCATCCCTCAAGCTCAAGTTGTCCAGGAAGACAAGCAGGTTTCAAACTTTGATGAGGTAATGGCTAAGTGGAAGGAACAAAATACATAGGTCTTTAACAGTTTCTCTTTCCCTCCTCTCCAAAACTCCCTAGATAATTCCACTGCCCTCAAGATTCCAAAATTTGATCATGATCAACCTCCCATGCTTCATTTTTCCTATCAAACAAATTAATTTCATCACCTTCCCACCATCTCCCTTCTTCAGGAGGAACCTATTCTTTGGAGGATTGAGAAAGAGGTTGCAGCTACAGTTCAAGTTCTTGCATAATGTGTAGAGGATAATTCAGGTGTGTTTGAGGAAGAATTTCCTATTGATACTTCACTTGAGGTTATAGTTGAGCATCCAATTATAGTTGAGAGTAAGAAGACTGATTCAAATGTAGAGGAACTTCAAGAAGAGCTGGTACAAATTGAAGTCATACGTAAGTTACATGTATCTCCTTTTGAGAAGGATCTATATAGCTTTCAAGCTGATTTTATAGATCAAAATGAAGAACAAAAAGATGATTTCTCATTGTACCTTGAATTTCTTCAAGAGATTGAACAAATTTGTATGGATATGTTGTCTATTGAAGGACACATTTACAAAAAAAATTGATCAAGAATAACCTATTCAAGGTCACTCCTTGAAGATTTGGATGAGCTTGCAGTAGTCGATAAGAAGGATGTGGTCACTCAAGAACCATGCATAAATGAGGTATTACTTGACAAGGTGGTAGATGACAAGCAATATGAAAAAGATCAGGAGGTACTTGATGAGTTTGTCTTTGTTGGTGACTGGTTTGTTGTTGATGACTCAGTTGAGAAGATGATAATATAGTTGTTGGACAAGGAAAATGCCTCATCAAAGGTTATGATTAATAAAAGGCTTACTTTACAACTTGTACCATCTCTTGGAAGAAGTGAGTTCAAGAATTTCCCTTTTGATTCAGGTGGATCATGCTTTATCATGGTTAGTTAGGTTCCTTATTTGTTTTGCTTTCCTCCAAGTGTTGTTCAAGAATAGTTGTTCCATTTATTTTTGTTCTAATAAGAGCTTGTTTACACATTTGATTCTTAGTTAGTTTTCCTACTTTCATGTGTTTCCCTTCTTATTTTGAAGGAGAAAGGTTACTTCAGTCATGATCAAAGGAGATTTTCAATCAGAAACTAAGTTTATCATTGTTTTGGGAGTTCAAATAGCATCTATATGGTTTGAGTTCTCAATCATAGTGGACATGCTTCCTTGTGAGTCGCCAGAAATGTTGGCCATTTTTTGGCCTACATACCAAATTTCGCCTAAGTGTGAGAGGGTGGGCATTCAAGAAAGACTTCAGGTTTTACACAATAGAAGACTTCAGGTTTTTTGAAGGAGAAGTATTTGGGTTTTATAAGAGACATAACTTATTTCACTTTATGAGTAATCAGCAGTTGAAACCCCTCAATAGAAGCAATCCAAGTTGGAAAACCCAAATTACTCTTGATAGTGCAAATCATGTTTTGAGAAGTGCTTTGCTTATGAAAATTTTATCAACAAAATTAATTTGGGTTGGAAAACTTGAACTACTCTTAATAGTGCAAATCAGGTTTTGGAAGTGCTTTGCTTAAGAAATTTTTATTAGTAGAAGTAATTCAAGTTTAGAAACCTGAATTACTTAGGATAGTGCATTTCAGGTTTCTCAGGGTGAATTACTTATCTCTTTTTATAAGTAACAAGTAGTGAAGAATCCGAAGTTGTAGACATTGAAGAACAAACAAATAGACTCAGACAAAAAGCCCAAAGGAATTCCTTTGGAAAAGTTCAAAGGACAAATTAGAAAATTTGAAGGGCAATGTACCCTTCGAAAAGGGAATTTCTAAAAAGCTCAGGTACCCTCCAAAAAGCTGGGGTGCCCTCCAAAAAACCTGGTTGCCCTCCAAAAAGCTTGGGTGCCTTAAGATAAAAGTCTAAAGGAAATTGAAAGACATAAAACCTAAAGAAAATATAAGCAAAAGAAAAAGGAAGTTTGTGGGAGGACATCCTTTAGAAAAATTACAAACATGAGGGGCTTGACAAGAAATCCACAAAAAAGGAAATGACAAAGCCATGGGAGATAACATAAAATTTTGAAGGGTAGGAAATGAAAATTTTGAAAGAAATAGGAACAAAACAAAGGTAAAGATAAAAAGTTCAAGGAAATGAGACAACAAAGAATCTTGAAAGATATTAGGGGTGAACATAAAGTCAACAGGAAAAAGAAAAGTCAACAAGAAAAAGATGAGTCAACACGAGATAGTTCAAAGGAAATCCAAAGAGAGGTCAACAAGAATTCTGAAGGAAATGTAGCCAAGATAAAGCTAGGAAATAAAATCCAAAGAGAAGCCAACAAAATTCTAAAAGGAAATTAAAAAACAAAGGCAAGACAAAATTTTGAAGGAATAATTGGACTTGGATAAAAAATAGATAGGAACAGGCAGACCAAAATAAAAAGAAAATCCATGCAAGCAAAGGCTATTTTTGATTGTCTAGTTAAAGCTTTAGTGGACTAGTTTTTGAAGTCAAGCTCATCTCCAGAACAACTCATGCTTTCAAACATTCCAACTTAGCTTCCAACATTTCAATTAGATTTCTAATTTTAGCATGGCATGGATTTCATGCATGCTCTTGTTTATCTCATGCTTTCAAATGATCAAACAATTCAAGAGGAAGTTCATATTTGGAGGTGGGCATAGCATTTTTGCATGATAAGAGTTTAACTTCCCAAAATTAGCCACCGTCCTTTTCAATGCAAGTAATTTTCATGCAAGACAAAATAGACTTTTGTAAAGGCTGAGTTGGTTTGAGTTTACTCCCTCTCTATTTTCAAATTCCACCTC